>CM056586.1:485000-1032500 GCA_029721435.1 Gymnothorax reevesii
GTGTGTGTGTGTGTGTGTATGTGTGTGTATATGTGTGTATATGTATGTGTGTGTGTATATGTGTGTATATGTGTGTATGTGTGTGTATATGTGTGTATATGTATGTGTGTGTATATGTGTGTGTGTATGTGTGTATGTGTGTGTGTGTGTGTGTATGTGTGTGTGTATGTGTGTGTGTGTATATGATCCCTCTTTTTATCCCCCACATGTCTTTGCTCCCCCCCGTTTCACCTCCATTCGCCGCAGACTTTTGACCTCCGTCAGGGTCAGGCCCACTTCTGACCCGAGTCAATCGGCACAGCTGCGTCCTCTTAGTTCCGGACATCAAACCTCCATTTTGTTTGATCATATGCATATTGTGACAATTTGATGCACTTGGCAGGGAGTTCTGCGCGGAAATGATGTAACACGAGCGCCTGATTCTACAGGCATTCAGGCTTCTGTGGTCTTCATATTGAGCGATAACCACAGAAGAAGCTATACCCTCCAAGACACACCATCAGTTCCTTTTTGTTGGCTTTTTTGCTCATAAATTCATAATATAACCACATATAGCTGTCCATGAGACAACTGCGCAGCCAACTGTCCAATTGCTTTTGCTCCCTAAACAAAGTATGAAATTACATTCCTCAAACTTTAAATTAAAGTTCATTTTCTTTCCTTTCTCCTATGCAGCAGTGCCAAAACAAATACTGTTCCACAGGCCCATTAGTTTTGCATTTAAGTTGATATGGAAACTGTACACATTACACACAGTGCATGCCAAGGTCTGGGATATATTGGACAGTAAGCAACCAGATGGTCCTAGTCATCCACAGGTTGGATTTGGGAGCCATGGGCAGGGGGTTATGACCTCAGCGACTTTGAAACG
This sequence comes from Gymnothorax reevesii, assembly GCA_029721435.1. Classification (NCBI taxonomy): domain Eukaryota; kingdom Metazoa; phylum Chordata; class Actinopteri; order Anguilliformes; family Muraenidae; genus Gymnothorax; species Gymnothorax reevesii. Next base: position 485,872 of record CM056586.1, read on the forward strand.
GACAAAATCACCACCACTGGGCTCAGAGCTTCGCCGACATGGAAAGGCTTCATGGGGAGCTCAAGTTAGCAGTGGCAAGGACCTACCGACAGAAGCAGGAAGTAGGACAAACCACGAACCAGCAACAGGGTGTTGGACACCCAAGGCTCTTACTTGTTACACAAGGGCAACATTGGCCAAAGATCATCCCACTGGGACGCAACTGACAGAGAAGTGCTACTGTGGCACAAGCTGCATAAGATATTAATGATGGTCATGAGAAGAACCTGCCACAGCACACAATGCACTGCATTTTACTGCATACGGGCTGAATAGCTGCAGACTTGGACAGTGTACCTTGGAAAACCTTTGTCCTACAGTTGGCCACACAAGCATGATAACTGGACCATGGAGCAAAGGAAGAAGGTCGGCTGGACAGATGAGTCTCATTTTAACTTCATCATGTGGATGGCGAGGCCTTTCCCTTCATAATAACAGTATTTCAGCAGTGGCCTCTTGAAGGAAAATACGCCCAGCCGTACCGCAAAAAATTATTTTGGAAAGGTTTGCAGAACATGACAAAGAGGTCAAGGTGTTGCCCTCACCTCCAAATTCTCCGCATCAAAATCTGATCGAGCAACTGTGGGATGTGCTGGAACAAAAAGCCAGTTCTGTGGCTGCGGCACCTGACAACTTACAGAACTTAAAGGATGTGCTACTGAAGTCCAGGTGCCAGACCCCACAGGGCACTTTCAGAGGTCTTGTTGAGTCCATGTCCCAGTGGCTTAGATCTGTTTAAGTGACATGTGGAGGACCAGCAGCATTTTATGCAGGTCGTCATTATTTTGCTCATTGGAGTAAACACTATACCGATGTACTGTGTGTATCTGACAGAATTTATCGCCCAAAACACAGCACAGGACAGTCAGAAACTGCCCTAAATATCACCTAAATCAGGACAGTCATTGTGGACATTGGCATTTGACTTCACAGAAGAAGTGAAGAAGCTGCATTTTCTGTCTTGTTGCTTTGAACACTGAGTCTATCTTTAGTCTCGTCTTATTTACCACCATTTGATGCCGTTGTAATTATAAAGGGGCATAAATCTCGGGATGAACCAGACCCATTTCAAGAAAATAAACCGGCGAAAAGTTGCCATGGAGGTCAATGCAATGTTCCTCAATAACACAAATACCTGTGAAATGTCTGCTGTAAATCTCGGCCAGTTCACTCCGAAATGGGCTCCAGTCGCCCTTGACATGGACCACGAACACACGGATAAGATAATTAATGGGTAAAATCAAACTGCATAATGGAAGCAGAAGATGGCGGGTCAGACCGGGGCCCAGACTCACCCTCGGTGTGAGAGTAGCCCTCGCCGGTCACCTTCCACTGAATGAGCACCCCCAGCACTGTGAGCACGGGCCACACCCCGAGTATGACCCAGCTGAACCAGCACACGGGCTGCCGCGGCCCGGCCTTGATCCGTTCGTACACGTAGCGCACCAGCGCGCAGAGCTCGATGAAGTAGTCGAGGGTGACGGTGATGACGGCCGAGCCGAAGACGGCGGTGGACAGCGTGGTGAAGCAGCGCTGCCACTGCAGGGTGAGCACGGCGAACAGCATGCCGGAGCCCAGAAGCAGGCCGAGCGGGATCCACACCGTGCGCGGGTGGTAGAACTCCTCCATCACCACCAGCCCCGCCACCGCCACCAGCAGCCCCAGCAGCAGCCCCACCATGAAGAGCCCCACGCTCCGCACCAGCATGGTCACCAGGCCGCACAGCACGCCGATGCCCAGTCCAATCCCGGCGCTGGCCTCAACGCTCAGCTGGGTCTCCATCACCCGCTCCTTATAGCACAGCATGAAGATGATGATGGAGCCAAACATCAGCCCCGTCAGGAACATCACCGCCTTGAAGCAGCGGTATCCTGGAGGAGGAGGAACAGAAAGAGAGGAGAGGAGAGGAGGAGGAACAGAAAGAGAGGACAGGAGAGGAGGAGGAACAGAAAGAGAGGACAGGAGAGGAGGAGGAACAGAAAGAGGGGAGAGGAGGAGGAACAGAAAGAGAGGACAGGAGAGGAGGAGGAACAGAAAGAGAGGAGGAGGAACAGAAAGAGGGGAGAGGAGGAGGTGCAGAGGGATTGAATTACAAAGACCAATGCATACAGAGGTCAGAAAAGACGGAAAGGGAGAGTGGAGACGTACGAAGTCGGCAGCATTGAAAAGAGAGGGATACAGGGGACGAGGAAAAGACAGGTAGGAAAGAGAAAAGAGGAGGAAGGTCAGAATGGATGGGAAAAGGAGGGAGAAGGACGTAATGGATACGATGAAAGCACACCCAACGCTTACCGTCAGAGAAAGATCAAAGTGTGGCCCCAAGAGTAAAAAACAAAAAGACCTGACCCTCATTTTCTCATCCCCATAAAACCTCACAATCCTGCCTTTTAACTGCACTAAATTAGGTCAGTCCCTCCCCTCGAAAGTCTCTGCATCAGGGAAAACCTGATTGATGTGCTAATGGGAGAAGAGACAAAAGGACTAGAGATACTCGGAGTCGGCAGGAGGTGCAGACAGGTCAATAGAGGCTTATGCAAGCTGTCGACGGACGCGACCCCAACACACTTAATCAATAATGAATGAAAGGAGAGACTGAGGAGAAGTTTAAGATGCAATTCATCACCGGTATCTGGGTTCATTGGAGGCTGCGGCCTCGGTAGCAGTACTCCCCCTCACCACCAGAGGGAGGAGCTCTGGGTCTCACAGATTGACATTCCCCTTGTAGCAGTTAAAGGGGAAATTCAGGTTTTTGCTACGTTGTCAATGATCCAATATGACCACTTTAGTCAAACAGGTGCCCCAAGAGTACAACATCCCACAGCAGAGCCACGGCTGCTATATGCACATCAGTCCATCTGCAGCATATGTGCAGAGTTTCATGGATGTCCTATGAAAACTGTAGGAGTTGATTTCACCAGCCAAGTGCCCTCTCATACGTACAGACGGTCAGACGGACGGACAGATGCACCACAACATAATCCCCATTTTGGGCTTTCGCCCCACTGGGGATAAAAAAAAAAAAATTGGAGGGCAGTCCAGCATTCAGAACGCTGGCCCAACTAAAACCAACTCAAACTTCCAGCAACATAGTAAGGGGTGTGTGGATAAATGTTCAAAAAACATATAAAACTTGCGTATTCAAAGACAAGAAACTTGTGGCGCAGTCACTGCAATCATTCGGTCATTCACATTTACTGATGATACTCTTGATTAGCCATTTCATTTTTTAGAACAACTATTAGGGACACTGTACCCACAATCTCCTTCACTCCCCGTCACCTGTCTGAGATCAGAGGCTGATGGACAAGCGTAGATGAGGAGTCACTTCTGCCAAAGTTGTACAAACCGTCTGAGCAGCAGGTCTGTAGAGTCTCAGGCGTTTCTTTCTTCTCACTAAAATAAGTAACAGTTGCTGGAAAACTACAAAGTCCAAAAAAAGTACATCTTGTCTCGATGCAAATAAATAAAGGAGACATGGAGTGAATCAATGAGAATAGATAGCGATTCAATGGCTTTACAGAAATGCTAAAGACTACCTTGTAGGAAATGTACTTTCTGACAAATTTTGTGATGGAACGATAGCATACATGGCTAAGTGAGTCCAGCACTTTTTGAACGTTTATCGACACACCGCTTTCTCCGCAGTGATGGCGTTTGAGTTCGTTGCAGTTGCGCCGCTGTTCTGAATATTGGATCGTTCTTCAATGTTTCACAGAATATGGTCATATTTATATATCACTGACAACCGAGGAAAGGGGCTTAAGTTTCTAAAAACGAAATTCTCCAAACCCCCCGGGTTATCAGCGGTATTAAAGTTGCTTCCATTTGACATTCAAGAAAAGTGCACGACACTGATCCCATTTAAGAGACTGCTCAAAAGTTTGGAATACCCCAGAAATGATGATATTTTTGAAAGAAATTGATCATTTTATTCACAACTGTTGAATCACTCACTGAAATCGGATGCAACGACAAAAATGGTCAAATAACACTGATACTGATCAACTTATAAATGATAATGAGATTTTGAAATACGGTAATTTTTTTTACCCACGCCCGACGAGGGGGCGTGGGTATACAGTTTAGCACCGTCTGTCTGCGTGCGTGCGTGCGTGTCTCTCCGCGCGACAGCTCGGCCTCAAGAGGCGTGGGTTAGCATCTCTATAGAGTGTGCATCATCTAGTTTTAAATTCCATTTTTAAAAACAATAACAAAAGCCCCATTTTAGCAGCAATAACCCCAGAGCACAAACACACCGTCGCCACACACTTATGTATCACACACGTGTCATGTTGGCAACACAAAAAGCACTCCCAGTACATTAAGTAGAGAAGCGAAGTACGTCAGGAGTAATTTTAGCGCACTCTGCCCACTCCTAGCATGCTCAGCCCACTCAAGAAATACTCTGCTCTCCCTACCCTCTACCAAAAATGCTCGGGTCCCCCCCCCCAAAATACTGAGCCCACTTCCAGCTCACTTTGCCTGTCCAAAAATGTCCTGCCATTTGTGAAAGGCTCTGCCCTCCCAACATCAATTTTACCGAAGAAGCAGTAGATGATGCCAAAGAGGCAGCACATGGAGCAGACCACGGACGGGACGATCTCGTATCGGCGCTCGATCTCATCCTCGCAGCTGTAGAGACGTTCGGCGCTCCCGTCTCGCTGGGCAGGAACCAGCTGAAAGGCCAGGGTCTGCATAGTAGAGGTCATGGTGACGGCGAGGACGAGGGGGGGCTGTGGGAGTCGAGAGGAGGGGCCGGAGATCAGGAGGTGCTGCCCATCCACATGAAATCACCTGAGGAGAGATAAAAAAGGATATTTTATTTTACTTTGTCACATGGTATTTCTCTGAAATGAAATAAAATACAGAATAAAACTAGAGATTTTTTTTTTTTTTGCCTTTTAAACAAACAAATGTCTTCCCCCCCCCCACCCCAACACAGCCGCCCCTCATTGACGTTCACAGACATTTAGAAAGTAGAAAAGTTACTAGCCTCAAAATAGCAAAAGGCACATCTGCACAACCTGATGCAAGTGTGTGAAAACTTTCATAGAAATATATCAAACAGTTTCTGAGTTATGGTCTGGAAATGGTGGAAAAGCCGCCGCAGGCGCGTGCAGGGGGATGTAGGCGGGAAACCGCACAAAAACAGTGTGTCCCCTCCCTTTGGGGCAAAGACATAATGAAAAGAAACAAAGGGTTTGTCCCCCAGATACTCAGGGCCCAGCTGTTCAGCAAACCCTGACCTGCTAATGTGTTGAATATGAGCCAAGTGTGAAAAACAGGAAACCGAAGGATGTAGATTTGCAGGAACTGGGCTGTGGAGCCCCATGTTTGACTGACACACAGGTGTTAAAAGACTACAGTTCTGTGGGGCTGCAGTGTCAACTGGTTTCCATGGTGTTCTCGGTAAAAAAAAATAATTTGAGAAAAAAAAAAGCTGGCAAAAAATAAATAAAAGGGCTGTAGAAAAGTACTGTAACTTACTTTTCAAAAGCTTGCAATATGGAAGTTTACGGATCACATTGAAAGTGACGTCATCTCACTTCCAGTACAAATCGTTTCTCTCTTAAAAGCAAAACCAAAATCTTTACGCAGAAAGGCATCATAAATCCTGTGGCAGAAAAATGTCAACTCGCCCTGACCCGTCTAAGGACCACAATCTGTAGCTGTGAAAATCATTATTTCAAAGGACATCATTAAAAAAAATAATTTAAAAAACCACTAACATTGCTGGGAAAACTGCAGCTCTCGGGAAAATCATCTTGACACTTCCCCTCTCAAGAGACTGAACAAGAGGCCCAAAAGAAAAGCGACCAGCCCCGTTCCAAACCCCTCACCTACATGCTGGTCTGCATCACAGAGTTGGCCCACTAAAGCGCTATTGCACAGGGTGGTGATCCCCACAGATGCTTACAAACTCACAGATGGAGAGCAATGCTTAAAGCACATCATGAACATGGGTCCTTAATTCAAGTTTCTCAGGGCAGGTGTGTCCCACAGATCTCAAATCAGTTCCTGAACTCAATATCAATGGGGCATCATAGACAAATACTTCTACTCCAGGGCACTTAATGTGAATGTCAGTCCTGGACATTGTTTAGATCACAGATCGGCAGACCACTAGAATGGAGGTGAATGTTAGTCATACTCTCCTCAGCACCCTAGCAAAAGGGATGGCAGTCTCTGAGAATACCCTGGTTAAATAAAGACTGAACAAAAAAGAAACAGTCAATAAAATACAAATATTTATTCACTGCTGTGGATCCCAAGGATCCTCAAATCAGCAAGATGGCACATTATTGTTTTTTCTCCGCTCCACCGGTGAGAGAGAAAGAGAAAAAAGACAAATTAGGATAAAGGAAGTCCCAGTCTGTCTTCATTAATATGCATGTCGGTCCAGCACAGACAGCCACGCCCATCCGGCCGAACGAAGTGGGGGAGAAACAGACAAAACAAAAAGCAAATATTGATCTCCATGCGTAACAGGGCTCATTAATCTTTTACTAGAGTCTATGGTTACCTCTCAACAGCAAGACAGGGGCTCCCTTTGTCAACACTACCGTAACTCTACACGGCGCATTGAATGAGAAAACAGAACAAGGTATTCGGAGGGAGGAAGATGGAGGATTAGCATTCAAAATTTCACACCAAGATCGATGGATCGATCACTCTGTCACTCACTCCATCTTTCTAGCGGGGCCCTCACACCTCACAAAGCAATGAACAAGCAGGTAAATCAGTAGGTTTATATGCACAGTTAAGTCGAGCTACGCTAATAGCTCGATTAAGCCATCCAATCGGAGTACTGGCCTTGTTCTAGTGTACATGTTCAGGACGAAATTCGATTTATTCACCCAAGCAGGCCCATCTCTGCTAAAATAGGTGGCGTTATGCCTTTCAGCTTGTTCGTGTTCCATCTTTTTCTACTCGCATAGTCCAGTTCGGTTCGATTCAAGCGTACACATGCAGGCATAATGCGACTACTATCCGCATTATCTGGGTGAGTTAGTCGGACTATGAGAAATTCAATTCAGTGCGATTCTAGTCAGGCGAACATGTTTACATGCATTTTAAAAGTCCAGTTATAGTCGGACTAATGTAGTCATTCGATTTTCTCTAATGTCATGTAAATGCACTAAATATGGTAAGCAGTCGATATCTGCACTGGCAGAGGTACAAATACAGATTGAGGTTTAGAAGTAACTAGACAGTCACACATTTGTTAAGAGTTGTAACACTGTTCACCGGATATAGATGACAATATCCTCAAATTAAAGATGCCAGTCTCCAATTAAATCAGTGTCCATACACACAGCATGTAGGATTTGCAGCACTTTAAAACTGATGTCATTATCCAAATACTTAGAGCTCCATCTGTATCAAGGAGGGACTCTAGCAAGATGACATGATCACTCATCATCACACTCGCCTGTGCAGTGCAAAAACCCCACCTACTGTTATCCATTTTAGCAAAGGATGACGCATGCGCAGGAGGCTGAATTTACATTTTACCAAATCAAGACGACTTAGTTCTGCCTTGACAATTTGAAGCTGGTGTGGTTCTGGCAGCTTTTCTTAGGTCTAATTGTTAATATGGCTGAACAATACAGCAGTATTAGCTTTGACATGAATACATCATTCAAAAATGTTCTCTGTAGGGAGAAAGGTTTTTTCTAATATCAAGCAATAGCACAGTTTTCACAATGGCGCATGTTTAGGAGACAGTCACTTTTTTTTTTTTTTAGAAATTACGTGCTCTCCACAATTCAGACTGCCAGACTAAGTCTGCTGAGAAGAGTAAAAAAAAAAAAAAAAAAAAGACAAAAACACAAGCAGAAAGAATGCCCCAGAAAATACATTCTATGCAACCATTATGGCAAGCACACATTTCCTGTCTGTTGTCATAACAACTGTGGGATGCTGCTTTTGGGTCGCTCCAGGTTATGAAAGACTTGGCCAATGAAACGGCGGCGTAACACCCATAGCAACAGCCCAATAGCCAATCAGGACCACCATCTTCCTCAGTCTACCCCTCCCAGAATTTCTGCAATGAATTTCCCAAACAGAGGCGTATATCACACAAACAGACACCATTGCAGCCCACACAGAAAAACACTTCACTATTTATCAGGCTGGCTATGAACCATGGCATAAAGGACCATATACGAAACAAGTATGTATTACAATGTTTCATGGTGCATGAATGTTTACGTTTTTGACAAGAGAAAGAGCATAACTGTAGTCCCACAAGTTGACAGATGTAAGGCTCTCACAGCAAAGAGAATTAGCGATCAGAGAGATGGCGATGAAGTGAACATGGGTGTCAGAGAGATGGCGATGAGGTGAACATGGGTGTCAGAGAGATGGCGATGAGGTGAACACGGGCGTGCTCGTGGCGGTGGGGATCAGGAGCTCAGAAATAGGCTTAGAGTAGCACTTTTTCCCCCATTCCCAGCTAATCCCCATCTGGGTCAATGGGAGAGGAGCATATGGGTGAAACAGCCCCACACTAACAAACTCACCAACTGTTCCTTGAATGAAAATACTATGACATCACAGAGAATTAGCAATATAAAGAACCGTTCGACTCTTTCCACCCTCCCTCAAAAACACGCCATCGCTCGGCAACGTCCTTTTGAATTTTCTCCCCCAAACCCTGCTGGTGGCCCCCAGCCCATGTCAGATGGAGGTGTCTGTCATTATCCATAACCAGCAGGGGACACTGAGCAGAGGAAATGGCATCAATATTTGAACACAGCCTGGGGGGCGAGACACTCACTACCCACTTCCCTTCCCACAGACCCCAAGCACCCAGAGGGATGGAGGGAGGCACGTGACCATATGAGCCACGCTTCACCACCGCAGCCACCTGTCACCTGTTCCACCAGTGTTTTTATACCCCACACCCAAAAAAAAAGGAATTGGGGAGAGTGGAGCAACAGCCACCCCCCCCCCAACAGTTCACCTGTTATCATCCATCCCTGTGCCCAACCACTGCGACTCTACCACCAGGACAGAACAATGCTACCCTGCCTGATGGGGGGAAACTGACTTCTCAGCAATTGCCGCACTTGACCACCTATGTATTTATAACCTGGAAGCCTGGCCCAGCAGACACATTCAGTGGAAGGTTGTGCCTCCGCACATCCCTCCCCCCACAGAGCTTTCTAATGTCTGAAATAGGGCTCCAACAGAAGATAACTCTGGTTTATGTAACGGTGGTTTACTAAGGGAAGAAGTGAGGGTTTTTAGTCATGCTGTAACGCATTACTGTGCTTATGTGGATGAGTCTTACGCCTCCAGCTAATGCGTCATATATAAAGAGGTCATGGCTCCCCATATCCTATTAATCAAAGATCGCAAAAACAGAAAATGGTCAAAATCTATTAAAATCTAGTAAGATGAACCCAAAAGTATGCAGTGAACCACATTTCTATCACCCAGTTACATTATGAAATGCCATTCAAGTCAATATTAAATAAAAAAACCTTTTTAATTCATCAAAAGATAGTGTTGCCACATTTCACATCCTCTGTTGGATGATAGTTTTCGGGCAAGTCTTTAGAATATTTGAGAGATTGTCTCACAATTTTTGTCCTGGGTACAAGTGATTCCTTTTTATAATATAATCATAGTAATTTGACTTGTACGGAATGTGTTGAAATGATTTTTGTTGGAGCTTAAGCTAAAATCACATGGTCGGAATTGCTCAATCATTCTCATTTCATGATTATTAGGAAGTCTTACATTCTTCTCAGGGATGTGTCCATACTGACAACATTACACAATCATGTTTCTTCCGTTGTACTAATGGCATATTATTCTCTTGGTCAGTTGAGAAATCTGTAGGCCCTCCGGCTGGCACACTGCTATCTGATGGCAGGATTATTGTTGCATGGCCTTGAAGAAACAGAACATCGAGATGGACTCAGACAGTTTGGTATTTGTATGCATCTGAGCATGATGCAATAATGAATTTCACAAAGTGCAAATATAATTGCTCATTTCTCAGAAACAGAGTGCCCATCACCAAATCCACAGGAAAGCTTCTTTACGCCATAGAGTACCTCTGACACGAATTACAGGAAAATTGAAAGATATAAAATTTTTTGGGGTGCATCTCTAAATTTTATAATGCGTGATAACTTTAGTAGGCCTCAAGAGACAGCTTGTACAGTGGGTTTATAGGGCTTTAAAAAAAGCTTCAAAATGACACCAGAATCAGCTCTCTAGGTGCTATACGTTCAGAGATATGGGTGTATAAAGTCGCTAGGTATCGCTAAATAGCTCAAAGTTCGTTAGCACGCATCTTCCTAATTAAGAGGCTTTGAGCAAAAATTTTTCCAGTTCTGACCACTACTCTTAGGTCTCGATCATTCCCCCAAATTTGAAAAAAGTCTGAGAAATCGAGAGAAATTCTTGGTTGAACTGAGATGGACTGACCCCGGAGGCTATCGCTGGACCAGCTGCTCCAGGGTCCGTTTCTGAAGCCCAGGTGCCCAGTGGGGGCAAGTGGAAGCTTTAACTGATCTGCAAGCTAAGAATTAAAAATTGCAATACACAGCAGGGTATGATGCACGGTCTGTTGCCGCATACTGCATATGTAACTGTAACTGAAATTCTCAGCGCCTTGTGCCAGTCGCCCTTCAGTGAGTTTAGACCGGAGGGGATAAACATCATAGCCCCGGTGCATTAATGAACCTCGGGCACCCAAAACCCAGTCGCAGGTTCTTGGTTGACAAACCACGGCCCCCCTTGGACCACTGTCAGTAGTTACTCACATCTGGTGACAGGGAGCGCCCCAAACGTCGGGCCACTTCAGAGATTCTCAAACCCACTTATCAGCCCATGTCGCAATTTGGCCCATGTTCCAAATGATTCCATATCCAACACCCTGAATACAAGAATCGACTGTTCACTTACCATCTAAGATCTGTCCAGACCTTGACATGTGCCATAGTTAAGAGATAATCAACATTATTCACTGCATCTGTGAAAGGTTTTTGTGTTCTTGCTCATTGATGAATATGCATACCTGTGTATGTATGTGTGTGATGCACAGCGTACTGGACGGAATTGGGGTTCCTAGTGCAAGAACAATTGCATAAAAACAAGCTTTTGCGGAAATGTTAATTCCAGGACAAGAGAAGGAGCTGCCCGACAACGTGTCAGGCTATCGGTCCGCAAGGCGCCCTTGAGGATTGAAGCAGTGTGTTGCTCAGCAGTATAAGCAGTGATAATCCTAAATCCTTGGCCGAGACAGCATCACCATCTGTGGATCCACAAGGGAAGCTGAGCAGATGCCTTCACACTGTGACCTTATACAGCAAAATAAACACCTGTATATTTTAGAAATATATATATTTACACACACACACACACACACACACACACACACCATGGTCTGGGTGAATACTTTTCCCTGATTGGCTGATAGGTATGCATTAAAACCGTGGAACCGCATAGGTAGTTCGGCTACGGTCGTTTCACCATTCGAAATTCATCCACTAGCCAACTTGTAACCCTAGCAACGTTAAACGTGGTATTCGGCTGGGTACAACGGAAACCTAGCTGCTCATTTATCTCCAGTATATTTAGCGGCGTCATACAAGTTGCGTCCAGCGGGGCGGTTAACTATAGGTACTCGAGCAATAATGACCGGAAATATTACAGCAGCGAAGTAATCAGGCTTTATTCATTAAACGATTGTAATTGTGTACAGTTACAAAGGAAGCTAACGTGTCCACTTCATGTGTCAGCAACTGCTGACAGTTCGCTAGCTACGCGCTATGCCAGCAGACTGATTTCAGCTCACTGACTGCAGAAACCGTCATAATTTCATTGTAATTGTGGGTAGCAAGTTAGCTACAATCTGCATAATCGCACATAATGTTGCGTTAAGCATAATCTCCATTTCAGCTGGAATCCGTTATCAAATCAGCTGGTAAACGGATGTAAGCGTGTGCAAAATAAATCTTTCTCCGTGAACATAAGATGAACTAAGATAGCTGGTTCAATTTAACTTGGCCTATAGTAGGCTATTGGGTATGAGAAGGCGCGGCACCTCTTTAATGATTACCAGCTCGGTTTTTTTTTTTTTTTTCCGTGCAAAACTTTCACCAAAATTTCTGTATGCTGCGATTTGATATTGCTGGCAAATGACCATGGTATAAGCGAAATAATCAACTCGAAGGTGAGCATTCCACGGTTTTAATGCACTTCGGGGAGGCGACCACCCTCCGCGAATTTGCCTCCGCGTCGTGCATTAAAACCGTGGAATGCACACCTTCTCGTTAATTATCCCATATATATATATATATATATACACACACACACACACACACACACACACACACACACACACACACACACACACACACACACACGTCCGCGCAGCTATCTTTGTTAGGACATCGCATTGACTTCTATTCCTAACCCTAACCAAATCATACCTGACCTTAACCTCAACAAAACCTCAATTCACAGCTGACCCCTAACCTCAACCATGACCTCAGAAATGATCTTTTGCCGTATTAGGACCGGGCTTTGGTCCCCATTAGGACTACTGGTCCTGAAAAGGTCAGTATTTATACTGGAAAAGGTCCCCCATAGATAACAAAAACGTGAACACACACACACACACACACACACACACACACACATTCAACAAAAATATAAACGCAACACTTTTGTTTTTGCTCCCATTTGTCATGAGAGGGACTCAAAGATCTAAAATTCATTCCAGATACACAATATTACCATTTCTCTCAAACATTGTTCACAAATCTGTCTAAATGTGTGATAGTGAGCACTTTTGCTTTGCTGAGACAATCCATCCCACCTCACAGGTGTGCCACATCAAGATGCTCATCAGACACCATGATTAGTGCACAGGTGAACTGGTACGCGCTGTCGTATAAGCCGGTCAAGCACATCCCAAACGTTAAATGGGTGACATGGCCGGGGAGTATGCTGACCATGCAAGAACTGGGACATTTTCAGCTTCCAAGAATTCTGTACAGATCCTTGCAACATGGGGCCGTGCATTATCTTGCAGAAACATGAAGTGATGTTCATGGATGTATGGCACAACAATGGGCCTCAGGATCTCATCACGGTATCTCTGTGCATTCAAAATGCCATCAATAAAATGCACCTGTGTTCTTCGTCCATAACAGATGCCTGCCCATACCATAACCCCACCACCACCATGGGCCACTCGATCCACAACATTGACATCAGCAAAGCGCTCACCCACATGACGCCACACACGCCGTCTGCCATCTGCCCTGAACAATGTAAACCGAGATTCATCCGTGATGAGAACACCTCTCCAACGTGCCAGACGCCATCGAATGAGAGCATTTGCCCACTCAAGTCTGTTACGCCGACTATCTGGAGTCAGGTTAAGACCCCGATGAGGACGACGAGCATGCAGTTGAGCTTCCCTGAGACGGTTTCTGACAGTTTGTGCAGAAATTCTTTGGTTATGCAAACCAATTGTTTCAGCAGCTGTCTGAGTAGCTGGTCTCAGACGATCTTGGAGGTGAACCTGCTGGATGTGGAGGTCCTGGGCTGGTGTGGTTACACATGGTCTGCGGTTTTGAGGCCGGTTGGATGTACTGCCATATTCTCTGAAACTCCTTTGGAGACGGCTTATGGTGGAGAAATGAACATTCAATGCCCGATCAACAGATCTGGTTGACATTCCTGCTATCAGCATGCCAATTGCACGCTCCCTCAATGCTTGTGCCATCTGTGGCATTTTGCTGTGAGACAAAACTGCACATTTCAGGGTGGCCTTTTATTGTGGACAGTATAAGGTACACCTGTGGACTAATCATGGTGTCTGATGAGCATCTTGATGTGGCACACCTGTGAGGTGGGATGGATTGTCTCAGCAAAGCAAAAGTGCTCACTATCACACATTTAGACAGATTTGTGAACAATGTTTGAGAGAAATGGTAATATTGTGTATCTGGAATGAATTTTACATCTTTGAGTCCATCTCATGACAAATGGGAGCAAAAACAAAAGTGTTGCGTTTATATTTTTGTTGAATGTGTGTGTGTGTGTGTGTGTGTGTGTGTGTGTGTGTGTGTGTGTGTATATATATGTGTGTGTGTGTATATATATATATATATATACACACACACACACACACACACACACGCCTGCCCTAGATCCTGGCTGTAGATATACTCTGCTACTGTTCAGCGGTTGGAACTGGGACCTCAGCTTTAGCAGTGAACACCTTATTGCAGATATATTAGGCATATCCAGTTACCTACATACGCAGGTGAATGGGTCATGACTCCGCGGTAATCTCCACAAATCACAAAGAACATGTTAAAAAACTGCAGGATAGAGCGGGTAACCAGTACCTAAATCCCCGATGGGGAGAAGAATCAGATTCCCCTCTACTTCTCTTGTGCATGATCTGGCCCCATTTCTGTATCCCTCCATTTCACTGCTGACTGAGTAAAGAGGGAAAAGTCAACTCAACATTTCCATCCATTAAACGACGAGAGGAATTTTTCATCCGATGGCTCGTTTACCATTGGGACTACAAATGCATTAATGTTCAGCGTGAGAAGATAAAAATAACTCAGAGAGATGTGGTAGGAGGCTTCACTGAGTGCAATGAGGGTGAGAAGACTAATTGATTCAGGAATAGAGGGTTTGAATATGGAGCAGCGGCACGTTAATCTAAAGTGGCCCTCAATTCTGTTGAGAAATGAAGCTGTAAAATCGTTTGAGGACAATGCTAGATCCTCTGCTACAACTGTTCAGAATGATCATTATATTTATGATTTATATGATTTTATGATCATTATATTTAATTGCAGAGAAAGAGAAAAGACATTACGCAATTACATGGATTCTACAGAGGACCTCCTGGGATCAAATCTATTCAAACTACACATGAGCCAACAGTAAAACTACATAAGAAAAGCCATGAAAGTAGGAATTTCAATTATTATTTCAAGATCCAATGAAGAATTTGATACACACTTTTATTGGAAATACACCAATTCAGTCAGCAATTGAATTATTTAAAAAAAAATTATAAATTTAAATCCTCATTATAAAAGACAAACAAATAACATAAAAATCCAGCAGGACAAACAAAACGAAAGTTACGAATGTAACTACGGTTCTATGAATCCCGAATGACCGCCAGAGGGCGGTGCTTAAAGCACTGAATATTCCCCTTCGCGCATGCGTAGTGCGAGTATGTATACCAACAATGTCACCTGTGACCTGCAGGTGACCCAAAGAAGATTATATCTTCCGGTGTCACCTGAGGATCGTTTCTTACAGAATCTTCTCGCGAGCACACGAGGATTCTGAGTGACAGAGAGCTCTGGCGGTCATTCGGGATTCATAGAACCGTAGTTACATTCGTAACTTTCGTTCTATTTCATCCCTGCTGACCGCCAGAGGGCGGTGCTTAAAGCACTGAATGACTTATACCAACAAGGTCACGAAGAATCCGAATCACAGACCTTCAGTGTGCAAAAAGTCAGAAGACCCCGGCCGCAGAGCCACGGCTGAGGGGTGGGGTGTGGCCACGTTCACCCTGTAGAACCTGGAGAACGTGTCCGGTGACGACTATGAAGCTGCGGCACAAATGTCCTCCAAGGACACTCCCCTCAGGGCAGCCCATGAAGTAGCAACACTCCTGGTAGAATGGCACCTCACGCCAGGTGGAAGGGGACGGTTACTCGTCCGATAGGCATGGGTGATGACATTAATAATCCAGTGGGACAAACGCTGCTTGGAGATGGCGCAACTCCTGTTAGGGCCACCGTAGCAGAGAAAAAGTTGTTCAGACCTTCGAATGCATACAGTAGCTGCAGTGTAGGCCCTCAGAGCCCGCACTGGACATAACAGTTCAGGCTCATCCCCACTCTCCCTTGGAGAAGGGTCAAACCGAGCCAGCCGAATAGGCTGGTTGCGGTGAGCGCGAGCCAACACTTTAGGGAGAAACGCTGTGTTCGGCCACAGAGTGACCCCTGAGCCATCCGAGTTCCACCTCAAACACGAGTCACTGACAGACAGGGCATGCAGCTCGCTGACACGCTTTGCAGAGCAAATGGCCAGAAGGAACGCAGGTCTTACAATACACCCAATTCAGCTCCGCTTGTGTCAAGGGCTCAAAAGGGGGCCGGCTTAGTGCATCCAGTACCAGGGGAAGATCCCATGCTGGAGCTTTTGGGGAAATCAGAGGATGTAATCTCTGAGCCCCCTTCAAGAAGAGGGACACCAAACTATGGCTCCCCACAGTGCCATCGTCAATCCTCACATGACCACAAGATATTGCCGCTACGTACACTTTCAACGTCGAATGAGACCGACCTTCATTCAGAAGAGACTGGAGAGGTCAAGAATAGTTGGCACAGAGCAGCGCACAGGGTCCTCATCCCGACTTGTACACCAGTCGGAAAACAGTTTCCATCTATTCTCACATTGAAGACGAGTGGACGGCGCTCTAGCATTCAATATGGTGTATTTGACAGGGTCCGCACAGGAGCTAAACAGCGACTCGGGCCCTCCAGCAGCCAAACACTCAGTTGGAGGCATCGTGGATTGGGGTGCCAGATCCGCCCCGCCAGCTGGGACAGGAGATCCCTCCTGTCGGGAAGGCGCCACGGTACACCGCGACAGAGTCCGTGCAGCAGTGGGAACCAGCTCCTCCCTGGCCAGAAGGAAGCCACAAGGAGGACACTGCGACCCCCCTGAAGGATCCTCTGAAGTACCGACCGAATCAGAGGAAGCGGGGGAAAGGCATACAGGAGGCCGTCCGGCTAAGGGTGGGCCAATGCGTCCTGGCCCGAGGGACTGGTTGTCTCGGCTAAGGAGAACCACAGAGGACAGTGGGTAGAGACTTCTGAAGCGAAGAGGTCCACGTCCACTCTGCCGAAGAGGCTCCAAATAGTGCTGACCATTTCCAGGTGGAGGCGCCACTCTCCTGACTGAGTTTTTGACGGGAGAGGGAGTCTGTCAGGTTGCTCCGCTCTCCCGGTAGATACATTGCCCGAAGGCTGATCAGACGGGGGGGCCGCCCACGTGAGGAGCTCTTCTGTCAGTCGCAGCGACCGCGCAGACTTGGTCCTGCCCTGATGATTTATATGATATACAGTTGATGTGTTGTCTGACCTTACGAGGACATGCTTGCCCCTCAGGTGTGGCAGAAAGTGCCTGAGTGCCGGGTGGACAGGCGGGCAGGGCCTCGAAAGTCCCGAGCTGGTCTCCGCATGGGACGCTGGACAACACGGCGGCCAGTGGAGTGGGTCGGCCGTGGTAAGCGGGTGTGAGAAGCAGCTGAAGAACCCCTCGTTCTGCTGGCAGGAGGCCTATCAAGAGGCATCCGCCCAAGGCCCGCAAGCTGCTGCTTGGTTTGCCCTGCCTGGATGGTCCTTTCCAGTGCTTCCTGGGCTGCAGTACCAAATATCTCTCCCGGTTCCATGGGGAGACTGCGAAGGAGTCTCCTGGATGCCTCTGTTAAGTTTGACTGAGATAGCCAAACCTGGCGACGAGCCTGAACCAGGATGGACATCATCCGTCCCAGTTCCCTGGACAGAAGGCCGAATGCCTCCAGTGAGGCATCACAAAAAGTTACAGAATCAGCAGCCACGTTGCCCTCCTGCAATGAAGCTGAGAGCGCCAACGTGAGATTCGATAAAGAGTTCCCCATGCGGCCAGCACCTGCTCCAGCATCATAAGGCCTTGTGAGAAGGTCACCAATAGGCCTGCAACTCCTTCAGATAGTCCTTAGAGTGGGGAATAACGAAGGCAGTGGGGGCTGGCCTGCGCCTGAAGAGGGCACTTGCAGGTGCAGCTTCTGCCTGCTGTGGTACATGCATGTGCAGTCGATCTAAAGCCATGCGCATGATTGCCCGCATGGAGCCATCCCACAACTCAGCCACTGAACTCTGAGCCGAGGAGTGGGAGCCCCGCTCAGATGCCTGGGAACCCCCATTTTACGAATCTCTCTCATAACCGTGGAAGTAGGTAGCCGAAGCTGCCAGGGAAAACGTATCCTCCTCAGGTACCAGCACTGGCATTGGAGGAGAGGGTGTCAAATCACCCTGCAATGGGGCATCAGGCAGGCAGTCTCTGAGCATGGGCCTGACCTGGGCCAGCTCAGCAGACAGCTGATCGACTTTAGATGAGAGCCTGCTTTCTTTTGTCTCTTTTTGAGCAGATTTCGCCCTCTTCCTGGAGGGTGCGACTGCTGTAGCCGCAGCCCGCCGCTTAGAGCGTCTCTAACAGGCCGGGGGAGACTGGCCTGATGGGGGGAGGTCACCTTCATCCCCCTGATGTTCCACCTGCGCCCGACTGGCAGCCCTCACCGCCCAAGGCAAGTAACTGCAGTTCATGCAGGGTTTGTCTGACGGCGCCTCCCGCAGGTGCTCAGGACCGAGGCATGCGGGGCATAGGTCATGGCCATCCTCTGGCTGTAGAGGAGCCTCACATGACGTACAGAAATGGGAGTCATCCATTGTGGTGGCGCTGGAGGCTTACACGACACTCACCTGTCCAAATTAGCTCAGACGCTCCCGCTAGTACACTACAGGGGCTTGCACTGGAGGGAGGGAGCGCGTACGCTGCCTATTCCGAGTAAGGAACCCAGCTGGTATTTAATGAATACTCCTCGGGTAACCTGAGCGCGAACGCTACGGACAAACCGAGTATGGACACCGTAAGCCGGAGGGAGGGAGCGCGTACGCTACCTATACCGGGTAAGGAACCCAGCTGGTATTTTAATGAATACTCCTTGGATAACCTGAGCGCGAACCCTATGGACAAACCGAGTATGGACGCCGTAAGCTGGAGGGAGGGAGCGCGTACGCTGCCTATACCAGCAGGGGCTCAGTAACAAATCCAAATCGGGACACAGCACAAAGCAAAACACAAACCATATGCTGGGGGGAAGCAGCGCGCACGCAGCCTCTACCAACAGAGGTTAATGCAAACTCACCAGCAGGTGTAGCTATGCAAGCGTTACCGCTAATAATTACTCACGCTGGACACCGGGAAACGCTTACGCAACCCGCCAGCCAGCAAACAAAGTCAGCTTGACCGACTAATTAAACGTCGGGACACAGCACAAACACAAAAACAGACCATATGCTGGGGGGAAGCAGCGCGCACGCAGCCTGTACAAACAGAGGTTAATGCAAACTCATCAGCAGGTGTAGCTATGCAAGCGTTACTGCTAATAATTATTCACGCTGGACACCGGGAAACGCTCACGCAACCCGCCAGCCAGCAAACAAAGTCAGCTTGACCGACTAAATTAAACGTTGGGACAACGCACAAACAAAAACAGACCATATGCTGGGGGGAGGCAGCGCCCACGCAGCCTGAACCAGCAGAGGCTAATGCAAACTCACCTGAAGGTGTAGCTATGCAAGCGTTACTGCTAATAATTATTCACGCTGGACACCGGGGAAACGCTCGCGCAACCCGCCAGCCAGCAAACAAAGTCAGCTCGACCGACTAAATTAAACGTCGGGGCGCAGCACAAACATATAAACAAACCATATGCTGGGGGGAAGCAGCGCGCACGCAGCCTGTCCCAACAGAGGCTAATGCAAACTCACCTGAAGGTGTAGCTATGCAAGCGCTACCGCTAATAATTATCTGCTGGACACCGGGAAACGCTCACGCAACCCGCCAGCCAGCAAACGAAGTCAGCTCGACCGACTAAATTAAACGTCGGGACACAGCACAAACACAAAAACAGACCATATGCTGGGGGGAAGCAGCGCCTACGCAGCCTGAACCAGCAGAGGTTAATGCAAGCTCACTGGCAGGTGTAGCTATGCAAGCACTAGCGCTAATAATTATCCACGCTGGACACCGGGAAACGCTCACGCAACCCGCCAGCCAGCAAACAAAGTCAGCTCGACCGACTAAATTAAACGTCGGGGCGCAGCACAAACATATAAACAAACCATATGCTGGGGGGAAGCAGCGCGCACGCAGCCTGTCCCAACAGAGGCTAATGCAAACTCACCTGAAGGTGTAGTTATGAAAGCGT
Source organism: Gymnothorax reevesii (assembly GCA_029721435.1). NCBI lineage: Eukaryota > Metazoa > Chordata > Actinopteri > Anguilliformes > Muraenidae > Gymnothorax > Gymnothorax reevesii. The sequence goes on from CM056586.1 coordinate 505,967, forward strand.
TACCGCTAATAATTATCCACGCTGGACACCGGGAAACGCTCACGCAACCCGCCAGCCAGCTAACGAAGTCAGCTCGACCGACTAAATTAAACGTCGGGATAAGGATGCGCGAACGCAACCGTCACCGACAAGTAATTAACAAACACAGCAAAGTAACGTAAAGTCTCTCTCAACCAGAGAAAGATCGCCGTCGCAGTTCCTGGAGGGCGAACAATCGCTGCTCTGACCGACAATGGTCACGGAACTACTAGCAACGGAATTTAGTAGTAAAGCAATAGACTCAATGCTTTCCAAGCAAGCAAACTACGCGCGAGAAGAAAATAAGAAACGATCCTCAGGTGACACCGGAAGATATAATCTTCTTTGGGTCACCTGCAGGTCACAGGTGACATTGTTGGTATACATACTCGCACTACGCATGCGCGAAGGGGAATATTCAGTGCTTTAAGCACCGCCCTCTGGCGGTCAGCAGGGATGAAATAGAACTGCAGATGCATCAATATCGTATATCTGTCCAATGCGGCCTCAAATAGCCAGATCAGTTATTGGAGACCAAAGCCAACAACAATGTAAGGAAAGCAGTGATGATGCCAATGACATGACAGAATGATTTCAGTCTCTTCGACACAGGGAGACGTGCAGCTCATTAATCAACACTGGCATCGGATTGGCCTTCCATACTGGCTAACACCTAAAGCCCAGGTATTGGTATTGGGACTGAAAAAGTCGGATCAGCGCATCCTCAAACAAAACATACTTTTTTTCACAGCAGCAGTCTCACAAACTTTACACAAATCATTCTTGGAGCAGGAATAAACACAGGTCAACGTCTAACTCAGCCATTTCCTACTGCTCTTCGAGAAAGAAAGGTCCAACATAAATTGTCCTGAGTGGGAGATGGAGTCCACCCAGTCCATCACTGCGGCAGATGAAGTGGTCAGATGATGAGTGGATGTGATAGGGCGTCAGCTCGCTTGGGTGTGTATGTGCGCATGTGTGTGTGTGGCGTCTTGCAGGGTCTTCCGTCATCACGTACAGCACAGCGCAGTCCTGATGACACAAAGCCACTGGCCCAAAGGCACACACCCGTTTCCTAAGAGCATCACTTCATCAGGCAGACATGACAGGACTATCCTTCAGTCCAGGTGCACAGAAGCGGGCCTCCGGCTCCTCCCTGAAGTCATGGGGCAGTCCGAGAGAGGCATAAATTTGGCTCACTGGTAGAATGCGCACTAGCCCCGCCCCACCTATAAGAGGGTAGCGAGACTGATATCACTCACTCGACTGGCTCACTGAATAATTCCTGTAATATTTGACGACGTTAAGGGATGCATTTGGAGGTATTTTAGGAGGATTCCTCCAAACCGATCCTTTCAAGATCCTCACATTCTTGGGTTTGTGTAAATCAACTACCCTCTTCAACTCAGCCCATGGTTTTCAATCGTATTGCGGTCTGGCGAATGACATGGCCATTGCAGAACGTTGATTTAGTTGTTACGGAAGCATTTCTGTGTGGATCTTGAGGTACGCTTTGAGTTATTGTCATGTAGGAAAGTTCACCTATGACCAAGTCCCATCCTTCTGGCGGAGGCAACCAGATTGACAGCCAAAATATCCAGATCTTTGGTCAAATTCAATCTGCCATTCATCTTAACCAGTGCTCCTGGACCTCTAGAATTAAAATGGTCCCAAAACATGACTGACCCAACATTATATTTCACCCTCGGTATGAGGTGCTTCTCCTTGCATGCATCTGTTTTAAAACCAAACATGCCGATGCTGTATCTGACTGAAACGTGTTATTGGCTTCATCTGACCACAGCACCTTGGCTCCAGTCGTAGTTTAAGTGATGTTTGGCAAAATCCAAGCACTTACTTCTGTGCCTTCTGGTCAGAAAAGTCTTTCTGCTGGCAACACGTCCAAAGAGCCTGTGGATGTGGAGGTGGTGCCTGATGGTGCTTTTTGAAACCTGTTGACCTCAAGATGCCAAATAGGGCCTGAAATTCCTTCACAGTGATTCTTGGGATTTTCTTGCTTCCCTCACCGTACTCCTCAGAATCCTGAAGGGCAAAATGCAGTTGTGACTCTCTACGCTTGAGGTAAGGTTTTCAACAGCTCCAAGTGTTTTGAATTTTTAAATAACTTCCCTGACGGTGCTCAATGGCACATTCAATAGTATGTGAATCTTCTCGTAGCCATTACCAGATTTATGAAGGTCTATGACCATCAGCCTCTGTTGAACGGAGTTCTTTTGTTTTCTTCAAAGTGTCAGATGACAAAGGGATATTACATGTGTGTTACCTCTTTTATATAGCCTAGTGAAATGTAATGGCTCATTATAGTTCCTCGACACTTAGAAGTGAAATCTGGTAAAATATAGGTAGCTGTCATTTACAATAATTTTTTAAGGGTACCATTAACTGTGTAGCCTTGATTTGGAGGAAACTGATTTTCAATTAACTCAGAAAATGACTTTGATTGGTTCCATTGGATTATTAACATTGTACAATATTTTTCACATTGTTAGTTGGAGTTTCTCTATTAAATATATTTTTTAGATTTAAAAAAAAAATTTTTGTTCATTCAGGGGTAACGGTAATTTAGGAGCCCAGTGCACAATTACAAATAAAATGAAGTTGACCAGACAAAAAATAAAATATCTTTTCTTTATTCCATCTGCAATGAAACACAAGACAAATTAAATTCAGAAATCACCACTTTTCATGTTTATGTGCATTTCCATTCCGAACACGGGCTATAAGTCTGAGTCAGGCAGAGCAACACAGGCTGTAACTCTGGCACCCGATTACCCAGGTCTCCCATGACCCATCCAATCGCGAGAGCAGCCAGTGCAATGAGCTGCTCCGGGACTCCTGGGTAAAGTCTCTTTCACACGCAGAGCAGAAGGTTTGAGAGAAGGAAGGGGAGGTAAGTGAGACGAGGAACGAATAATGGGATGGAAAGGAGAGGCGTTGGGCTCTCAGACATGGAGTCATAACGACCTTTATCACAACATGATGTTTTTTTTTTTTAAATTCATTTTGAATTTGAACATCAAATCTTCTGAAATCCAATGAGTGGCTGGGTGAGACCATAGGAAAAATGTCATTGCATAGAGCAGCAGGCGGGTTGCGGCGGCAGCAGTGATCTTTATTCCTGGTTCTGAAGCGGCACAGAGGCTGCTGGTTTCGTCGCTCCGCACCCAATCAGTGATGAGCTGATTAGTCCGGGTCGCTGATATTCAGGCCATAACAAAATGCAGCAGAATCTCCATCCTGGCAGAAAAGGTGATCACTGTCCAAAACCATTTCAATACTCAACCCATTCAAGAGCAGTTCATCACCTTCCAACTCTCATGATTATCCCGTCACCTCCAGAGGCATGATGGGATGTTCCCACGACAAGGAAAATGCTCTTCACTCTGGAACAATAGAGGAGTCACTGCAAAGTCTTTTGATGACCAGTACAGAAAACACACCCCAGTGCTGATATCGCCCCCTGCTGATGAGCTGTAAGACAGGCTGGGCAGAACAACAAAGCACACGGCTCAGATAATAACAAAATGACTGCACTTCTCCCTTAATTTGAAAAGTTCGAGACTATAGTAGAAGAGTCAATGGTGACAACTGCTTATTTAGCACTCTCATATATTGGCACGCTCAACCAAAGCAATGGCAAGAACACTGATGGAGTTCCGTCACACAGAACGCAGAGTAAAGATGTCCTCTGGTCAGCGAGCGAGAGCACATCCCAGCGCAGTATCTGAACTGAAGGACAAGGCCACGAGCTCCGTTCCGACAGTGAAAAGATCACCCTGTGAGATTTATTCCAGGCCTAATTGGTTCTGTTTCTAAGGCACAAGACACAGCACATCGCCAAGATATTTGAGCTTATTAGAGGCTGAGGAAACAGTTTACAGAAGCAGATAAGCCTGGCGATGAGGCCAACAAACCCCAGGAGAAGAGAAATAAAGCCTCACACAGGGGCTATAGACAGACATTCAGCAACACCATGGGTGGCTCTACTCTGGCTCAGAGCCCAGTGAAAGGAAAGAAGCGTCAGGCACAGCACTGACGAGGGGCTGCCATCACCATCGTTCTAATTGGCGACAAGGGAAGAGGGGTAACAGACCAATAAAAGCACTGCTCAAATTGGCTGAAAGAGGGTAATGAGCTCACAGACTACAGCTCTGATTGGCTGGAAGGAAAAGGCCCTTCATCACTTCACTAACGAGGCCCTTCATCTTGTCGCAGATCAGAAACCTTTGACCAGGGCACCTTGAATAGGTTTACCTACCAGTAATAATCACAAACTTGTGTGTGATAAGGGTTCTTAGAGCAAAGCTTGGCATCATTAACACTGGACATAAAATCCCAATAAGAGCAGGGTGTGGGTCCACAGGCCCGAATCCACACATATTAGCAGCACTGAGAATAGACAATAAGTATCAAAATTTGTCAGTAAATACACTAGTACAGGTAGGTGCAGCTGGATTGGATCTCCAAGGCTAAATTTGCATGGATTTCCCAGTCCGGATGAGACATCTGGCAACTGCCATCACAGACTGAATGTAGATCAGGGCTGATCGGTGTGCTGTATTCACTAAAAATAAAAAACTTTGGACAGACACTAATGCAGTGGTCGGTCCCCAGAGCTGTTCCCGGAGATCTGTGGTCTAGCATGTTGTTTTCATTCCATCATTAAAAAACACACATCATTCAACAGCTGGTGATGTCACAAAGCAGCTCATTAGTATTTTTTGCACGTCTAGCTCCATGGGAGCAGGGTTAGGAATCAATAGTTAAATGTGTTCAAATTCATACATATGTCAGTAAGACTCATTCACATCTAGTAATGTACAACAACAACTTGTACGAAAAGGACCACCCCATTTTTCAGCTGTATATACACAAAGATTCAGTCTCTAACATCATCTTTCAATGTGTGAAACAAAGCAATAAAGACAGTGGCGGTGTAATGTCTGTGCGCGTGCGCGCACGCACAAGCACACGCGCACGCGCCCGCGCACGCGCACACACACACTCCAGTGCATGTGTTCAAATGTTTCCCCGAGGCTAGAAAACAGCAGAACAGAGCAGCGATCGTGATTACGTATAACCACAACTGTATGCATTATTGGACATTGGACTATTTTTAGACCTAATGAACATCCAACTCTGCGCAACAACACAAAGACGTATGATAAAAGCCTTCAAGCATTCAATTTATGACCTAAAATGCAAGTGTATGCGCTCGTCAAAGCATGTTTTACATTACATAATTATTACAATTTATTCCTGATGACATTGCTGGTACATTACTTCATAGGTCTAATGTGTAATAAAAACACTTAGAGAGACCACATGAATGCAGCACATTTGATTCACCAGCAGTTACTGCATCGAGGACGATAAATAAACTGCAGCCGTTCGGGCATGAGGAACCTTTAACAGCAGGCGCAGAACTTGTGTAGCAATAATGCTGTGCATAATTGTTTAATGAGGTATAACATTCTCTTGTGTAAATCAACTGCCCATTTACATCCCAACTGAAATGCTAAGGAGGAGACGCTGTTCATGAAGACAGAAGAAAGTATCCAGGTGCTGTTCCCTGGAGCCAGTCTCTGTCAGCAGATAATCACTGACACAGAATCTGCGGGAACCTGGAGGTTCCACCTGAGATACGGCTGTCTTCACAGTAACCATCTCGGGCATTTTAAATAGGCCTGCGCACAATTACGAATTTGAGCAGTACTAAGTAACATAGAAAATGTATAATTACAGTTCGATGACCAGGTAAGGGATGCTACACTGACTCCACCATTAATTGGACAGACACGGACTAAAAATGAAAAACTCTAAAAATCTCATTCGTAGTTTTCAAATCCAATGTGATGCAGTGCAGCCCTATAATGGAAAAAAAATGCATCAATGTCCAAATACTTCCGGACTGCTCTGTACACGGGGCACACGAGAGAACGAGAGAGAGAGAGAGAGAGAGAGAGATATGTCATGTTTGCATTGCATTTCTTTATACTTTACATATACACACTGCATATGTGTTGTGTGTGTGTGTGTATGTATGTGTGTGTGTATGCATACATCTTTCTCTGTTCAAAAAAAAAGAAAAGTTCATGCTTTGGCAATATGTATGCATAATGTACGTCATGCCAATAAAGCTCACTTGAATTGAATTGAGAGAGAGAGAGAGCGCGCGCGCGAGAGAGCGAGAGAGAGAGAGAGAGCGCGAGAGAGAGAGAGAAAGCAATAGAGAGAGCGAGGGAGCGAGAGAGTGAGGAACAGGCAGCTCCCTTCCAGACAGCGATTATTGTTTGCCTCCATTTCAGTATAATTACTGAGCATCCAATGCCACGTACCAAATTTGACAGACAACACCCATCTTTTCACAACCACTTCCCTCCATTCCAACTGAGCCAAACAGCAAGTCTCGAGTGACCCTTTTGAACATAAGATTTCCGCTTTCCGGAGTCTGCAGTCCAGCAATCCCATCTTTTTTGCAGTTTTCATCACAGTAAATGTAGGGGTTTGGCTGTAACCCTGCCTTGGTTCTGTTTCTCTTACAAACGCAGGTAATTCACAGCTGCTCTCCACCCAGTGATCAGCAAATATCACCTTACAGGTTTGAGCACCATTTACCAGCAGGCGTTTGATAGAGTTCTCTCTGTTCAGCTGCCTATAAAACCAATGCAGCCCGTCTCCGGAGGGGGAGTATTGGCCAATCATTTTTACCCAGGTCGATTAGAGCCAAATGAGACTAGGCCCCCTTATACCCTTGAGAGTACTTTTTTAAATCTAAAAAAAGCTGGCGTTCTAGAATGTCTTTCAATAACTGGCAGTGAAACAAACATCAGCGTCAGAGCGTTTGGTTAAGAACAATCTTTGCGATCTAACACCTACAAGGGATAAAACGCAGCTCATTCATTATACTGTTCCTTCCATAATCCCCATCCCACTGTCCATCCCGTGGCTCAGTCATAATGTTCAACGATTTGTTTCCATGGCGACAATGCTAGTGTTCCACCAAATGTGCCCGATCGCCTGTTCTATTCCACTGAATCCTGACCCACCGCTGTCCACACCTGCCCTTCCCACAAACACCCTCAGTCATTACCGGCCTCACACTCAGTCTCAGCCGCCGACCGTCCTCTCTTATCCTGTGCATCCAATGAGACGTGTGCAGTCACCCAACTGCCAAGCAGCCTGTTACACTGGGCCTGTCACTCCGGAGCAAAGCCCAGTCACTCAGTATGGGTTTGGGTCGTCAACAAAATTCTGATTCGCCTTCCTCTTAGAGGCTCAGAACAGAGATGGGTGATGGAGCAGAGGGGTCTGTGTAAAAATGAGCAGGAAGTGGGGGCTCATACCAAAAGGCATGTATCCGCATCAGAAATGATAAACTTCGCAAATAAACTTTCAACAGAGCATCGCAGCAAAGAAAAACCATTTTTACTTACTGCCAATTATGATCATGTTTAGTTTTCCCAAAAGTCAAAATATACCTCTCCATGACTTCTTTACAGTTGCCCAAGAAACCATATTCATCCAAAGTCACATTTTTGCAAAATATTAACTTGAGTTTCAAAAAAAAGTTGAGACAATTTGGAAAATCCAAATTTAAAAAAAAAAAAAAAAAAAAAAAAAAAAAGAAACAGATTTGCAAATCATCCTTGCCTTCTGTTAAATTGTAAACTAAGAAAAATAAGATATTTAATGCTTTTCCTTCTATACTTTAAAAAAAACACTCATTCAGTATTTTATGCCAGCAATACATTCCAGAATACTTGGGACACGGGTCAGCATACCCCTGTGTCACATCACCTTTCCTTTCAACAACCCTCCAAGTAATAATTTGGGAAACTGAGGATGCCAATTGTCACAGTCTTTAAGAAGTTTTCCCTTTCCGCATTAATATCCATCTTTAGCTGTTCAGATGTACAGGGACATCATTGTCGCATTTCCCACTTCTTCACGGTATACCAACAAATCAGATTTCTATTGAAAAAAAAACCAAGGTATCACTCATACAAAAATAATTCATCTGAATCACTGCAGATGTGTGCAGCTGTGTTTGTATCTACGAGTCCTGTCACCTGTCGAGATCTCATTTTTCTTCGGGACATTTCTGGGTCTAAGCCCTTGAGCAGAGGGTATGTAGTCCCCAGCCAATACAGCTTACAGGGTGCGAGACAGGACTGAGCACTGCACTGCGCTGTTGTTGAACTGCGGAGGAGGGGCCAACTTTGAATGTTGAGCTTACAATCCTAAACCAGCAAATCCTACTCAGTTTACCTTTAAAGCAATATTTTTTCAACAGATGAAAGGTCTGGACTGCAACAAGGCCAGACTAGCAGCCTAGATGCAGCACAACCACCCGCTGAATGGAATATTATAGCACAACTTATGGAACTGCTGACCACCTATGCAACCAGGGGCCTTATTTATAAAAATTTGCATGAATTTCATGCCTAAAGAATACATAAGCACAAAAAAATAAAAATGACATTTTGTGGAAAATAACCTAATTTATAAACCTCTTGGGAAAAATAAACTGCATGGAATTTTCATTTATTTAATCAGGATGGACGTGTAATTTATTGGCATTGTGCATAATCTTAATTTCCTTTTTTTCCTGTCAAGTTTGTTTTCATAAATCAGAAATCTGCAGAGAAAGTGACGTGTGCATCTTTTTTGTGATGACGCACCGTTTACAAATGAGGCCCCGGGTCATTAGGCCAGTGATTTTGCTCAGATAAATTCCTCATTACAATTCAGCTGAGCCATTAATTCTAAACACACCACAGGCCAGCCAGGGAAGGATCGCCTCGTGAGGTTGCTTGAACGGTTACTTTCCATTCCTGTCAACTTTTGATTGCATTTCTTCACGCAGGAAAGTTATCTTTGTTTTAAAGAAAAATTTGGCTCTTTTTATTTCCACTCTAAAGCAGAGAAGCTGAAAACAGGGGAGGCACAAAACATTCCACTGGACTAATGATTGGTTTGGAAATTTTTTCAGTCTCCTTTTAATTATCATAACGTTAACTCCAAAAACACAACACCATCAAGTATGGCCAGTTATGGGGTAAAACCATCATAAAGCACGAGTGACAGCCGGCAGCGCAGGATGTACAGACAGCATATGCTGAAGTTAAAATAAAAGTCAATAAAATATTTTTCTGAATTGAAATTGCTATTTAAATCGCCACAACATTGCATTAAGAGGTAAGCTGTTTGTATAAATGTTGATGGGCTATTTCAGTCAGTGGAAAAAAAAATATTCAAACAAGGAAAATTATTGAACAAGGTAATACGTACTCATTGGTTAAAATGGCTTTTCTTTGCCCGCCTCTAATTTCAGCTCAAGTGGCTGTGACTACTTTACAATGCATTATGAACAGTATGTGACAATGCAAAACACTAATGAAATAAAGAAAAGGCCTGTAAACAAAAAGCCAAACTGTTTTCCTTAGATTGTGCTAATTAATCAACATGCCACAAAGCAGCCATTACAAAATGCCAGGATTGTTACAGCTGCATAGTGTCACCATCAGTATAGAGTGGTTTGACAACTACTTCAGCCAATCAATGGCAGACATGCGCAACTGTCTGTCAGCTCTAGGTTCCACATGGCTGTGACAGCCCCAGGCCATCACTCACCCAGATTGGGCCCCAACTCGTACTACTGCCCAATTTAATACTCAGTCTCCCCAACACATCCTCTCCCTGTTGTCTCCGGAAAAAAGCCCACACAGCCTCTGTAACGATCAGAGATTGCATGCTGCCACGCAGTACCTCCAGCAAACCCAGAATACACTGATCACCTTTCATCTCAAACAGTCATAGGCGCAAAAACAGGAATTAGATGAGTAAAGGAATAGTTCCTTGCCTAGCTCATTACTATAATTGTCTAGTTTGTTGGTTTCTTGGTAAGCAGGAAGTATGGAGAGCAGCGGAAATCTTGTGGGCAATTCCACGGCGACGGACGTTACATTCAGCGAGGGAATGGTCATAAAACGTGCGCTCCTTGGGTGTAGTCATGTTTGAGTTTGTCGATTAATCACTTCAGAGACTACAACCATGCTTTGACACCCTCACATAAATTACAGAATCAATGGCACCTGAAACGTGTAAGTTTATTATGTTTCAAGCAGATGACTGCAGAATCACCAGAACCCATAATCAATACCAACAGCCAAGTTCAATTGTCCAGTGATGCAATTACCTCTCTAATATGAAACCTTACTCCTGCAATTCCATAAGGATATGGCAATAGCAAGAGAGCATGGACAGCATCTAGAGATAAGACTCAAGTCTGCGCTCTGCACACTGATTGTTTTCTTTGGTTTGAGTCAAGCAAGGGCATAGACCTCAAGAGCCTAAGAAAATCACAAGTCACTTTATACAGACTGTAAGCTAGTCCTGTTTGTTTCTTATTCATTTATTTTATTTATTGTTTCCAGGCTTGTACTGACTGATCTCGACACAGGTGGGTAAGCAATAACACAGACAATACAGAGCCACTGACATGACTCAACTCGACTGGCTTTGCCAGATACACTACCTGGTCAGACCCGCTAATTGCGCTTTTACATGCGGTCGTTGATGGTACGTGGTTCCAATGTTAGAATAAAAAAGTAAGGAAAAATGTCAAGAAATATGAGAAATAGCCGACTTCTTATGTCAGTAGGACCGGCAGTTGGCATCGCCAGTGCGGTTACGAACACCGTACAGACAATAAGCGCACGTGACCAGCGCATCGGATAAGGACGCGCCAGCAGGTTACACCTCACCCTTATTCACCCGGCCAATTTTCACAACCCCCAGAGGCAATGGAAAACAAAAGAGCTTCCCAGTGTTTGCGATCAGGCACCTTCGGAGATAAAACATCTTAATTTGGGGAAATAGATGAAAGATGGTACCAGACTACTACGTGGGTAAAATCGTCAGAATCCAAACAATAGAAAACCATGAAGTCAAGGATCAACAGCACGATGGCAGGGACGTAGGCAAAGCCCAAACTGCAGAAGCTCCGGATTAGAATAGGCCTAACAAGTACTCTGTGAATGCGAGAAATACACGAGACGTGCCCGATTAGCCGGTGCATTACGCAGATCCCGTAAATGACAGAACCCCCGTGTAACAGTGTGTTTAAAGTGACAAACTAATCAGATCGAGCAGCATCTCATCTGTAGAAAAAGCCAGTTCGGCTCCCAGTCGTTTCGCAGCAGCGCCATTCCCAGCTCATGTCACTTCTGACAAACTGCACACCCGATCATGTAGACTGACGTTACTGACACGGCTGTGTTTACGAACAAAGGAGACCCTCCTCACCCTCGAGGCGACTCAGCATCTTGGTTCTAGACTGGGCTGCCACTGGCCAGAGAGCCGTGTCCACCGGGCCAGGTCCCTGCGGCTGAAATCCGCATCTCGTCAGTCGTCTCTCCATCCAACGGCGTCATCAGTCATTTATTTCACACATTCGTCCTCTTCGCAGCGTTAAAACAAAGACCTCATCAGCTACGTTACTGCAGCGCTGCTCTCACTCACAGTATCCGCGATGCAGTTACACTAAAATAGGAAAAAATAATTTCAGCCTAAAACCCTTTCAATGGAACGTGCCGAGTATCCACAGTAAAAACAACAGGACAGATGTATGTTTTAAAAGATATTTGTCTCAAATGATGATACTCCACGCCAAATCCCTCACTGCTGCGGGCTCAAGCGAACAAAACCTCCTCCGACCGCCCCAGCTGAGAATGTTAATTACCTCACTACGGGCGGAATGTACCAATACGCAGAATTAGGGGGGAAATGGCACAATCCAAACTACACCGCATGTGCATTATACAGTCTCAGTCTTAGACTGTGGTTTGAGGCACATGATAGAAGTTGGCCCCGGAAGATTTCTGCTTAAAATTTTCTAGAGAAAGCCTTTTGAAGCCTCATTTATCATTATGAAAGGGTCTGTTTTAACCCAAACCATGATCTTTACCCAAACCTAACCAAATAGTTTTGGTGCCTAAACCTAAAGAAGTAGTTTTGTTGCCTGAACCTAACAAAATAGTTCTATCATCTAAACATTACCAAACTTCAACTGTGGACTGAAAATCATGAATTAAAATGAAAGCAATGGCAACCAAATCTAAAAGAAAATAGCAGGCACAATCAGAAAGTGCATGCTTCAGTCAGGTTGGATCCACCAGTGTTCATAATCAGCTGAATCTGTATTCAGATTGGTCGGGAAATTTAATCACCTGTGCCAATTCAAACAGTCAGACTTCCCAGAAAAATTTGTAGAAAGCTGTCAAATAGTTTTTGAGTAATCCCACTGACAACAACAACAACTGGACGCACTCCTAGAGTGCAAACGTCCACCATGGCAGCACTGTCCAAATCTTGGTGCGTGGGGGCAAAGTTCATTTATGGTGTGTCAAAGGATTTCAAGATGCCTGCCATGGTGGACATATTGTTCGACTGATCCCAGTCAAAATCAATCGGGTCCACCCCTGATGTAATAGCGACCCACCCAAAAAATTTCAGAGATATCCTTTCATTGCTATTTGAGTTATCTGGTTCACAAATTAACTGACAAACAAACGGCCTGTCAACTGAAGACATAGTTTCTCTCCGTATGCGATCTAACAGCGATCAAATCATATGCTAAATTCAGTCCAGTTGCGGAACACGAACAGAGAATTGGGTTGCACAAAACGTCCGTTTAAAACAAGTATTAGTCTTGACCTGTTCTCAGTCATTTGCATAAGTAACAGACAGTTCACTCTGAGAGCACTCCACAGTTAACAGGTGGGCTTGTTCTCCCCGATTAGGAACAGGTCAGGACTAATAATATCGCATACAGAGAGAAACCGTGTCTTCAGTTGCCAATTACGATAATTGGAAAACGCGTCAATAAATGAAAATGATTGAGAACTACTAATTGCAGTCAAAAAGGGACGTGTCTCAGCACCCCCGCTGGCTACGCCACAGTCGGCAAGTACACATGCCAAAATAAAATGATCCCTTTGTTCTAAAAATTTATAGAGATCGGTAATCAAAATGGTATATCAAAATGTATTTATGACCACAATGACGTTTCATGACACCTCCTAGAAATATCAAAACGAAGACATTTCAATGATAAACCTACCTGGTCCGCCATCTTGGATTTCCTTCACTGGAGGCAGCCATTGAATCATTGTTACCAGGACCTCACTTTGAGCACAAGCACAACGAGGCAGGGGCACCAGGCTGCTGACCGACCCTGCATAGGGCAGCCACCAGTGACAATGGCAGCTCAAGAGCGCCACATCTGGTTACAGCCTGTACTTGACCATTTCCGAACAGCAATCAAAACTGATCATGAGATGAATGGTCCGAGACGATTGAGGGTGAGCACAAGTACTGTTTGATGCCGTCTACGTGAGCAACACATGCGTGCACACGGGCCCAACAGAAAACCCAGTTTTTGCCCATTTACACATGGCTGCCCTTAGCGGGGTCAGTGAGCTACAGTCCCTGTGTTCCATTCTCAGACAGAAACGGAAATAAAGTGCCAAAAAATTACACAGAGGCAGGTGCCCCCAGTCAGAAGTGATGAAGTTCCTACTCCTGTTGATGGGCAAAAACTGGGTTTTCTGTAGGGCCCGTGTGCACGCATGTGTTGCTCACGTAGATGGCATCAAACAGTACTTGCGCTCACCCTCAATCGTCTCGGACCCCTCATCTCATGATCAGTTCTGGTTGCTGTTCGCAATCTGTCACTTACAGGCTGTAACCAGATGTGTCGCTCTTGAGCTGCCATCATCACTTGTGGCTGCCCTATGCAGGGTCGGTCTCTGACAGTGCCTGTGTTCCATTTTCGGATAGACAGCCGACTGATTGTTGAACGGTGACAGTGAAAATGACGCACCACGTCTCGGCGGCTGAGATCTGCCCGTAACAAGCCAAAGGCTCTTTTTCTCTCGCCTGTGTCACAAGCCGTTCCATTTTTTTGATGCAGAAGCATTTTTCGTTGGCTTTATGTTAGCTATTGACCACACCAAGAAGAACAAGTCAAGTGTCACAGTACACATCATGAACAGCTCAATGTTTGTTACTGAAGTGCTTGGCGTGTGTACGTGGTGCACATCAGGATTACAATACCACACACTTTTCTTCATTTCCTCTTGTGCCTCAGTGGAAAAGCTATAAAATCAATGGATTCTTCAATTTGCCGCAGATACAGCGCATACCTCACCTGAGAGTTTTTAATGGCACTGAGTATATATATATATGCATCTATTTTCGGCTTGAAATTTGATTGACTGGGGGGCTAAAGAGAGCAAGACAAGTTCCAGTGGGTGAGGACATAACAGGGATGTAGTTGACCTTTACCTGCAGTCCAGTGACAAGTTCCTCTGGGGGAAGTCAACATCTGCATTATGGAGCCACTGCTGGATGGTGTCGACACAGTGAGAACTGTGTGTACCCAGCTGAGGGATGGAGAACTTGAGGGCATGGCCGGAAAAAGAAATCACAAGGAAACTGATTTAAGTCCTTCTCTGACAACAGTTGATCTCAGCTCCTGAAACTTGTTGAGCAGCATTCTTTGCTCACGTTTGGGCTTGTTAGCGTCTGCTCACTAACGAGTACTCTTGTAGGAGCTTCTTGTGGTGAAATATAGATAAAGCAACAGATAAGGAATCAAATAGTTAGTCTTTTCGCAGTTTTTTTTTTAATTTATTATGAATCAGTGTTCTAAAACTCCGTTGTTTTCAGATACTTGAAGTGTTTTTGCATCAGCAGCTGTATTCTAATGCTGATGTAACAATCACTGTTGGTAATTGAAAGTAATTGCATTCAAGATTTCAGACCCTCTACAATATGAACAATGTAGTGACTATTACATCAGCAGTCAAATTATCAGTTGATGATGCTCAGATCAAATTCGTGTTTGTGCACCTGAAGGGCTTAATGTACAAAATGGTCCTGCCTCTTGGACACCAAACATGCTTTTATGGGCATTTTAAATTGAAATGTTTTGAAACGGTTATTTCAAAAATTCCAAAACTTTTTCTAAGGTTTGAAACTACCATCTCTACTCAACATCTAACACAGACCACACAAAAGGCGTTCGCAAGTTAGAATTCCCGACTTAATTTTCACTTTTGTTACGCAGGCCTATCCAAAAAAGGCTAATACCAGCACATTTGTGGTGGGGTCTAATAGGAAGGGGAGGGTAAAAGGGTGCTTCAATATTTTCTTTATGAGGGGGAAACCAAAACAATTAATTTCAGTCTCGCCCTTGATGTAAAACCATGAGTGCTGTTCCGTGGAGAGTTTAAATGGCCTACATCTTTTCATACAAAACACATTAGCCTGTTGGAGAGCCGACGTTTATCCAAGATAGACATGGATTTCGTGTGCCATAGGGGTCTAAGGTGCACTCAGGAAAGCTAAGCATTCATGGGGGAAAGCTAAAAAGTCACGGGAAAGCCCTTGATTGAATGTGACTGTTTATGTAGCGTACACAAGGAACCCTCCGATTCAAAGCATTTCATGGCTAAAGTCTACAACTGGTAATTTGTATATTTACAAGCATTGCCAGCAAACAAAACTAACTGAACATGGACAAATTTGTCATTCAAAAATCAATGACCCTTCAAAATTAACAATCAAAGACATCTGAAGTCTGCAATGAGGCAAGGACTGCGGAACTAACGTGCAGTACTGAACCATCACGAGAATATGTCAAGGAAAAAAAATCTGGATGTTTGACTGACTTTATTAACTCCATGTGCTTGTACAGTAGGAGTTCCTAGCGTATGTGGTTATATTTATAGCTAAAGTCATGTTTTGTCTCGCTTTCATGTCAGATTGTACAATTAACTTATGATTATTCGTGTTCATGCAAACAGCTTTGGTTGGTAATTTCCATAGCATTGAATACCTCGAGTTCTGGTGGGTGTCTTTAGCTGAGTGACTCCTAACCCTGTATTATCATTATTACTGTAGCCCCCGGACGAAGTTGGGCGGCTACCATGGATTTATGCTTGTCGTCTCTGCCACTGCGTCCATGTCCGTAGACACTTCCTAATGGACGCTGTACAGGCTCGATTACTTTCATATTAAGTATGGCCAATTGTTATACGTCAATTATGACACCTAACAATATTGGTTGCCATGGCGACAGTATTGGCCAAATAATGCACAAAAAAGGGAAGAACTGGGTTTTCGGGGACTACATCCATGCGGTCGCGGCTGACCGGACTTTCTAGTTATTATTATTATTTTTATGTACTTCAAGGTTAATAAAGGTTATTTATGTCACTAGCCCAGTGCTGTCAAGGCCCAACTTTGGCAATGCCCCTTGCTCAATAATTGCAATTTCAGAAATATTGTGCCTTGTAATGCTAAGCTTGCCACAGTCATATTTGATTGCAACTCTCATTTGTTTTTTGTGCACTGTCTTTTTTCTGTCTAAGATTGCTTAAACAATGTACAGAGATGGGGCCGGAGTCATGCATCAGGACAGAAATATCAATGCATGTGAAAACCACTTCATTTCCATGAACTAATTGTACTTATTAAAATTCCTACTTAAAATGATAAAACTACCAATCAATTGTATCACTCTGCTTGCATCATTTGTATTGGGGCCTTAATATTTTTGTCATAAGCTAAGCGACAGTTCAATTAAGCAACTAAAATGCATTGAAATTCACAATTCACACTAAGCAATCAAGTTAAGAGATTCCATATTGTCTTTATGGAAGCTGAGAATGAAGTGAGAGGCATCCTCTTTACTGAGGCATCAGTGTGAGCTCCATTAAGTTGCAAAATTATATTATGTTTTGTTCCCACCCATCAAATAAAGTACTTTAATAACATAGCGATCAAAAACTTAACAAGCTGACCAAAGATGGTCAAGGACCTACAACAGCTATTTGGCTTTGCATTTATCGGGTGTTTTTCAGGTCTGTACCTACAGATCAGTCGTTTCGTAAGTTTTCATTTCAACCCCAATTAAACTCACAAAATTATAATTTTTACAAAAAAGTTGGGACAGTATGAAAAGTGCAAGCAAGCAGTTATCCGTCAGTCATATTTGACCTGAATTGAGTTGAAAACAGTACAAGATAAATATGACTGTCACGGTCCAGACCAGGAGTCAAGTGCAGAGTCTGGCACGCAGACCAACAGGTAATTTATTAACAGCAATATGGTACAGATTGGGGACACAATCCCTGACGATGAAGTGGGGGCAGAACTTTGGACTCGGATAGCACACTTCAGCACAAATGTAACAAGGAAGGCTGTGCTAACAGTCTCCAGCCAATGGCTTCCAGGATGCAGCCAGATGTTGTACAGACTTCGTTAGCACTGAGCTGTTCCAGAGGTCATCCCAGGCTTTTACAAAGTGGTTCCAGAAGGAAAGCGATCATGCAGGTCCAGGGAGAGAAGAGAACCATTTTGTACGGGGTCCTCATTTCGTCCACCAGAGCACTGAAGTGTAATGCATCTAAGAGAGGCTGGATCACGATTACTGCACATGCTCACAACTTTGAATGAAATAAATCCACTCAACTGCATGTCAAAATCTAGAAGGTATTTTTCTTCTATATGATTATTGGTAATGACTACCAACTGACATTCTGTGCATCCCTTTGCTAATAACGCATTGAATCCTCAAATTTCCATAGAAAGCTTTTTAATATAAAATACATAATGCCAGAGCAACTAAAATATATAAATACAATGCAAACAAAAGAGGGATTGGCAAGAATGGAATGAGAATATGACTTGAAGTCAAGCAGATTCATTTTCTTAGGATGTTAGTTCTAAGTATGAGCAGTAATCACGACTCCTTTAAGAGCTCAGCTCCAGTGCACAGTCCACCTGCATTGCAAACACGACAGAAAAAGTTGAGGAGCTCTCAATAAAAATGCTGATCTGGGATCTACAATTCCGAAATATTTGGGACAAAATGTAAATTCTGAGAAAAATCAAAATGTAATGACTTTCAAATCACACCAGTCAGTATTTTATTCACAATAGAACAGAGATAACATAGCAAATGTTGAAACTGAGAAATTTTACAATTTTATCCACAAAATGAGCTCATTTCAAATTTGATAGATGTTACAGGTCTCAAAAAGGTTGGGACAGGGACCTGTTTACCATGGTGCTGCATCCCCTCTTCTTTTTAACACAGAGTGGCGGCGTCTGGGCATTGAGGAGACAAGTCTCTTAAGTTTCGCCATTGGAATTTGATCCCACTCTTGTTTAATACAAGCTTCCAGCTGCTGGAGAGTTTTGGGTCTCCTTTGATGGACTTCTCGTTGAATTATGCGCCAAATGTTCTCAATGGGTGAAAGATCAGGACTGCAGGCAGGCCAGTTCAGCACACGGACTCTTCTACTACGAAGCCATGCTGTTGTAATAGCTGCAGTATGTGGTTTTGCATTGTCCTGCTGAAATACACAAGGCCTTCCCTGGAATAGATGTCGTCTGGAGAGGAGCATATGTTGCTCTTAAATCTGTATATACCTTTCAGAATTCATGGTGCTTTTTGAAACATGCAAGTGTCCCACACCATATGCACTAATGCATCCCCATACCATCAGAGATGCTGGCGTTTGAACTGAATGTTGAATGCTGGAGGGGTGGTCTTTCTCCTCTTTAGCCCAAAGGACACGACACCCATGATTTCCAACAAGAATGTCAAATTTGGACTTGTCTGACCACAGGACACTTTGCCACTTTGCTACAGTCCATTTTAAATGAGCCTTGGCCCAGAGAAACCGGCGGCACTTCTGGATCATGCTCAACAATGGCTTCCTTTTTGCATGATAGAGTTTTAGGTGGCATCTGTGGACGACATAGCGGACTGAGTTTATAGACAGTGGTTTCTTGAAGTATTCCTGGGCCCATTGAGTAATTTCAATGACAAAATCATGACGGTGAGTGATGCAGTGGCGTCTGAGGGCCCGAAGATCACGGGCATTAGGCCTTGTCCCTTACGCACAGAGATTTTTCCAGTTTCTCTGAATCTTTTCATGATGTTATGCACTGTCGATGATGAGACCTTCAAAGCCTTTGCAATTTGACATTGAGGAACATTGTTTTTAAAGTATTCCACAATTTTTTTTTATGCAAGCTTTCACGGGTTGGAGAACCTCTGGCCATCTTTACTTCTGAGAGACTCAGCCTCTCTAAGACATCCCTTTTATAGCCAATCACGTTACACACCTGATGCCAGTTAACTTAATTACTTGCAAAATGTTCTTTCAGCTGATTCTCTTATATATTAACTGCTTTTCCAGGCCTTTTTTGCCTGTGTCCCAACGTTTTTGAGACCTGTTTCAGCCAGATACTTTGAAATAAGCTCATTTTGTGGATAAAAATGTAAAATGTCTCAGTTTCAACATTTGAAATGTTATCTATGTTTTATTGTAAATGACATATTGGCTCATGTGATCTGAAAGTCATTGCATTTTGATTTTATTCACATTTTACGCTTCATCCCATCTATTTCAGAATTGGGGTTGTAATTTTTCCAATGTTTACGGTAACTTTACACTTTTATAACCTTATACTATATTTTTGTACATTGCAGAAATAGAACTGAGCACAGACCCACAGTCTCCCCTCCTTCAAACCCTAAACAATGAACAGCGCAGTCAACTCCATATGCAGGGTATGGAATAAACCACAACTGAGGAGAAAAAAATACCTTTCAGTTGGCAAGGCCATAAATAATTGATTAGGGCTCTCAAACTTAGTCTGGGGGACCACTGTTTATACAGGTTTTCATTGCAACTACAACTGCAAAGCCTATTTACCCACTGACCACACATTTTGCGAGAAATAGCAGTGCCTACCATGGGCAATGAAAACCCCAAGTCTATATTGTGTTTTTAATGTTATATTGAAAGTAATTGCCAAAGCTTTAGGATATTTACTGGTCCAAGTGGCACTATGGTTAATTAATGAGTTCCTACAGGTTGTTGTATACAAGCTTAAAGTTCATTACATTTTTCCCCACAATATTAACACAAAACAGGCGTGAGTCATTGTCAGTTACCACACCTTCAAACTTTTCACTATCTAATAACTGATTGTCACTAAATCTAATGTATCAAGTATACAAATTATGAGCTAAATGATATTTTTTTAAATTCATTGCTACATTTTTCTTTTAATTTCCTTTTTAGTTCAGTTGTTTCCCATATAGTATGATGTGAATATGGAGTTTTTATTGGTAGTAGCAAGTACAGTAATTTTTCACAACGTCCCTTAACAGTGTAATAAAGAAAAATTACCAACACATTAAAATTCTTGGGTTGCATTTGTGGTTGGAACAAAAACCAGGACACACAGTGGTCCCCCAGTGCCGACTCTGAGAACCACTGGTGAATACACTTAACTGAACACGCTACTGCTGTAGCAAAAACCATTACTGATAGCAGAGGGCAGAGGGTTTATACAGAGAGCACCATAATTCATTTGGCAGCTTTTTTGCTCAGTTCAGCCCAGTCAGGCCAAGTCAATTATCAGATCTGAATCCAGTTGAACAAGCATACATTGACAACTAGGTGCTGCTCATAGCAAGGAAAAAAAAAAACAGTTAAACAAACCCCCAAGGATGTCAAAAGTTTTGCTATTGTTACTCGATCACAGGTGACTTAGATGCAACTTTGATAAACATGCTTCGTAATATGGTGATCAATTTAGAACGCCCGATCATCGTCTGAATAGTCAAGTTATACGCTTCTGAGAGGAAACCATCTTTTGTAAATTTGGCCCCCTAAAACTGAGACATGGGTTTCTCTGGCCCACTTCACACTTCAGCACAGGGCCACTGGTGACTGCTGAATGGTGGCTAACTTACAGCACTTTTCCACTACATGGTACCGTCTCTACTCTACTCTACTCCACTCCACTCCACTCGCACCGGGTACTTTTTTGAGGTTGCTTTTCCATTAGTGGATTGTACCACCTCCGTGGTGACGCAGCATCTTACTGCCGCAACGGCATCCTCAGTTACATCAAGTTTACTTTTATTCCATCGATTTTGGTAAATATTTATATGTATAAATCAGGGCACGCGCACTTCCGTTACCACATTATGGCACTAAAGTCCGCGAGTGTTTAATTGTAATTTCTGCTTGACATTGTCCTGATGCGTAGGACAGCAGCTGGTTTTGAGTCCCAGTACCACCTAAAAACGCAAAGCAATGATATCCGTAAAAGGCATAGAGTATTTACAGAAAAAGGTAATATATTCTCAAGGCATTTGTGTACCATCAGTATTCCATAATGTAACTAGAAACCCAGGCAAAAAATATGGAATCACCACACACCGAGGATGTTCATTTACCTTTTTACCTTCATGACAAAGGAGCAAATAACATATATGACAAAACGATTATTGTTTATTACCTTGACATTCAGCCTTCACGAAAAATTTCACTTTGAAATTGAAGGCAAAACACGTAGCAAATGCGCAAATCGCAGGAGAAGGCAGAGTATTAGAAGTTTATTAAGCGTCATCTCATCTGGTATATCGTTAAGACCCAAATGGGATTCGCCAACACCCGTAAAGTTATTTTTTTCTGCGCGATACTCTTTAAACGGGGTCGCATCACATAACTTTCTCAAGGGGAATTAATTAGGGAAGCATAATGAATGTAGCAGCTTTGGTGAACAAGCGATACCGTGTTTGAAAGGTAAGGCAACGCACGGCATATCGAACAAGCAGCCAAAAAACAAAATAAGTCGATGATCGGATGATCCTAATAACAACGCTAATCTTGAGACTCGGCGAATGGGATGTCCCGAGTCGTCCTTCACAGTGACGATTCTCTCTGACCAATCAGTGGGCAGCAATGTTTCACGTCAAATTTAAGTACCTGCCAGTACCTGGTTGGCCGTTTTTTGGAACCTCAGGAGCGCAGGCACCAGAAAAAGTACCTGCTAAGTTTTTCTCTCATGGAAAAGCAAAAAAGGCGAGTAGAGCCGGTACCGTGTAGTGGAAAAGCGCCTTTATATTTTTTTCGATCAGCAAGAAGTAAGGGAGCTGCATTGAACACTTCCGAATGTACTTTGAGTTGGTTATTTAAACAGTTAAAGACCACTATGGTAGACGATAACACTGTTTAGACATCCATTAAGCAAACACCTTCCATTGTTTACAATTAATAACTGATTGCTCAAAAGTAGAGTTTATTAAAGCATATCATTAACTGTGCATTTACACTATGAAGAGGGAAGCGATCAGAAGCATGAAAGTACCACGCCTCAACTCAGTGAACAATATTACCCAGTTGATTAATATTGTGAACAATATTACCCAGTTGATTCATATTTTAGCTCTTTTTCTATCGATTCTGAATAATTTTGTGGACATAACTATTTCTATGGGAGAACACGTGTAAAAATTCTGGGTACATAAAATAAATTGGAGAAAAAGTTGAATTTTCTCTTCCTGCATGACTCTTGTCGGCATACTCCCTTCTCAAAAAGCCATTACGTTGTGGTGGCAAGATAAATTCCCTGTTGGATGATAATGTTGTTGTCTTTCTCAGTTTTATCAGCCTTGGTTGGCAGATTTATGTCCCTGAATCCAGGCTGAAACCTATGCATTCCATTGGATAAGTGCACTGCAAAGGACAGACAGTGCAATTTTGAGGCATATAACTGGTCTCAACACTGCAGTTGTTCACATATTGGCCACAGTATCAGACAATCCATAAACTGAAAATATATGTAAAAAAAAATTAAGAAAAAAGTAATCCAATACATAGCTTTGCTGGACAAAGTTTCCAGAAACTGTCCAGAAACATCTGTAAGCACACTTGTGTGATTTTAGATGAAGGTCATGCACTCGTATCCTTGATGGGGGAATTGATTGCCATTGATAAGGTACCATCCTGCTGCCCAAAAGACGTTAAACAGGCATCAAGAGAGTGAGAATGTGGACCCAAGTACAGAAACATAGAAGTTTATTAAATAAAGAAAGAGATATAACAAACCGAATACAAAACTTCAGAGATAACGGAAAAGGGAGTGAACTAAACAAAAGAGTGTTACACATTAAGGCTACTGGCCATTGAGGGGGAGAACTAAGGCTTAAATAGACAAGGTGATACCAACTGAGGAAGAACAGGTGACAGAATTAACTGAAGGAACAGAGGGGATAATTGAGTGAACAGGTGAAGACAGGTGGCCAGAGCTCTGGAATACCTTGGGGGGCAGCATTACAGATAATTATACAAAAAAAATGTAGCATTCAGCTCAGTCCAGCAGCTATGAGACGATCACAGGATGGATGCCTTGGCAAACCCTACATATTCAAGTGCGGTAGGGACTCTAGAACAGAGTTATCTGCGATATGGCAGCTGACCATAATTTTCCTGTATACTCACAGCTAAAGAACATCATTACTGCTCACTAATGAAACCGAGAGGGCAGGCAAAATAAAACCAGGAATTTTAAAGGTAAAACATATTTTAGTTTGCTTTGCATTAACAGAGAGCTACCAACGGTCTGACCTTCCTGAATCTCTTGAAACGTACTTCCTAACCATCCTCCGTCTGGAAGAGAAAGAAATTCCATGATGTAAAACTCTCTTCCTGCTACTCCTTCTATTTTGGTAGCCAGTAATCTCACATTCACAGTCAAGCTGAAGAAATGAAGACCTTTGTCCCGGAACAAAAAAGAACGAAAGAGCAGTGAACTGCATAAACTGCATAAAACACTGTCATCTGAACATGGAGTCTAGATATTCCAGAGGATTACTCTGCTGCAACAGATTAATCAATAAAATAATCTTGCAAATTCTATAACTAGCCAACCTCGGTAAGGACTGATGACAAGAGAAATCACAGAAAACCAGAAATAGTGTTAATTGATAATTGATTTACAATTATATTTGATTTATTGAAAATCAGTGAAAAAATGAGTTGTTAATTAATGATAAAGGAACAATTGAACTTATACGAAGAAATGACTGTTTTGAGATTAGTATCTGTGTATAACTGCCATAGATCTGAAATTAGTTCTAGAATTAGTAAAATGCTCAGTAAAATGCAACCATTAGCCACCTCAGCCCGCCCTCTATTGTTGCCTATGACATGGAGCCACAAATCCTCACAACAGCTCAACTGGCTCAACTGCCGCTTGTCTTCATCAACAAAATACGGCAGTATTTCTCCATAAAACAACCCCAATGTCACCATTGTGATTTTGGCTTACCTTATTTCTTATGAATTTTTCCTTCATCTTTAATGACTTTTGAATTTACTGCTATTAGAGCCAGTTCAAATGTGAACTCACTGAACCACCAGAAGTCTCTGCAGTTGTTCTGGTTTTTAGTTGAACGGCATTCAGCCTTGGAATAGGCAAACGAATCAAGATACCAAATAACAAATTAATGTTCAATAAAATCATCAAGAATTAATTGAATAAAGGCCTCAAAAAGCTGCATTGAGGAGAACTGGCAGGTATTTAATAAAATATGGTGCTCCTCATCTCTGAAATCGACACTAATAATCAAAGCAATGATAGATAAGTTCGAATTGACGCTGCACCAAATTTGCAGGCAGTTTTCTCTATCAAAGAAGAAACCTGTGACTTTAAAAATGATTAAAAACTAAATATTCTCAATGTCATGTTTCTTTGAAGAAAAAAAATGGATAATTCCGTGTCAAATCAACTAGGGGTCCCCAGGTTACCATCTCAAAAAATTTTGAAAAAAAAAATCATAGATGTGGTACTTTCTGAGAAATGAAGGTGTGCTAAGTAATGGGTCAATCTAAGCAATTGTTTCAGAGATACAGCTATCTATGAGGTAAATGCTGCTCAAGATGGTCGTTAGATAAGACTTAGATTTCCTTTCTTATTAAATAGATAATTATCCTTCTTACAATCTAATAATGAAGCCTTCTTACAGCTTATATTGCTTTTGGATTTTCAAACTGTATTTCCAAACTACTGGGTGTATCAAAAAAATGTCCCACTTTGAAAAATTGCCTTAAAATTGATATTCTATAATTTTTTGAAAATTCTTTTACATAGGATGATAGACAATGGTTCAGTGCTTTTTTGTGCAATTGCACAAACTCAACATGTCACGCATGAGAGAGCATTGGCTAATTACGTAAATTGCAATACATCAGTTTTGCGCGAAAAAGTGCTGGGATGAAAACAGAATCTGAGACCATGAGAAGCAACGTTAGTTATGCCCTTAACTGTCCAAAAAAATGTTCAGGTAATTGCTTCAACCCTTTGCCCTCCAGGTGGCTTACAGTCCTGTTATGTCATGTTATGTAATAAATGAATGGATGTCCCCAGAATGGTGCAACACCAGGTGTTTGCACTCTCTTGATCTCAGCACATCCCCTGACACATTTCAGTTCAACTTACAGAATTGTTTCGGAGTGACTGCCCTACACCGCGATGTGGAATGGCCCCCGAGGTCAGCGGACTTAACTCCTCTTGACTTTTTCTTGTGGGGTCATCTAAGTCAGAAGTGTACGTTACTCCATCTAGGGACCTGGATGACCTTGAGGAACGCATAACGGCAGAAGTCAATGTTCTCAGAAGGGACAGAGGTTTGATCCGCCGTGCAGTGCACCATATGCTGAGGAGGGCCCAAATCTGCCAGGAAAGAAATGGTGGACATGTTGAGGACGTGTGAAAGGGTTAATGCGAAAGTAATGTCAATTTGTGATAAACAAAGAGCAGACCTAACGCTGCTTCCTCTGCTCTCAGATCCTGTTTTCATCCCAGAACTTTTTCCGCACAAAACATATGAATCACAATTTACACATTCGCCTGTGCTCACTCATGCGTGACATGTTTAGTATGTGCAATTGCACAAAAAAAGCACTGAACCATTGTCTATCAACCAAGGATTTATAAAAATGATAAAATATTAATTTTAGGGCAATTTTTCAAAATGGGACCTTTTTTTTTGATATAGTCTGTATCGTTAAACCTTTACCGAGTGCTACGTTTACCCTTTCCATACACAGCCGCAGCACTGGCTTCCCTATGGTTTTGCAGTGGTCATAATTCCATTTCCCGAGAACACTGGTCATGAACATGCACCCTGTGTGGAAGTGCCACAGGCACAGGCCGTCGTCATAGTAACTTCAGACGCCAGCCCATTCATTAGTCTTTAAATTCGCATGTGAAAGTGGGAAGTCACACAGTGCATGTCCGTATGACTCCAGAAACAAGGCCCCACATTGTCTTCCTGCACCAGAAAGCAATTTTCATTGAAATGAAGGGCGCCATTGACCACAACAGAGTAGTATGGTAGTACCAGTTGGGTTACCGGCTGAGCAGACAGGGCAAGCTGTTTGCGGCCACTCGCAGTTTTTGTTGACCGAGGAGCTGTTCACTTTATCTTGTAATTTTTAATTGTGGTGAAGCTTCCGGATGGCAGGGCCAGTAGGCAGCACTGTCCCCGCGCAGGAAGACGGTTGTCCATTCAAAGCTGGCCCAGAGCCTCTCTGTGATGAGCTGGCACACTCTCCCTGCATTTCTGCGGATGTCCTTCAGAGGCGCTGGTTCCTCCTCAGCCCAAATATGCATGCCAAGCAAATAGAACAGTCTAAATTGCCCATGGAAATGTGATTGTGAAGGTGAATTGTGGGTGAACCTGGTGATTCATGGGACCTGTTCCCACGGTACTCCTGCTTCTCACCCACTGTTTCTTGGACAAGGCTCCTGCAATCCCTGCATTATCTAAACCTCGAGGTTCAGATACAGAGTGGTTGATGGAGGGGCCAAAATCACCAATTTTTAGAGGATGAAACCAAGATCATTTCTCACTCACAGATTTATGTGCAGGCATGGGATCTGAATTAAAAAAGAAAAAAAAATTAGAATGTGTTTTTCCTGATAAAACACGGACGTCCCCCCCCCGGCCCCCTTCCCTGCCTAACCCACTGGACCAGGGGTGGCCAACCCTGGTCCTGGAGAGCCGCATAGGCCATGTGCTAAGGCTGAAAATATGCCTAGAAAATGGTTTTCATTCCAACGACTGGGTAATACTTTATTTTTGCATAATTATAACCAGAAAAACATGCTATCAAAGTAACCAAAAGTTCTCCGCTGAAAAGTTTGCAGTTTTTGCAGAAACAACTACCATTTCAGGGGCAAAGGGAAATATAGTAGGGGTCAAAAATCTGATGTCATCGGATTGTAACAAGTTTGGTATCAAACTGTAGGTCTATGAATGTGCTTCAAGGAAATATATGTCCCAATCCGCTGGCCAGCTCCTGTGTCTCTGTAGAAGGGGTTGAAATCTGAGAAAATTAGATTTTGGCCCCTTACCATGGGGCCCAGGGGCAAGTGAGGAGGATCAAATATGTTGTATTCAAGTATGTTTAGTTAGACATTGCAAATGTCACCCAAGTCAATTGGGTCCACAAACTCATTCACTCAGGGGAAATGTTCATGCATTTTGGCCCCATTTTTGGGGGTTCCCTGCCCCTGGGCAGCAATGAGTTTGTGGACTCCAGCGACATGGGTGTCATTTGAAAGGTCTAACTAAACATACTTGAATACAACATATTTGATCCTCCTCACTTGCCCCTGGGCCCCATGGTAAGGGGCCAAAATCTCATTTTCTCAGATTTCAACCCCCTCTGCAGGGGCACAGGGGCTGGCCAGCGGATTGGGACACATATTTCCTTGAAGCACATTCATAGACCTACAGTTTGATACCAAACTTGCTACAATCTGATGACATCAGATTTTCGACCCCCACTCTATTTCCCTTAGCCCCTGGAATGGTAGTTGTTTCTGCAAAAACTGCACACTTTTTAGAGGAGAAGTATTGTTTACTTAAATAGTATGTGCTTCTGGTTAGAATTATGCAAAAATAAAGTATTACCCAGATGGTGGAACGAAACATCATATTTTGAGCCTTAGCACGTGGCCTAGCAGTCTCTATTGATTTTTGGTGTTACTTTGCACTTGACTGATGGATTAAATTAGTTGATTACTCACTTAACTGATCTCACCTGGTGTCTCAGGCTTAATTTGGCAATCAAGCAATTAATTTGGGACTTGAGCCAATCAAGCAATTAGCAGGAATAACCCACAAGACTCCTAGAGCCAATTAAGCAGGCTTGCAGGTTGTGAAAGATTTGTCAATGTGGTTGGATATTTAGTTATAATGCAGGCAAAGTAGAAGTACAGAGTAAAGATAAAAGTTTATAGAGCAGGGGTGGATAACGCTGGTCCTGTAGAGCCAGAGGGCGCGCGGAGTTAGGTTTTAATCGGGTGGAGAAAACCAAAGACACCAGGTGATATAAGTGAAGGGTGTAATCAACTGCTTTAATTTATCAATCAAGTAACACTAAAAACCAGCAGACACTGCGGCTCTCCAGGACCAAGGTTGGCCACCCCTGCATTGGACGGACGGATGGATGGACAGACAGACAGACAGTTACCAAGACACCACAATTGGACCTGACTAGTAATTATGCAAAGTTTCATTAAGATTATGCAAATGGTTTTGGAGGTATGCTCTGGAACGCCAACACAAACAGGAGCCGAGCCTAAAACAATGTCTCCCTTTCCTCTGGGGGGAGATATAATAACGCTAGGGCTAACCCAATCATGTACCCTGAAATAATTTAATATAGACAAACTAACAAGGTCTAATACTATGAGCTTGGAAATACACCTTTACACCTTAGGATATAAGAGGAAAGGGATACAAATATTGTCGGCCATAGTACCCATCTTTCATCTTTCCAAAATTAGTTTATCTGCGGGAACACACATTGTCATTTTAAATCTTAATCCATATTCAGGCCAATTGCATTCTGTATGAAATTAGCATAAAATTTAATTTTTCTGTACCAGTGGTTATCAGCCTTGAGTCAATGGGCTCCAGCACGTGCTGGTTTTTGTTTTAGCCATAGCTTCAATCACAACTTTGAACACCCGTTAGCAGATTATGGTCCATGGTTGGTCACTCTCTTACCCATGGACGTTTAGTAAGGATGTTAAGTGGGACATTAATGCAGCGTCCGGCTTGTTTCGCAATTTAGTGCATCTCACGATTAACGGGATCATTTACCCTCATCGCAGACCTGTAACCGAGGGGAAGTGCAAGGGCTTCATTTCAAATGTTCTGAATGCAGTGAACATCTCAAACTGACCAGGTACAAACTATATCACAGAAACTACTTTGCACATTAGACATTTACAGCATTTCAGAACATTTGGAATGTTTCAGTAAAAAGAAAACCATGAGAAGCACGGGCTATGCTGCAAATGCATTAGTTTTGACTTTCTGAAGTTATTTCGATTTGATTTTCACAGGGAATGCACGTCCTATACCTCCCTGCAGATCATAATTAAAGTTGGGAAGCACTGCTCTGTACATCAATGCAGGAGGGTATTTGTATTTTCTCTCGCACCCACCTACCGTTGCTGGAGATCCATCAGATTTCAATAGTCACCCTCTGGGGTCCAAGCCATTTTAATTTTTGGTTCATCTGGTATCCTTGTGTAATAATGCTTGTCTACCTTCAACCCTGCTGTAATCCACAATCAGGTTATATACATCATATTTACAGATCAGTGTTACCAATAACCGTGGCTGTCTGTCAGAAACACAACCTCAGATTTCTCAACAGAAAAGAACGCAGCCTCTGGTCTAAGGACTCAATCCAAGGCATCACTGGATTGATAAAGATGGCAGTAGCAGTTTTCAACACAAGTTATTGTATAAATTATATCAACATGTTCAGTGTTGGATTTATCATTATGGATTTACTTTTCAAAGAGAAAACAAAACAAAAACAACCCTCACTAGTTCAAGGCTGGATTACATAGCTTTAAAGATAGATACTGCACAAAGAGGGCAATGTGTAGCTTTCAGACAAAAAAGTAGGTCAATCGCTTGCCGCTTTCCAGAGATATTTAGTATTTAATACACGATGCGCTTTGATATCGTATGACATTGTCGACCGTAGGGGATTAATATTGCCTACCTGAACTCAAAATATTGGCCATGAGATATCTAGCAGTTGAATGAGGTCTGTATTGTTAAGGTTGGAGTGAAAAACAGGATGTTAGATGTAGAATGAACCTGGGAACCACTTTTCCTCAGTGGGAATGACTTGACAAATGTCGCATTGATAAGACCAACTCAGACATCAGCTTTAAATAACCCTGTTGTGCATGAATGCAAAAGCATTTTAGTGATGGCTATTTCAACACCCAAGATCAAATTATTCCAAAACCAGTACATAATCAGGTTTTGGGGGGGGGGGGGGGGTGGAGTCCGTAAACACAAAGTACACTGACAAATTAAAAGCACTGGTAATCTACCAATGCTAATTAGCTACTGTAATCATCGATTTCTAAAAGCACAACAGCACATCCAAAAGTAATGCGAGCATTGCTGGCGTATAAGGACATTACTTTTCTACGCTGGTTTTTGTTCCAGCCACAACTGCAATTATGGGATTTTAAAAAGCTGTTACTTTGTCTTAATTAGCAGCATTCCATGTTTAGAGTAGTTATTTACCATCTTAAGTCACATTTGGATGGACATATCCATTCTGCTATGAAGATTAAAAATCCTTAAACACACAGTGCTTAATTTTCAATATTGCTAGGATTTTCAGGTAAAAACATTTTTAAACAGATCAAATTAGACTGAGAAAATCAATAAGCTCCAAATTAGGTTTCTGAATACAGGTTGAGTTTTTCCCCAAATACCCTGCCTGAACCAAATAAAATCAACAGAACACACAACAGGTGTGACTCCATAGTTTGCAAAGTAAATTGTCAGTTTTTGCCACCATGTGTCAAAAGTTTCACCAATGAGGAACCTCTTGATTATTTATGTTGATTAAATGTTTGGTTAAATTCTTTCCCTCTGCCGATATTTACAATATATCTCAATGTGGATGTTTGCATAAATGCACCTAATTAAAACAAATCAACAGCTTGTTAAAATTCTAAAGATTACAATTGTGGTTGGAACAAAAACCAGCATACACAGGGGCGTCAGGATCGAATTTGAGAACCACTGCCTTAACCTGAACCCTACATTTCAAAGGATGACGCCCAAAGGCCTCTTTTTAGATCAGGGGTGTCAAACTGACCCGTAAACGGGCCAAGAGGCTGCTGGTTTTCACTCCAACAAGGCAGAAGCTCACCTGATACAACTAATCAGTTGTGCAAGACTCGATCAGTTGATTAAATCAGTGCTTTCAGGTGAGCTTCTGCTTGGTAGGATTGAAGACAAAGACCTGCAGCCTCTTGGCCCGTTTACGGGTGAGTTTGACATCCCCGTTTTAGATCTTACATCGATGTTTTGTCAGGTAGCCCCATTGTGAGTCGGGGTGAGAGTGTGTTGAATACAGTATGCCTGAGCAGAATGATTGTCATTTAAGTAATGAACAGATCTTCATGACATTAAATAGGATCTACACTAACAACTGATTATGGTTGGTGGTGATCAGGATAATATTCTTGTGGATCCAGAAGCAATAATAGACATGGCATGGTGGAGGTATGCACTGTACAGAATGTCCTTCTGGTTTAGTACCTGCTCATTTTGAATTTCATGCCAGCAACAGAATGAAACCCATCCCTACAGTTTAACGAGACTGGAGATGCGTGTGTGTGTATACATATATATCCATCCATCTATTTAAAAAGTGGATTTAACGAGCCTTGATCACAGAAAACTGACTGCACGCAAGGGATAAGGCTGACACCAAATGGCCATAATCCTCAAGCAGCACTGCATAAGAGACTGGATTCTGTGGTGGAAATGACAGCATGGGATCAGGAACTTGTGGCACCCATCAATCAGCACAGCTCCTCAGGAAGTGGAAAACTATGGGTTATGACTGATCAAAAGGTGAAATTTTAGGAAATCCAGGACGATGCATCCAAAAGCCAGCATGTGTGATCATATGGGCTCACGATGGTGCACATGGTCCAGGTAACCAGTACCTCAGAAGACACCATTACTGTGAATATACACAAGTTGGAGACAAAAAGGTACAATTTCAGGTGTCTTTCAGGAAGGCTTTGGCAATTTCAGGACAACTCTAAGCCACGTTTCGCATGCATTATACAATGACAATATTGAAAGAATGAGTGTTAAACTACCCTGCTTGCAGTCCAGATCAGTCATCCACAGAGAACATGGGTGCGTGATAAAACTAAAAATACAAAAAGGTCACCAAGTGTTGAGCGGCTGAAATCCTACATCAAGTATGGGAAAATGTGGCTTTCAAAACTACAGCATCTGACCTCAGCTCTAAAACGCTAGCAGTGCCATTACAGGAGGTGAAGTAACAGTAGGGAACACGCTTCTGTCCCAACATTTTAAGGGCACCAGGCAAATTCAAAATGAGCACGTTTCTCAAAAGAAAAAAAGTTAAAACATTTTATACGTTTCTGTACCAATTTCAGTTTGAGTTTAAATGGATTTTAAAATATTGCATTTGGCTTTTGGATTTTACACAGCATCCCCACCTCTTAATGGGGTTGAACTCAATGTTTCCACACCTAATGCTGTTCTGAGGACCAATAGTATCCTGTGGGTAGAAAGGTCATACATTTAGCTTCTTTTGACGTGACACTGGAATTGACCTCAGATTAAGATGAACACTACAATGGCCACAGATTGAAGTACAACAAGAGGAGAATGCCCAGAAATTAAGAGCTAATCACAATAGCAAGGCACAGGTGCAGGAGCCCCCATTTAGACACGAGTCACTTCGGCTGCAACCATGAAAAGACCAGCCATTCAGAAAACAGGGGTAACACTAAAAATTTTATTGCCAACACTTTTGAATTAAAACCCTATGATACATGTCTCTTGGTTTTATCATCAAGTTCCTGCCAAAAATGTAAAATTTCACCAATTCCAACATATTCAGTTCACGGCAATTAAAAACAATAATACTTCAAATGTTTTGTATTTAACCTCAATTTAAAAAAGGAACGTAATGTCAACATTTTTTGCAGGTGAAGCACAACCAGTAGGAGAATGCATCCCACAAACCCATAGCATGAACTTCAGAGATCATGGCAGGGCAATCAAGTCTTGTCAGGTAATTCAATAAATTGAATTAAGGGTAAAACTGACAAATGCATAAAATCAGACTTAAACGCAAGAAACAAGAGTTCCACTTTAATATACATGTCCAGAAAATTCCTTCACACAGCCCACCAGCCCACAAGAGATTCTCAAGATGCAACTCGTCGTGGTTCTGTTGCGCAAGGGGCTAAAATGCAGGAACTTGCACATCCATCCCTGAAATGACATTAAAGAGGAAGAGAAACCCTTTAGCACCCCTCCTAATGAACTACATTTAAATGCTTCTGAGCCTCAGCCTGTAAAATCTCTCCAGCAACAATCTTGGAGTTCAATGTATTGAGTTAACTTCACTGGATTTTTAATTTCATTTAACAGTATCTAACTGAGAAGGGTACTTTAACTTATTAAACCAACCTGCAATACTGAGGTGGTTGTTGAGGATCCCTGGTCCTTCACGCCACCAAATCACTTGCAGCCATTGAAACCCTGGTGTTTGGGGGGGGCGAGGTCAGGCCGGAGAAGCTTCCTGGAGACACAGAAAAGGCAGGTTGGGACACACACTACAGAGTCTGAGGGCGGAGGAGACAAACCCTGTTTGTCAAGCTGATGAGGGCCATTTGCTTCCCAAACGGCTTCTCAACCAATGTCTACTTTGGAAAGGGAGAATTTTTGCAACTGCTACAGTATTAAAATGTCCATATTCAGAACCCATTAAAATCCCATTAAGTATACACATTTTTCCCCCCACCCTATGTAGACCAAGTTTTTCACCCCCCAGGTACACAAAAAAAAACCACAGCACTTAAGACATTGAGTTTACAGAAATTACTATATTAACCAGATAAAAACCAGAGTAATACAATGCTAATGTGTAGGTGGAGACAGATTGATTTACATACCTAGTTTTGCAGGATGTGATCCTAATGAGAAATGTCAGAGTCCTATCACAACCGACCCCAGGTACTGAACAGGGTCCCTGTATAAACTCTGCTACACCTATTTTGAGGTACCGGGATAACAGTATGAACACCTAAATATAGGAATCAGAAATAAAGGTGAGCCCTCCATGGTCCAAACAATCCAGGACATTAAGAAAATAAATGGTTCATTTCCACTTGAGATATCCAAGTAGAATAAAGTTACAGGACTACCAGAATCCCATCAAACTTCCACTCATTGTGCATTCCTCCAAACGTGCGTGGAGGTGTCGGTTCTCAGGCAAGATTTCAGAGCCAATTTAAAAATTAGATCCTCAGCGCCAACAGGGCAAACCTGTTCGCAATAGCGGCCGGTGTTACGTGCGGTAAAGCGCTGCCATTACAAACCTGTTTTACAACAATGCAGCAAACACGCAGATAATTGCACCAACTCCGGATACAGGATGTGCACTGCATTTAATGGGCCGCTTTGAGAATTGAGTTTAACTTCACGTCCCCGTTCCACAGCAAATATGATACATGTATGCTAAAGTTTCACTAGTTAATTTTTTTGCATCAAGTTCCAAATGTGGTTCCAAATTTCATTTTCAAATTTAAAAACTCATGCCCAGGAAACGTATGTACAGATAAAAGTAACGCTAAACGTGAACCAATCTTGGCCGACAATCGTGTCAGCCATGGAATACGTCAACAATTTTGATTAGGAATGGATTCAAATGGTCCCGACTAAAAGGAAGCACAACTTCCGATTGCTTAATTTCATGGACAATGAAAACCATTTATCCGCTTCTTAGGAGACTTGAGTGGGAAGTTTGTACGCTAGTCGATTTCGTTCAATTTAACGATAACAAACAGTTAACGTTAATTGAAAACCATCAACCGAGCAGCTGTTGCAAGGAGAAACTCAAGAGTCAACTTATGCCTGCAAGTAAAACCTGGGAATGGAACAGCCATCAAGTATAATAACCTTTGTTATGCTTAGATTTTTCTTTTTTATTTAAAAATGAACATACAATTGCATATCAACGCTTAACAATGCTATGATGGAGTAACTGCACAATGACAATACACAAGAGCATGTTGCTGGAAAACGTAACCATAAACTGGATTAGAGCGGCACAACTTTCTAACACAAACCCGAACGTAACAAAAAAAAAACGTTGCGATCGCCATCCGAATCCATGCATTTAATTCAAAATATAGGATCGACTGCAGTGGGCGATGTACAAGCATTGAGGATACAACTGCGTTTGCTCTTAACAGATCGAACGGCTGAACCAGCCCAGCGTAAACTCCCGTTGTTTTCCCGGGTCCTCCACCCCATTACATTTACATCAACTCGAAGCTGCTCCAAGGGAAACATTAAAGTAAGATTATGGAAAAACAGATAAAACAAAAATCAATTACACAAACAAAACTAAAACAGTCGACATAAGACCTCTGCAACTCAATATTCGTACAATTTAAAATATTGACCTCACACCTTAAATAGGAAACAATGCCACCCTTAATACAAGCGACGTTAGCAAAGCCAATTAATCCTGCGATTGAACACGTCCTACGGTAAGAGATGTCGCGCGTGTCATGTTCTCTGCGTCTTCCTACCTGTTGGGGTCACGTGAGGTCTTCGGGATTAGGACTCAGTGTCCGCTATTTTGCCAGATGTTTCAGCAATAGCAAAGTTGACTGTTTTTAGTTCTGTTTGTCCAATGAAATGGGTTATAAGTGGCGGCAAAGTGACGAAATGGCCGCTTGACCCAGTTCCTCGTGACACGTGGATTTAATAAGAGCCCCCGTAGCCCCCTCGGCCATAACTGCCGCCACCCCCGCGGGAGTACGGGGTGCTGCTTCGCCCGGTGAAGCCGCCGGCTCCTTTCATGGGCCCGAAGCCTGAGGACTGTTGGGCGTATCCGCCGCCAAAGTCACTGTAGCCATTTCCGCCACCGTAGCCGTCCCCATAGCCTCCATAACCCTGGCTTCCTCCATAGCCTCCGCCACCATAGCCACCGCTGCTACCATAGCCGCCGCCGCCGCCGTATCCGCCATCATTGCCACCGTAGCCTCCTCCCCCATAGCCGCCACCTCCATAGCTGTTGTAACCACCTCCCCTACCCCCGCCGTAGCCATTTTGAGGCCGCCCCATTCCTCGCCCGCCTCTACCCCTGCCGCCGCGGCCTCCGGCAGCCTGCATCTCCTGTTTGGTGAGGGCCTTCTTCACCTCCACCCGGTGTCCATTGATCGTGTGGTATCGGAGCACCACTGCTTTGTCGGCGGAGTCATTATCTTCAAAGTAGACAAAGCCGAATCCGCGCTTCTTCCCGGTTTGTTTATCGCTGATAACTTCAGCTTTCTCGATAGAGCCGTATTGTGAGAAATAATCGTGCAGATTCCCGTCCTCAATGTCGTCCTTAAGGCCGCCGACGAAAATTTTCTTCACTTTCGCGAGCGCCTCTGGCCTTCCGGCATCTTCTCGCGCCACGGCTCTTTTCACCTCCACCTCGTGGCCATCCACCTTGTGCGGTCGGGCAGCCATTGCGGCGTCGGCCTCCTGCTCAGTCGAGTAGGTCACAAAGCCGAAGCAGCGGGACCGCTGTAGGTGTTGATTCTGAACCACAACGCAGTCAGTAAGATTACCATACTGCTCGAAATGCTGCCGAAGTCCCTCATTTGTCGTCTGCACATGCAATCCGCCGACAAAAAGCTTGCACAGTTGGTTAGTCATGATCTGCTTCCGCTGCTCTTTTCCCCCAAATTCAAAATGCCTTCTCCCCTATCGTTTTCTTCCCTTTTGAAAGGACCGTGGGCGTTTTTGCGCTTACGTCACGATAACGTCCTTCACGCAGATTGGTTCGCAAATCGCTCTCGTCCTCAGCACAGAGGTAATGGCGCATTCATGGGCGGTTTTTCCCGTTGCGACGGCGGACATTTGAACATGAATCCTTTGTCTTTTTTGTTCTCGCATGTGTCGGTACAGTTGATGACAGAAGCGTCCAGCAAGCATATACTTCAAAATTTTGGAAATTATTTCCGAAATCCGTGTTGGTGAAACCGCCTCACTTCATTTAGCTCGCAAGTAACTGGCCACTCCTTATCAAACAGCCTGAAAAAAATTATATAATACACAGCTTCCGGGTTGACTGGTCTTATATAATGATTTTAGATGAGTTTCCAACTGAGCGCTGGTGTAAACCAGTGCTTGTATTACCTGGTCCATTTTGCATCTTAACATTCTCAGCGACGAGTCAGAAATAATTGTTATGTAGTATGATAGGCTATGTACTTTGTTTCAGGCTTGCTGGCCTGATTCACAACTTAAATTAAGTCCAGACCTACCGAATGATTTTACTTATGATTAGATTTTGAGAAGAGGCATTGCACTGGACATAATAGCTTGAAGTATCTGCTTTAAAACCCTGAAATAAACTAGGAGGAAACAAAATTCGGTTTGTCTTTGAATGATAATTTAATTTATTGAAGGAAATGAAAATCTGTGTGAAGAGGTGGATACTTCTTCGTAGCGAATGCCTTTTCACTTAGCTATTTTCAAAATTCGTCAAGAGTAATGAATAAATAAATTCACAACGTCAAAGATATTTTATTCTTAGAAAAAGATATATAAGATATATATGTATATACACCCACTATCAGTCAAAAGTTTTAGGACACCCCAATTTTTCTAGTTTTTTAATGCAAGCCCAATTCCAAAGTGGTTTGGACAAAGTGTAAATTGTGACAAAAATCAAAATGCAATGACTTTCAAATCACACAAGCCAGTATTTTATTCACCATAGAACAGAGATAGCTCAGCAAATGTTGAAACTGAGAAATTGTACAATTTTATCCACAAAATGAGCTCATTTCACATCTGATGGCTGCTACAGTTCTCAAAAAAGTTGGAACAGGGGTCTGCTTACCATGGTGTAGCATCCCCTCTTCTTTTTAACACAGAGTGGAGCCGTCTGGGCATTGATGAGACAAGTTTCTGGAGTTAAGCCATTGGAATTTGATTCCACTCTTGTTTAATACAGGCTTCCAGCTGCTGGAGAGTTTTGTGTCTCCTTTGACAAACTGTTCGTTTAATTATGCGCCAAATGTTGTGAAAGATCAGGACTGCAGGCAGGTCAGTTCAGCACACAAACTCTTCATGTACATTATCTTGCTGTAGGATGAACCCCTGACCAACTAGGCACATAACAGAAGGTACTGCCATTTTGGTTCCGGGTGCCTTTCACTCTATAAGTCATTCACCCTGGATCCAGCAAAAAGCTCCAGACCATCGCACTTCCTCCTGCATGTTTGACTGTTGATGTCACACACTGAGGAACCATCCTTTCACCTTCTCGACGGCGTACAGAAAACCTGGGTAACCTTCTCTTTTGTTGAAAATTTCTGAAAGTTCACCACTTACTTTTGTACCATTTCAAGTTATTTGTTGGACTGGAACTGCATAATTTTCAATAAAAAACTGGAAAAATTGGGG
Organism: Gymnothorax reevesii; assembly: GCA_029721435.1. Classification (NCBI taxonomy): domain Eukaryota; kingdom Metazoa; phylum Chordata; class Actinopteri; order Anguilliformes; family Muraenidae; genus Gymnothorax; species Gymnothorax reevesii. Next base: position 544,485 of record CM056586.1, read on the forward strand.
TGTCCTAAAACTTTTGACTGGTAGTGTACTAGATACCAAAACCTCAGCCCAGACAAGAACAATATAACCACGCGTAAAAGAAATTTTGTTAAAAACAGGGAGAAAACCTTTCATACATAAAAACTGTATTCAAGACAAAGCGATATTCCAATCTACAAGGCTTAATCGCAAACATAGAGCCGCCAACTGTATTGTGAAAATTGGCTGTAGAATAAAACTTACATGTCATACATACCAAGTATGTGCGTCAAATTATATGCACCAAAGTATGAAGACCTTTTAAAAATGTTCAAGAACTACCACCAATGTAATTAAGAATGTAATTAAAGAAAAGGTTTTAGATGATATTTTTGATCAAGTCCTCTAGGGATGAGAGTCTGGAGCGTAAAAATATAAAACCTTTCTCTTTTAAGCAAGAGGGCATTTATGTCACCTCCTCTTCAAGGAATTTTAACATGCTCAAGACTTTATCATGCATGCACATGCATGTCACTTTCGAAGGACAATACCGAGGAAGTAATCATTCTCAAACATACTCTGGATAGAAGATGACCATAGAATGACCAGTGTTACCGGCAAACTGTCTATCAGGCATTTTGAATCAGTCATCAGTTAATACACCCAGATGTGTTGGTGTGGCCTATTTTCAAAAAAATTAGCCTACACCCAGGGCCTCTGTCCAGTTGACCAACAAATTCTTCAATCAGTTAACAAAGGCGCTGAATGCCCACCATGATTCTCTGTGGGAGAGGTGAGAGACCCAGATTGCCTGTATTCACCACGAAAAAAGACAAGACATCCAAGATTCAGCCCTCACAGAAACACCCAGATGCACTGCTGTAAATGCAAATCAGTAAAATAATTGCATCAAATGAAATCGAGTCACACGTCTTGGACATGCGAAAGAGAGGCCGGAGCGAAGCCAATCCGAACCTCCAAATAGAGCACAATCTTTTATTTCTTTTTTATATTCATTACATTCAATTTACATTACAAAACCAGGAACAATATACAGGCAACCATACTGCAATAGAATAAGTATATCAGAGTGGCAAGGCAAAAAAAAAAAAGGGGGAGCTTCAGCTTCATCTGGTTAGTTAGGTAATGCGTTACTGATACATTAACATTTTACATTTCAACAGAGCAGCATTTTTTTAAACTTAAGATTAAGAAAGACAGACTCGATCATTTTTACTTCTTTTTAAGAACATTTTTGACCAATTAAGAAACAGAGAAAACTCAGAACAGTGGTGAATCTTCCCAGAAGTGGCCTGCCCACCTAAATCCCACAAAACCTCAGAGACAACTCATATAGGAGGTCACAAACCAACCCAGATTAACCTCCAAAGAACCGCAGATATCATTTCAATCACTTGAGATCAGTGTTCACAATTCCACGAGAACAGACTGGCAAAAATAACATCCATGGGAGAGCTGTGAGGTGAAAACCACTACTGACTAAAAAGAACACAAATGCTCATCTCACATCAGCCAAAAACCTCTAAATTACCCTCTTCCAGAATATATTTTGAACACTGATCAGCCCAAAGTGGAACTTATTTGTAAGATATTGGTCCTATTGCATCTGGCGTAAGGCTAACACTGCATTCCACAATACGAACATCATGCCTGCAGGTAAACTAGGTGGTAGTGCAATGGTCAGGGGCCGCTTTGGGTGCTTCTGAACCTGGAAGATTATTTGATGAAACCATGAATCCTGCTCTCTACTAGAAAATCCCAAGAGAGAATGTCTGGCCATAAGATTGTGGCCCAAAGCTCAAACACAGTTGTCTCATGCAACAGGAAAATGATCCAAAGCACACATGCAAGCTTCTCTCTGAATACTCAAAAGGAACAAAATTATTGTTCTAGAGCATTGCCAAATCAAAGTTCTGCCTTTAATCTGAATTTTGATGCTATGGCATGACCTTAAACAAGCAGTTCATGCTCAAAATCCCTCAATTTGGGCTGATTTAGGACAACGCTGGAACAAAGAGAATGAAAAAAATTCCTCTAACGTGTATTAAAGACTCATTGCCATTTATTGCAAATTGCTTGCAGTTGTTGCCATCAAGGGTGGCGCAAACAGTTATTATGTTTAGGGGGGCAATTATTTTTTTCACGTAGGTGATATAGGTTTTCAATAACTGTTTACCTTCAGTAAATGAAATAATTAAAATAATAAATAATTAAATGAAATGGAATAATTAAAGCTGCGTTTTGTGTTTATTCATGTCATCTTTCTCTAATATTGAAACAAGTTGGATGATCTGAAATATTAAAATATGGCAAATGAGTAAAAATAAAAGAAAGAGGGAAGGGGCAAATTCTTATTTCACAGCGTTGTACATATGGGAATATTGCCCAATGGTCCAGTTCCATGGTCTTTATTTGCCAAACGGAAGTTGGTGATTAAGCCTTTCATTGGAGTCCCAGTGCCTCCAGAAATGGTTTTGTAACCAGTTCAAGACTTGTATACGTCAATAACATTGTTTATCATTTCTCTCAAATTTTTTTATATCGCAAGACTTGTTCAAATTTCCTGGAAGGTTCTATTTAATTGATGCCTCGTCTAATTTAACCCAATTATCAATGACATTTTGATTGAGTAACTTAGTGAGCAATTACTCCTCTGCACAGTGCCATTTGTTGCTGGAGAAATCCTTTCATTCATTACATTTAAACACAATTTTAAAATATTTTCTGTTTACTCTGATTGACTCAGTCTTTCATCAAATTTTATTCAAACATATAAAAATAAGAGAACCCTAAGTAACCCTAACCCTAAAGTGGTAGGGATTCGGATGTGGAAAATACCTTTTCCCTGCACTGTAATCAGTTATTAATTTCTTTTCCATATTTTGCATCTCAGCTCTTACATTATCAGTAGTAGTTTCTAAAAAAAACAAACAAAAAAAAAACTGCAGTGATGTATGTTGAGCAAAACAAAATGCATTACTGTTAGAAAAATCATTTAAGCGTAGAAAATAAAAACGTTTGCTTTTGTCCAAACTTGACATGGAATAAATGCAGGCATTCAGATGTTTAAATCTGAATTTGCTCTTGATTTTGAGGCGTGAGACTGAAGTATTTCCACAATAGAAGAGAAGCCATCTACAGAATGAATGTCACTCAAGAGGCTGCAGCTGGTCTTGGTTTTACCCAGTCTGAAGCTTTAAATGCAATCTCATCAAATCTGTTGTGTTTAAAATACAAAAGCCCTCCATCCCTCATTTTTGAGATGAAATTGTTCCAATTAATGATCAGAGATTGAACCTCTTACCTTACAAGTCACTTTTTCTGTCTTCAATGCATAAGTGTTATCCTTATACCTCCCTTTCAGGAATATTAGTATCAATCAAACTGTTCAATATATTCTACTATACTTATCAAGTAGGATAATGTATCTAGTGAAATATAAATAAACTCAATCAGTTTGCTACAATGCCGCTTATGAAAGTATATCTTGTGCTGTGATCTGCTAGATGAGATTTGAGTTAGTGTAGAGCATTGTATGGGATTGCAAAACTTGATACTGTGGTGTGATGCAATTTATTTTTATTATTTATTTAAACTATTTAGACTCAATTGCATGCCATGCCTGGATGCATGCAATTATTTTTTTTCGTTTAACTTTTCATTGGCAATGCTTCTTTGTATGTTACTAGCTGTACTTTTTGTTGTTTTAGTTCTGTACTATGGTACAGTACGGTACATTCAGTCTTATGAGGTTAGAATGCCGGCTGTCAACCTGAATTTCAAGGTATTATAAAGAATTTCAACCTTTGAATAGACCAAGAACACACTCAATCGTGGTTCAAGGCAAGGAATTAAAAAAAAGAAACCTGGCGGAGGTACTCATACAGCCCTGACAAGTATGAATGCCACTTGAGCTCAACAGTCTTATTAGTCAGCAGAAAGACTAACTGGATAAGATAAACTATTGGGCTCATGTCTTGCTAAATGCCTTTAACACATCGGATCCAACCAGATAATGACCTAAAACATCATGCAAAAGCAACTAATTGTTTCTTTTTCCCCCCATGGCTGAAAAAATGAATTGGAGAAAGGAAAAGATCTCTGCACACTTACTCCAAGCCTCCAAGACAATTTTTATTTATTAAAATAAGACAACGTTTAGATCCAGCTTGGACCTTCATCTGGTCATCATATTTAAAATATTTAAAATGGGGGAACACACCCATATTTATGTATTGTATGTATACACAGATTTATTAAGAAAATATTTAAGATGATATTTTTGATTAAGTCCTTTAGGCATGAGCGTCTGGAGCGTAAAAATATAAAACCTTTCTCTTTTAAGCAAGAGGGCATTTATCTCACCTCCTCTTCAAGGTATTTTTACATGCTCAAGACTTTATCATGCATGCACATGCATGTCACTTTCAAAGGACAATACTGAGGAAGTAATCATTCTCAAACATACTCTGGATAGAAGATGACCATAGAATAACCAGTGTTATGGGCAAACTGTCTATCAGGCATTTTGAATCAGTCATCAGTTAATACACCCAGATGTGTTGGTGTGGCCTATTTTCAAGAAAATTAGCCTACACCCAGGGCCTCTGTCCAGTTGACCAACAAATTCTTCAATCAGTTAACAAAGGCGCTGAATGCCGACCATGATTCTCTGTGGGAGAGGTGAGAGACCCAGATTGCCTGTATTCACCACGAAAAAAGACAAGACATCCGAGATTCAGCCCTCACAGCAACACCCAGATGCACTGCTGTAAATGCAAATCAGTAAAATAATTGCATCAAATGAAATCGAGTCACACGTCTTGGACGTGCGAAAGAGAGGCCGGAGCGAAGCCAATCCAACCTCCAAATAGAGCACAATCCTTTATGTCTTTTTTATATTCATTACATTCAATTTACATTACAAAACCAGGAACAATATACAGGCAACCATACTGCATTAGAATAAGTATATCAGAGTGGCAAGGCAAAAAAAAAAAAGGGGGAGCTTCAGCTTCATCTGGTTAGTTAGGTAATGCGTTACTGATACATTAACATTTTACATTTCAACAGAGCAGCATTTAACTTAAGGTTAAAACAGACAGTCTCGATCATTTTTTACTTCTTTTTAAGAACACTTTTGACCAGTTAAGACTGGGAATAATTGGTAAAATCATGAATAAAAACAATTTTTATGCCTCTGCATTTACTATGACTGAATATGATATTTTCCTGTGATCACAATTACATGACATAAATCAGATCAGATACACTGGAGTTCAATTGAACATTAAATAAATGTACAGGAAATTCCCAAAATTGATCATTTCTTGTCCTGTGAAGATATCTGGGTCAGGCTCATTGGCGAACACGAGACAGGTTTAAACATAGGAGTATGCTATAGACCACCAGCTTTGGACAGTACAGTCAATGAAATGCTTTTTCGGAGGATTACGCAAGCTTGTAGAGGTGCAGGGACTATTATTATGGGAGACTTAAATTATTCTGGTATCAATTGGGAAATGGTGAAAGGACAGGGTAGGGGGGAGGAGGAATTTCTAGATGTTATAAATAATAATTCTTGGTGCAGTATGTTAATAAAACTACAAGAGAGAAGGCAATTTTAGACTTAGTGCTCTGTAATGACCCCGATAGAATTAGCAATGTTGAGGTATTGGAGCCACTTGGGGCAAGTGATCACTCTGCTGTTCATTTTGATGTTTCATGGGAAGTTAAAAAGGTGTATTCAAAAACAAAATTTTCAATTTTAGGAGAGCAAACTTTGTCAGGATGCGTTCATATCTAAGTGATATAAAATGGGAGACACTCCTGGACTGTGAGTTCGTAAATGAGATGAGGGAAAGATTAAAGGAGGTTTTACTTGAATCAAAACGCAGATTCATTCCAAAGGTGTCCAGAAGTAATCTGAAAGAGCAGAATCCTCAGTGGATGGCCAAAAGTGTTTGTAGGATTTTGAGGGAAAAGAGGAATCTTTATAAGATTTACATAAAAGATAACAATGAGAACACTAAGGCTGAATACTGTAAAATGCAGGCTGTGGTCAAAAAAGACCTGAGGAATGCTGGAAGACTGTATGAAAGACAAATTGCAGAGGGGGCAAAAACTAACCCTAAGCGCTTCTTTCAGTACTGTAGCAGAAAAAGGACAGTTAAAGAGCAGGTTAAGTGTATAAAGAATAAAAACAGATCGCTGCTATATGATAACAAGGATATTGCGGATGCCTTAAACAGTTACTTTGTTGAGAATTTTACCTCAGAGGGGGTCATTATTTGGCCAGAGGGCATGTTAAATGCTCAGAATTATTTAGCAGAAATTGAGGTTTGGGATAACAAAGTGTTAGACAAGTTGCATAAACTAAAGGCAGATATGGCGGCGGGTCCTGATGGCTTATATCCTAGAGTGCTCAGGGAAGTTGGTGAGATTATCTTTAAGCCGCTATCCCCCATCTTCAGACTGTCTTTAGAAACTGGAGAAATACCAAATGATTGGAAACAGGGCAATATAACACCAATATATAAGAAAGGGGACTGTACCGAGCCAGGAAACTACAGGCCTAACTTGCATTGCGTGCAAAATATTGGAACCTATCATAAAAGATGAGCTGGACTTATTTCTTGAACGTAACAGTATATTGAGGGATAGCCAACATGGTTTCCGTAAGCGAAGGTCATGCCTGACAAACCTTCTGGAATTTTTTGAAGAGGCCACCAAGACTTATGACCAGAGTAGGGCTTATGACATAATATACTTGGATTTTCAGAAAGCATTTGACACAGTATCACATAAGAGACAAATTTTTAAAATGAGCTCCATTTGAGTTACAGGAGGTATTCTGGAGTGGATTCAAAACTGGTTACAGGACAGAACACAAAGAGTGGTGGTAAGTGGTATCTCATCTGAGCTAGGTATGGTGGGGAGTGGCGTCCCCCAGGGATCAGTGTTGGGACCCCTGCTGTTCCACATCTACATTAATGACCTTGATAGGAATATTGAGAGCAGATTAGTTAAATTTACAGATGATTGTCAGGATTACATATAGGAACCACAAGCGAGCACCAGAGTGTATAAAAAAGGGAGGCTTTATTTCCAAAGGGGGGAGATCCCCCCAACAGTGCAGGCAACGGTACAATGTCCACAATCCAAAAATCAGAATCCTAAAGGCGAAATCCAGAACCGTATACAGGGCACCAATCACATAACTTGGTCGGGCAAAAATGGGTTCAGTACACAGGCACTGGTATGTCAGAAGCAAAAGCTAAAATCCAGTGGGCGTAAACAGAGTCGAATACCAGTGCAGCAATCCCAAAACTCGTACTCAGGCAAAAAGGTTCGTAAACAGATGCAGACAATAGTACCAAACAGCAGAGCCAAAAATCATAAGTTGGACGGTACAGTCAGAGGAGTAACACTATGAGTACAAGGCGAAGAGATAGCAGCACAGGTAAACAAGAGAAACGTTCTGACAAGGAAGTGCTGTGAAAAGACTCCTAATATACATTCACGGGAAGTCACATGCTTAAGACAACGCAGGTGGAGGAAGTTAGACTGATTAGAAAGGAGGGAACATGAGGGAGAACCTAATCACATGATATAGGCAACAGCCAAAACGCGGATAGGGATCACGAGACAATCCTATAGACAGATATACAGCTACGGTCAAGGAGTTCTAACATGCATAGATAAGAGAAAGGACCGCGTGAGCAGGTGTGAAGAATCCACAGAAACGCAGCAGAGAAGATTAGGGAGAGACAAGAGGCAGAGACTAGAACAGGGCGAGTGCTGAGAGCTTGTTAATCAATTAGTAAGTGCAGCTATACAATCCCTTGGTGCTCGTTAGTAAGTTAGTATTATATACAATGTTAGTTCGTGTTAGTAACTCTACCAAAAATAACAAACTGTTCGTATGGGTTAGTAAAATAGAAAAAGCAAGGCGAAGGAAGTAAACGAGATTGGAAGGACTGGTTGAAATCCAGAAACCATTAAATCTCCCAAAAGAGTGGCACGCAATACTGGGGCTATGAGCAATGACAAGACAAGAGACCAGACAGGGGGAGACAAAGTGCAATGCATGGGAGAAACAAATACATGGACCGGAATGAAACTATGGGAAAATACAAAACATGGAAAAATTAAACTAGACAATACATGAAAAAATCTAAATAAACAAATCATATTACATAGTCCAAGGCATGGTCAGTCAATAGAGCGATTAGACAGAAAATCAAAAACATGGCAAACAGAGCAGAATCATAAGAATGATACTAAATTGGGGTGTTTGGCAAATAGTCTAGGGTCCACTAAAGTGACTCAGGATGAATTGGATAGAATCCAGAATTGGGCAGAAATGTGGCAAATGAAATTTAATGTAGTGAAATATAAAGTTGTACATGTAGGTTATAAAAACATTAGTTGGGATTACTTCATGGGAGGTTTAAAACTGGAATGTGCTGCACACAAGAAAGATCTGGGAGTGGTTGTTGACCAAACCCTCACAGATTCTAGCCACTGTGCCGTAGCAATTAAAAAAGCCAATCGGATGCTGGGATACATTGCCAAAAGTATTGAGTACAAATCTAAGGAGGTGATGCTTCTTTTGTACAACACGTTCGTTAGACCACACCTGGAGTATTGTGTACAGCTCTGGGGACCATACTTTAAGAAAGATATAGAGGCTCTAGACAAAATCTCAGAGAAGAGCCACTAAGTTAATTCCAGATTTAAAAGATTAAAGCTATGAGAAGAGGCTGAAGATCTTTAATCTATTTTGTCTTAGGAAAAGGAGACTAAGGGGTGATTTGATTGAGGTCTTTAAATATGTTAAAGGGATTAACAAAGTGAATTATGTAGGATTCCTTCGACCAAGTGTTGTGAGTAGAACTCGGGGTCACAAATGGAAGTTGACCAAAGGTAAATTTAGCACTGATAATCGGAAATATTTCTTCACCCAAAGAGTAATTTCAATGTGGAATAGCTTGCCTGACCATATTGTTGAGACAGAGACCTTAGGGGTTTTCAAGAGCGGGCTTGACTTAAAGCTAGATACATTGAGTCATTGAGTATCTGAAGGGATACAGCGCCCTCCATAATTACTGGCACCCCTGGTTAAGATGTGTTAAAAGCCTTAAAATAAATTCAATTTTAACTACAGAAGCATACTCTCACACTGAAAATTGTGGAAAAATGTAGCCTTCAACTCAAGTGAATTTTAAGGGGGAAAAAAATCCCCGACTAAGAAATAATTATTTTTCATAAAATCACCTGTTCCACAATTATTGGCACCCCTAAAAATTCCTGGGAATTAAATGTAATTTAAGTATTTTTGTCATTTCTATGGTAGTTTACAAAGTTGATCAGAGTATCTAGGAACATTTAATTAGTAAATCATCACTTCCTGTTTCCTGGGGTATAAATATGACGTGACACAGAGGCCATTTCTCTTATCCACTCTTCAACATGGGAAAGACGAAGGAACACACCATTCAAGTAAGGCAGATGTGTGTCGACCTTCACAAGTCAGGCAATGGCTACAAGAAAATAGCCACTCGCCTGCACCTGCCCATATCCACTGTCGGAGGAATTATTAAGAAGTTTAAAACAACTGGAACAGTGGTAAACAAGCCTGGACGAGGACGCAAGGTTATTTTTCCACCACGCACAGTGAGGAGGATGGTAAGAGAAGTAAAAAGTTCTCCAAAGCTCACTGTTAAAGAATTGCAACAAATGGTAGCATCTTGGGGTCTCCAAAACAATCATCAGACACTATCTAAATGCCAAAAAGCTGTTTGGGAGGCATGCACGGAAAAAACCTTTTCTCACTCACAATCATAAACGCAAACGTCTGGAGCTCGCTAAGCGGTACTGGGACCGTGTGCTTTGGTCAGATGAGACCAAGATAGAGCTTTTTGGCAACAAACACTGTAAGTGGGTCTGGCGGAACACAAAAGATGAGTATGCAGAGAAGCACCTCATGCCCTCTGTGAAGTATGGGGGAGGATAGGTGATGCTGTGGGCCTGTTTCTCTTCTAGAAGCCCTGGAACCTTGTTAGGGTGCATGGCATCATGAACGCTTTGAAATACCAGGACATTTTCAATCAAAATCTGGTGGCCTCTGCCCGAAAGCTGAAGATGGGTCGTCACTGGGTCTTTCAGCAAGATAATGACCCTAAACCTGTGGTCAAATCTTCACAGAAATGGTTCACCAGACACAGAATCAAGCTCCTTCCATGGCCATCTCAGTCCCCAGAAGTCAACCCTATTGAAAACCTGTGGAGTGAGCTGAAGAGGAGAGTGCAGAGGAGAGGACCCAGGTCGCTGGATGATTTAGAGATTGTGCAAAGAGCAATGGTCAAAGATCCCTCTTTCTGTATTCTCCCATCTTGTGAAACAGTATAGGAGAAGATTAGGTGCTGTTTTTTTGGCAAAAGGGGGTTGTGCAAACTATTAACATCAGGGGTGCTAATGATTGTGGCACACATGATTTGATGTAAAAGAATTATTTCTTAATGTGGGATTTTTTTCCCACTGATTAAATGCACTTGAATTAAAGGTTGGATTTTCCTCTTTCTTTTCTTTGTGGTCCTATATTATTTAGAAAAAAACGGAATTTATTAGACGCTAAAAATTACATCTTAACCAGTGGCAATAATTATGGAGGGCGCTGTATATTCGCAATAGCATAAACCTCAGACCAAGCAATGAATTCAAATAATGAAATATCCCACCCACTCATCCCTCGATTCCCCTTTCCTCATCCCCCAAATGAATTATCTCTGCGTTTCATTTACAGAGGCTGTAGCTTATAAGAACGCATGACAAATTCCATTGAAATTTCATGCCTATGTTTTTCCCGTTTACTTATCCCCTTGTTCCTCATTCCCCTGTCCTCCCCATCTCCATGCAAATTGTTAGTCCCCTACCGGAAACGGAGGGGACTATAGGATTGCACTCCGTCCGTCCGTCAGTCTGTCTGTCCGCATTCGTGTCCGCTCCATAACTTCAATACCGTATGACCTATAGGAACATCAAAGTTGGTGTGTGGATGCATCTTGGGGAGAGGGTGTGTCGTGTGCCCTATTCAGGTCATTTTGACCTACTTTTTAGGGAATATAATATGCATACACTGGTAGGGGACTAGTATTGCGCAGCAATACGACATTCGCCGATAGGCGGTGCACTTGTTTTATCAAAGCTTCTGCTAAACAAGCTATCTACCATAAAAACAATCTGGTAAATGTTATTTTTATTTAAAAGGAAAAACTAAAATATCACCCTTTGCTATGACACTTGAAATTTTGCCCAGGTGCCTCTCGTTTCTCTTTATCATCTTTGAGACGTTTCTACATCTTGATTGGAATCCAGTTGAGGTAAATTAAATTGAATGGAAAAACACACACCTGTTTATATAAAATCTCACTGCTGAATATGCATATCAGAGCAAAAACCAAGTCATGAGGTAGAATATAATATATACAGTATTTTGTGTTTGACTAAGTGTTTCCTCAGTTTACTTTGCATTTTGCCTTGGCCCACATTGCAGACAGAATTGTAATTTTGAGTTTTTGTAAATCAAAGACCCAAGTACAAAAAGTACACAAGGGTGATTCCTGTTTTGGACCACATATTTGGTTTTCTGTTTTCTCAAAATTCAAGTAATTGTATTTTAATATTTTAACAGTTTGGTAGAACTGTGCCATACTTAGCAATGAGGAATGCATATTGGCCAAGCTCAGGGGCTGAAAATATTGTAATTATGGGATGTTTTTTGTATATTTTTCTCCATAAGTTTTCCACCCTGTTAGGGACATGTACATTGTAATCACATAGTTCAAATAATATACAAGTCAAACACTACTGATCTTTTCTTGGGTAGAATATGTCCCTTGTGCTATGATAAAACTTTCTTTCTTGTAGCATTTACAATTTTAATTCTATGAAGAGTACATATCTTGAATATTGGAATCTCTGCATTTTTGGTCCCCATTTTGTTGTCTAGAATGAATAATTTTATTAATCAGAAATAAATGTATATGTATATGCATCATATGAACCTCAGTTAACAAAACAACATACCAATGTGCCAAATACGTAAAGTTGTGATTAAAATATTTTAAAAAAATCCTTGCCTAACAGGGTGGAATGGAACTTAACAGGGTGGAAATTTTTAGCCAAGTAAGCCCTAGCTATTTGAGCTAGCAACATTTAGCTAGCACACACTCTACAGATGAACAGCACTTAAATAACTATTTTTAACATGTTTTTAAAATTATTTTATCCAAAAAACATTATCCATAATATACACTAACAGGGTGGAACTTCAAGGTTTCCTCAAGCAGCCATGTCATACGAAATTGAGAAAAATAAAGGAGAGAATGACTGTTGGAGCTTACCTCAGTTTTTCACATGAATTTCCCTCCAAAAACAAATGTTGTATCATCAAGTAAATGGCGATAGAGATTTGTAGTCTTTTTTGGGGGGTCAAGAAAGTACTGACTAACAGGGTGGAAAAGGACTGCAGGGACATATTATATATTATATAACCACAGAAAATAAATGTAGTTTCACCATTTTCACTTCTTTGTTTAATGTAAGTAGTCCCTTGTCTATCAAATAAATAAAGGATACGTTTATGTTTTGATAATTTTAAGTTTTATATTAATTGAAGAAGTTGATTACATTGCATTGGGGACATGCTGAAATGAACACGTATTCCACAGAGAAGGTGCCATAAAGAGATTTAAAAAAAAAGTTATTTAACTGTGTTGAAGCAATAGAACACACCTAAACACATAATAAAATACATTTATATTAGTATTTGTCTCATTTTAAAAAATGATAAGAGCCAGTAAATCACAGGGACATGAATATGTGGCCCAAAACAGGAATCACCAACAAGTCACAAAATGTTAATTTTGAGACAACTGAGGAAATCAACTTAGGTAACTATAAAAGATATTTTGCCATCCTTATGTCACGGTGTGTGAAAATTCGACTGATGAGCTGTTAGAACTAGGCTTTTCAATTATTCTCTGCTACTTAGGGGTTCTCTTGAGTACTCTTAGCGACTCTGAAACTTTGCTGTGACTTTGTGACTTACTATCGGGGAAAAGAATGAAGAGTAACACACCCATTTTTTAGGAGTTACTGCTGAATTGGCTTGCTTAGAGTAACTTTTAGCTTTAAGATTCACTGTGAAAATAGCCCCTGAGCAGTTCCTTCTGCTGACATCACTCACTAAACACTGTTGCGGGTAAGCAGCCAGACTGTGTGTTATGACAGTGATGAAGAAATTTGTTTTCATGTATTTTAGAGGGTAAATCTGTGTTTAATAATGTTTGAATCACTTTTCATGAGTTGCTAAAAGTCTCCAGACTTCGAAAAGTGGCTAAATTTGTTGTTGGATGCTTTTTAGAGAAATTAAGGTTGCTGAGGTTGTCAAATTGCTCAATCTGGCAAGAAATTTAGCATCAGTGACATGGACAGATTAAGCCTGCGAGCTAGTCCGAGACATTCTGGAGACACTGTAAATACGAGGATTAGCCATAACAGTATGACCATTGAAAAGGGATTTGAATAACAATGATTATCTCACTACTATGGCACTTATCAATGGGTCAGATATATTAGGTTGATAGTAAGAGAATATTTTGTCACCTAAGCTGATGAGGAGGAAGCAGGACAAATGGGCAGGCACTGTGACGGCTGGACGACTGGGTCAATGAATCTGCAGCTATTGTAGGACGTGCCTGGTCTGCAGTGACGATTTGAACTGAACCAAGGAAAGAAACATGGTGAAACTGACACAAGTTCATAGGAGGCCGAGGCTCATTGATGCGCACGGCAAGCAAAGGTTCAGGGTTATTTTGGCGGCAAAAGAGAGGCCAACACAATATGAGGCAGGTGTCTATAATTTTATGTGTGATCTATATGTTTATAACATCTTTTGCTGAGTGTTAGGTCGTTGTAAAGGCACCAATTCGTAAATGGAACCAAAATAATTTGCAGTTGCCCCCATGGTTGCCCCTCCCGCAGAAATATAAAAAAACTAGAGTGGACGACGTGTGGGCTGGACCAAAGCGGAAACGGCAGAATAGCTTCGCCATCTTGTGTATGTATAAATGTCTATTGAGGCACATGTAAACCGTACGCTAAACATGGGTGTCGACAAATTAGAGACTTATTTTCCGTGTTCTTTCTATCCTTTCAGACTTAAAATGGACACGAATAAGGAATTGTTATCAAACAACAAAATTAATTTTAAAAATATTTTTTTTAAATCCGGTGTATTCGATGTTCATCGGAAGACATTACAGAGAAATCGTAACTTCAGCTGTTGTCCCGTATGAGCGAATTTTTCGGGGTTTTTTTGAGCGTGGTTTAGGCCAGTTATACTGCATTGTCCATTGAGCGCCTGCCCCGGTGGCGAAATTTTTATTCCCACTTGAGTTCCGGACCCCAACAGAAACTTATTTGCGTACAGCCAATCAGCAAACTTGTGCCGGACCTCTGAAGGAGTGTCTCGAGACAGTTACATGAAGTATTTGTCTCTCTTCCCTGGCCTTGCACTAGTAATGTATAAATAAGCGAGGCTGCGTCATCTTATTCCAGAAAATATGAAAGCTCTGAACAGAGGACTATCAATCCTAGCTAGAAACATTAAAAATGATTGGCAGGTTTGGAAACGGCCACCGCATTTTCAAGGACCCGAAGATTTATTCAAAACCTCTTTCTAAGTATAAAATCATTAGGCTGGATCACACCCCTCTGCCTGAGTATAGCTATGGCCCCCTACTTACGATGATGCAGAAAGAAAGAACCTTAATCGCGAAAACCTAGATTAACACCCGACAGCAAAGTGCGGATAAGATTCATTAACAGCACTTGCCAAACCTGCCGGTATGTTTATAACGTTCAGTAGCGAGGGTAGATTAAATCTGCAGGCCTACAGAGCATTAATATTTACTTGAATAAAATAACGCTATCTCGGTTGTTTCTACTTTATATTCATTGGATTTTGTTCGGTGTCACTAACTAGTTTATTATTGATATGATATGATCAGTGCAGGATAAAAAAGCAGCGAGTGCTAGACCACAATCATTGTAACCAGCTCATTTTACCAGCTTCAGATATTTGAAAAAATACATTCAGAAAGCATTTATCTAAATAACAGGCTAAACGAATGATTTGGCCAACAGTTTTGCTAAGAGCAAGGCAGGCATCTTCGATGTTAAGTGCAGTATTCTGAGTATGGACTGCGCAGTCAGCGGCCGTTTCTCAAAGCTTAGGCTGCATTCTCTGAAGGCTGCATATTTAGGGGTCATCACTTACTTCCATCTGCTAAACTGACATTTAGGGTATGGCTAAAGGTGAAATTTAGCGGTAGGTTTGGGTTAATGGTAAGAGTTAAGGTTAGGTATACCAGTGACAACTCACTTAAACCAAAGCTGCTTAACGGAGACGAAATGACGTCACGTCAGTTCGGCAGATGGAATAAAGTGCGACTCCTAAAAATGCAGCCTGCAAAGGATGAAGCCTACGCTTTGAGATGCACCCAGCGGTTTCGAGACCGTGCGCCGGTGTAAGGCTCGTAAAGACAAAAAAATGTCACAAGATACTCAGTGGTTCGGTACAAGATCGCTGATTGGCTGTACGCAAATGAGTTTCTGCTGGGGTCCGGAACTCTAGTGGGAATAAAAATTTCGCGCCCCGGTATACATACACAAGATGGCGGCGGCGTGCTGCCACGGAAACTACGGAATTGTCCACTCTAGTTTTCATTTATATCTCTGTGGCCCCTCCTATTGATGCCGCCCACTGGTTCCTCGGGCTGTAGAATGATCTCGCGGCATTTGACGAGTGGAGCTGAATTCAAACAGCGCCGAGCAAGAGGCCTGAGCGGTTAGACAAGAGCGCCCAGGGTAGGTGTTATTAAGCAGTAAAATCAACATGTTTGGTATATTTCTAATTGTAATTTCAGATGAACGTGCTGGCAGTGGCTTTGTGATCCTCAAACGGATTATTTATCACGCTAAGTTTGTTTAGCTAAGTACTTCGCTAGTCCATTTCTATCCCTCCATCAAGGTTTTGAATGACGTTAGATAATAGTCCTGCTAAAGTTGACGGTGCCAAGCTAACTAGCTAATGGGAACATATTTGCACTACTACAGTTGGCTAGTTAGCGAACAACCAAAAGTGCATCAATTTACCTCTAACGTGCTATTACTAGCTATGACCAGTTGCTGAAGTCGCTTGGCAGATTGACCAACTTGCCAAGTAGCAAGTTAATTACATGTCTCATGTCTGATTAACATTATAGAAGACGTTTGGTAAGTTTGCTATCTGCAGTTACCATGTATTACTCTACTCTGGAATACGAAAGCGTCCTTAAATTCGCCAACTAGGGTCGCACGTCTAACTGGGCATCTGGATTCTTTTAAACTGGCTACCATCACAAGTCATTTCTTCCTTATGCTCATTCACTGAGTTACGAGGAATTTAGGTTTTTATGTCGATCACTTCTGTTATTATCACATTTTATAGGAAGGTGAGATGGCGATTCAGTCAACTCAGGGGTAACCGTTAAATGGTTACGTCATGGCATTATTTGTCCGGCCGGATATCATGCAGGTGGATGTAACAGTACTGCCAGTAATGACTGTTGTAGCAATCATATCAAACACATTTTTTGGTGATTTCTTGTTGCAGAATGTGACATGAACTACTCTGCAAGTTCTCCAACTGGAGAAATATAATTCATCCAAATGTTCTTGCATGCAGTTTTGTTTTTTTTTCCTGGTTGATAGACATCCATTATAAGCGCTTTTCCACAGTAACCTAGAGCACCGTTTCATGCATATTGTATAGGCATGGACAATACAAATGAATAAAATGAAGGGATGCACCGAAATGAATTTTTATTGGCAGGAACCGAAAATGAGAAACACTTGGCCGAAAACCGAAACATCGAAAGAAATTATGCCAATTTTTAGTACCATTGCATTTATGGCTATGACTGTGTACTTGCCTAACTAAAATCAAGGCACTGCAATGGCATAAACTAACATTCACGCTTCAAAAAATAAATCCACAACAAAATTATGAAAATATTTATTTAGCACGGACATTCCAACAAGTCACTATATAAAATAAAATGAAATTATAAATAATATTAACTTGGCCCCACTCATGAATAACCTACAGGCCTATAACTGACTGGCCCATTACTGGCTGCTGAAAAATTGTAAAATGTGTTACGTGACGACAGCGGCAGCCCATTGATTGGTCAGAGAGAATTGGCTGCGATAGACAACTGGCTTCCGCATTATCGCTCGGAAACAGGCTTCGCTTTCCATCCCTGAAACAGGTCTTCAGATTGTGGTTTTGAAACGTGTGTTGTTTTTGGCGGCTTGATAAATATACTGTGCGTTGCCTTAACTTTCAAACAAGGTTGCGTTTGTTCACCGAAGCTACTGCATCAATGAAATGCTTTTCTTTGTCCGTGATCCTGTTTGTAGCGAAATTGGAAGCAACGGCGTTGTGTCCAATTCTGTTTCCCCAATTCTCCTTGAGAAAGTTATGCTGCCCCTATTCTATGAAAATTGCGCGGAGAATAACTTCACGGGTGCTGATGAAGCATTTTGTTCTCAGGAAAGGGAAAGGTATAACAGATGAGATGACGCATCGTAAAGCGATACTTTCTAAGATGCCATCTCCCGCGATTTGCGCGTTTGCCACGTGTTTTGCCTTCACTTTCAAAGTGAAATGTTAAATGACGCCTGCATGTCAAGCTAATAAACAATAATTCTTTATCATGTGTGTTATTTGTTTCATTGTTATGAATGAAAAAAGGTAAATTAACATCTGTGTGTAGTGACTCCATATTTTTCCGGGGGTTGTAGTTACATTATGGAATACTGATGGTACACAAATGCCTTGAGAATATATTGCCATTGTCTATGAATACTCTGCCTTTTACGGATATCATTGCTTTGTGTTTTTATGTGGTACGTATTTAATGTGCAACCGAATCGGACACAACACCAGCTGCTATCCTATGCATCAGGACAGTGTCAAACAGAAATTGCAATTCAGCACTGGCAGACTTTAGTGCCATAACGTGGTGACGGTGGTGCGCGTCCTCTGATTTAAAACATACAGACAGACGCGTGCTGGCCACAGTTTTTGCTTGTGTCATCACAACATTCTGTTTTGGCCGTATTGTTTCGGTGTTAAGTCTTTCGGCCGAATACCGAAAATGCATTTTTTTGCCTTTTTCGGCCGAAAATTCGGTGCATCTCTAATAAAATGACAACATTTCTTGAGTTGCTGAGAACAAAGTTTTTATTTTCTAATGATTTTCTTGCGAGGAAGTACAGAAGACTGATGAAGTTAGCCACTTCCTTTACAGGAAAGGGTCTCAGAGCCTCAGGGTCCCAAAAATGGCTGATTTTGGCATTTTTCAACAAAACCCATTGTGAAAATTGGGTGAAGCCCGAGGGCATTATCAAAATATAGTCTATTCAGAAATAAACCAGGCCAAATTATCCATTAGAGTACCCTAACAGATATAATTATTGCTAAAGTCATCTACCCCTTTTCTGAAGTACAGCAGCGCCCCCCATGCCCTTTTTTAATGGAAAATGCATTGAATTTCACCCAGTTATGTTCAACCAACATTAGGTTTTGCATTGATATTAAAAAATGTAATGAATGGATTGCCTGTGATGTTTTTTTTGGATCAATGGCTTGCAAAAATGTCAAAATTATCGGTGGGAGGGCAAACATTAATGCTACTCGCCCATTACTATATAAAATGCAGTGAAGTCACTGATGCCGGCAGTTGTTTGCCCTCCCACTGCTACGAAATGAATCAAATGTTCCCCCTTCAATAACTTGTGGTGACTTAGTAAAAAACAGAGCAAAGTTTTTTTTTTTTTTTGTTTTTTTTTTTTTATTATGTCCATATACCCTCCTCCCATGATAGTTTCAATGAGCTACTGTGAATAATTCATAGTAAAACACAGTGACGTGAAGTCAGAGGTTAGTTTGGTGAGGCAGAAACCTCTCCTTTGCTTGATTAGCAATCATACGATTAACTAGTTTAGTTTGACTATTCGGCAGATTGACGGGCCAGTTTAAGTTTTCGCGGTGTTATTACTCAGTACATCGAACCTGAAATGCTCACTAGACGGCAGGTTTGCGCTTACTTGCTTCCAGGAAGCTGAAGCAATGTCATCAACAAATATTAAAACAGTTCGACTTATGCAGAGTTCAATGCTTAATCAATGTACAGTGTATTCTCCTTTAAATACGCGCTTTTACACCCAAACAAAAAGCAGGCGCTTATTTTCAGTCTTCTTTCATAATCTGATTAACAAAATGTTTAAACGATATACAGAATTACCGAGAGCTTAGAATTTTTCCTAATTGATTATTCAGATGTCCGTCCTTGCAGTCTCGAAGCGTATACGTGAATGAATCTCTTGACCGGTGGGCTTCAAAGGCCTGGTGCCAGTTTGTTCCTCGGTATATTTTACTGAAACTTCACAAATAGGGTCGCAGGATATTCTGTCATTAAACTATGTAGTGTAGAGTAAAAATACGCTCACCTTTCTTGATATTGTTGAGATGAAATCACGGCGAACCCGCGACGAACTTCACCAACTTCTGTCAAACTTATTTCACACATCCCCTGTAGGTCAAGCCTGGACGAACAGACTCGTAATTTCTCAAATTAGATGGCTGTAAGTAAATCATGGCCATAGCTGGGATAAGATGTCGGCGCGGGCCATTTGAAATGTACCTCCTAAATGGTTATTTTTGCCACACCGTGCACTTGGAAAATTTATAAACCTGGTGCAAATTGAGGTCAGGCATTCATCCAATGGGCGAACAATAGCTCTGTTCAAATTGCATTTTTTGGCCGTAATACACAGAGTTCATGTATGAAATGCTGGTATCCTATTGAAAAGGTTGCTTTTAATCAAACCATGGTGTTCTTTTTGTATGAAAATGCTATTTATCATTTTTTAATGAAGTTTTCTGAGGCTTGTTTACCGCCCCAGTTCAGCTGTTACGCATTCCATTAGAGTTTATGCAGAGCGTTGCCCATGCCTATATTGTACATACTTTCATGACATCTTTAACAACAGCCAGAGTATTTGATGATTACATAGGAAAAGTGGAGGGAAGCTGCAGAAAAAAAATGAACGGATAGTGTTAGTTAAATTTTTACGAATGTTAGTCATTTTTTGGACAAAATTGACTGTCCTACGAGAAGTATTGTTTATTGAATAAATGTAGCATTACATTTGAGTTTGTTTAGTTCTGTTTGATGGAAAATCACAAGTCTTTACTTGTTTCATCACTCTGAAATTATCACTTCATTCGCATTTTTTGTTCTTGTGTCCGGCCTGGTCAGAGCTCATGTCCGTGTCCGTCCACAATGTCCAGTCCGAAGTTTACTGCTGTGGCTCCCAGGTTGTTAAAGAATACTGGGGAAATGTTTGGTATCTTCAAATGTCTTTGTAGGATATACTCCTAATAAACAAAGCTTTTTTTTCAGTGAAGTTCAATACACAAAGCAGCAGAGCACCCAACACATCTGTCCACCCAAAATTGTCCACTCCGAAATCTGTACATTTTGTGTGCAAGAGAGCATAATTTGATACTTGCAAAAATTAATTTGCTCTATTTGTAGAGCTTCTGTGCTATACAATGGACACATAAGGGAAAAACATCACTGCCTTATGTTTTCAGTTGTGTTTTTGTGCTGTGTAAGTGTGTGTTAGAATATGTCCACTCGGAAAAAATGTAAGTTTCTGAAATGTGCAAATACAAAGTCAGTGGTGTGTTGGGGGGGGGGGGGACACAAGTGGTTTTTTATCAATTATTGCTCTGTTAGTTTTAAATAATAAAGGACTGTTTATTAATATGTTTTCATACATTTCCATTTGTCTATGAACTAGGCTTACAATTGCTGCACAGATATTTTATGCTCTCTTTCTAAAATTTCACAAATGCGGTCACCATTAACCCTTCTAAGCATTTATTGATGTGTATTATATAAATGCATACCATTTAATGGTTTTATAATGGACTTGGATATCTCAAATCATGACTAATATAATTGGTTAATTATTGATTTATTATAAAAAAATTCATACGCGGCACAAGAAACATGTGAAACTAGGGCTGCTCAATTAATCAAATTGCGATTATTTTAAGTGCAATAAAAGTAACTGCCACTATGAGGCGGATAGATGAGCTTGCTTATTACCTTTTCTTTGACATACTTTTTAAAATAATTTTAAGATGGACCTGGTTTTTAAGCATTTCAAAACATGCGCAAAGTGGAAAACATTTAGTGAAGCATATCAAACGTGAAGTGAGAGAAATGATTGTTGCATTGCACGCAATAGATAAATTCAGCGAAGACTTAGCAAACACATTCAGGTAAAATACTTGCTGAACAACACAGTTAAGGACTGCAAAGTCATCATCCTCTACCCGCCAATTGCTGTCACCCCCTTCCCAGTTACTTTACTCTATTTGCAATCAAACAGTTGATTCCCTCAATTGGGCAATTAGGCTTCACAAAATGTTCTTCGCCTCATGTAGCCTATGTTTTTAAGAATTAGCGGGCGGTGGACAGAGAACGAGGAGGGCAATAAACATGTCGTAAAACTTCTTATTAGTCTTGATCTGTTTTCAGTCAATTTCCCAGGTAAAAGACACTTGAACTCTTCCCTCTCAGGTGTAGCTAATAGTCTTCGTTGAGAAGAAATCAAATGTATCAGTTGAACGCAAAAAAGAGCACATTTCAATCTTTTTCAATTAAACAATCATTTTGCACAAGTTTGACGACTTGCTTAGGATGTGAGAAAATTTAATGCGGAAAGTCTGGTTTCGGTGGTTTTTTCATGAAGGGTTGCCTTTTAAGGCATGTGAATTAAACATTTTATAGAATTTATTATTCACTCACCTAAACATTTCATTATTAGGGAAACTAACATGTTGACTAAGAACAATGATTGAAATCGGATCACTAATCTCATCCGTTTTCAAAGGATGTTTCCTCAATCTTCTCTGTCACTGACAATAGCTGACATGTTTTCCGGGCAAAGGACTTCACTCTCCTCTCCTCCCCCATGAATTCAGGAGGAGAGGGGAAAAACGCAATTTCATATTGGGCTTCTTGTTGGACGTCAGGAAGAAGCCGAGGAGGCGTCGGGGGGGAAAACCACTCCCACTGTTTCCTGGAGAGAAGGAAGCAAATCTGCCATTTGTATTTCTACCAGGCGTAACCCAAACGGAGGCAAGCATATTGAAGAAAACAAGAGCTACGGGCAGCAGAGGGCGTAAGTTTTGTTGTTGACTGACAAAACCCAGATAACCAGAATGAACGCTAAAAATATTTTTATCATTCCATCTGGTGATGCCACTTTGAGGAACAGTTGGATTACATTTATTTTCAATGACAATGTTACTGTTGCTCCAGTGAGCCACCTGTTTGTATGCGCCAAACGATTCTCCCCAGACTGTTTTGCAGACACTAAAATGCTGGATTAGCAAAAAACCTTTGGCTAGAAAAAGGAGTTGTTCCAACACTACGGAACTCACCACTTTAATGTCTGTTGATGTCAACTTTCGCATTAGCTGACAACTTTATTCCACCAATTTCAATGTTGTCATTACATTACTGTCAGCTATTGGATGGAGTGTGGTGCAGTTCAAAAGAAACTTGGCAGTAAACCCAATACATAAACGTTACCCTCACAACCGAGGGTTCTCCCGACATGCCGTATTTCCGCTGCTGTAGCGGGCTCACTTTCAGCTACAGTGAACAGACACCCATCATATGAAACTAGACAACCTAAGGAATCTATAGATGGCAAAAACGCTACGCTATGATGTCGATAAGCAGGCGAAATAACGCTCCAAAAATACGCTGAATTTCCGCTATCAAAAAGCTAATGCTAGCTAGCTAAGTTAATTTAGGACAGCAATAATCTTGGCTTGCACATTTTTACCCCCCCGGCGTATAATGTGGGGGGATATAGCGATAGCCATGTCTGTCTGTCCGTACGTCCGTCCGTAATCATGTCCTTTCTGGAGCATAACTCAAAAACCGTTCAATATTTCTTCACGAAATTTGGTGTGTACATCTGATATGCCATTTAGATGTGTCTTTTGGCATTTAGGAATTTCTGAAATTTTTATTTTTTGTGTTACCATGGCAACAAGTTGGACTTAGTCTCTGGGGAGGTTAGGGCTCGTTCCCGGACAATAACTCAATAACCATTCAATATTTCTTCACGAAATTTGGTGTGTAGATCTGATGTGCCTTTGGTATTTAGGAATTTCTGAAATTTTTATTTCTTGTGTTTCCATGGCAGCAATTCCCATCACACTGGTGTGCGAAATTGAAACTTCTGCTTGTTTTCTGAGGGTGTTATGAATCTTTGATGCATGTACAGTCAGGAAGTTTTCTTGGCATGCACCTTTTTATCCCCCCGGCATATAATGCAGGGGGATATAGCTATTGCTCTGTCCGTCTGTCTGTCCGTCTGTAAACATGAGTTTGTCCGGGCCATATCTCGGAAACTATATGTGCTAGCTTCACCAAACTTGACACACGTCAGTCATGATGTGTGGATGTGCCTTTTGCCATCACTCTCTCTGTCCGTCTGTCTGCCCGTCTGTAAACATGAGTTTGTCTGGGCCATATCTCGGATACTATATGTGCTAGCTTCACCAAACTTGACACACGTCAGTCATGATGTGTAGATGTGCCTTTTGCCATCGCTCTGTCTGTCCGTCTGTAAACATGAGATTGTCTGGGCCATATCTCGGAAACTATATGTGCTAGCTTCACCAAACTTGACACGCATGTCAATCATGATGTGTAGATGTGCCTTTTGCCGTCGCTTTGTCTGTCCGTCTGTCTGTCCGTCTGTAAACATGAGTTTGTCCGGCCCATATCTTGGAAACTATATGTGCTAGCTTCACCAAACTTGACACACGTCAGTCATGATGTGTGGATGTGCCTTTTGCCATCACTCTCTCTGTCCGTCTGTCTGCCCGTCTGTAAACATGAGTTTGTCCGGCCCATATCTTGGAAACTATATGTGCTAGCTTCACCAAACTTGACACACGTCAGTCATGATGTGTGGATGTGCCTTTTGCCATCACTCTCTCTGTCCGTCTGTCTGCCCATCTGTAAACATGAGTTTGTCTGGCCCATATCTCGGAAATTGTTTGTGCAAGCTTCACCAAACTTGACACATGTCAATCATGATGTGTAGATGTACCTTTTGCTATCGCTCAGTCCGTCCGTCTGTCTCTCCCATCTGTAAACATGACTTTGTCCGGGCCATATCTCAGAAACTAGGTGTGCTAGCTTCACCAAACTTGACACACATGTCAATCATGATGTGTAGATGTGCCTTTTGCCATCGCTCTGTCCATCCTTCTGTCTCTCCATCTGTAAACATGACTTTGTCCGGGCCGTATCTCAGAAACTAGATGTGCTAGCTTCACCAAACTTGACGCACATGTCAATCATGATGTATAGATGTGCCTTTTAAAGGTTGTTACACAACCTACAGCAGGGGGGATCCACCATTGCCAGATAGCTCTTGTTCATTTGTTGATGGGTTGCTGTAGCTATATTGTCTTTTCATGCTGTTTAAACGTAGTGTGTTACTCTTGATTTGTATGATCATGGAGCTTAGATGTACTAACATTAGGTTGTACCCGATACGTAAACGTAACCCTCACAGCCCATAGGCTCGCCTAACATGCCGTATTTCCATAGCCGTAGTGGGCACAATTTCAGCTACAGTGAAGACACACATCACAGGAAACTAGACAACGTAAGGAATCTATAGATGTCAGGAACGCAATGCTATGATGTCGTCATGCAGGCGAAATAATGCTTCAAACATGCGCTAGATTTCCGCTAGCAAAAAAGCTAACGTTGGTTAGCCAAGTTAACTTATGCCAGCAATAACCTTGCACATTCTGTTAATTTGTTGATGGGTTGCTGAAGGTATATTGAAGTCTTTTCATGCTGTTCAAACGCTGTGCGTTACTCGATTATATGATCATGGAGCTTAGATGTACTAACATTAGGTTGTTCCCCAATACGTAAACATTTCCCTCACAGCCCACAGGCTCACCTGACATGCCATATTTTCGAGGCTGTTGCAGGCTTTCAGCTACAGTGAATATACACGCATCGTACGAAACTAGACAACCTAAGGAATCTATAGATGTCAAAAAACGCTATGCTATGATGTCGGTAAGCAGGGGAAATAACACTCCAAACATACACTAAATTTCCATTAGCGAAAAGCTAACTTTAGCAAGCTCAGTTGGGATGGCTGTATATTATTGTCTTTTTATACTGTCCAAACGTAGCGTGTTACACTTCAGTATATGATCATGGAACTTGGATGTACTAATGTTAGCTTGCATGTGGCATTTATATTCCCCCCGTTTTTAGGCTGTTTCGCCAGTACATCTCACACAGGGCTCAGTGCATCACACTCAGATGGCAGAAGCACATCAAAGCCACCCAGAATGGTAGATAGTCAGCCACGGTGCGGTCACACATTGTGTTGCTATGCAGGCGTTGCTAAGGCTACTCTTTCAACCCACTCCTCCCTCCTCTCACCCACTTGCCTCTCCCCCCCGCCCCCGCCCAGCCACGCCTCTGTCTTCAGGCCAAGTCAAAATCTCAGTTTTTCGTGAGAGCAATATTGGCTTGATAAAAAGCGCAAAATAAATATAATTGTTGCGTAATTTTTCAAATTGCCGCAAAACGTAATGTTTTAAATCCAAATCACTTATTTTTAACGGGTGTAAATACCAGGTAATGGATCTTTTAAGCGTTTAAAACCAAGGGCATCTTAAAATAATTTCATTAAGAAATATCTTTAATAATACATACATACAAAATTCCCCAATGAGAGATTGAATTCAGAGGTCTGCTATTTGTTCACGGGTCGGGCACAATCGGTGTGCATTACAGTTTTACTGGATGTTGTAGTCTTTTTAACATGACTACTTAATATGTAAATGGAATATTACAAGTAGTTTTGGATTATAATTTTTGTGAACGCCATAATGGTGTATTGATATTTGATGCCAGACATTTTTGGATGAAGGTGCCTAGCAATCTGGAATTGTAGTGTTATGATGAGTTACCAGGTGTTGATGCTTATTTTTGTGTTTATTCTTTGTTTTGTGTGGTAAACCTGCTTGAACATTTATTTGTAACTATATATTGTGTCTTGTATATGCAAAACAAAATCAAAATTGGAGTGAAATATCCAAAATGGCATGCATTTATTGAAATTGTGCATTTTGTTATAGAATTTCAACATGTATCACTGTGTTATTACCCAGTGTTGTTTAAACTACCTTATACAACAACATCATGTCTCATTTTGATTTCCATAAATGCCAGTCCTTTGGTATAGTGAGCTCTGTATGCGCATAATGCTGGTTGTGATGAAAACACATTTCAAGCTGAAAGACAGTCGATCTGCCAAAACACTTGTAGTGTCCGTGACGTGTTCTTATCTCCATTATGGAGCCAACAGCATTTATGCCAAGGGGTTATCTTTTCACATTGTGTCAAGCTAGATGATAAGACACCTTTTGGTCATAAATGTAGATCAACCTTATACTATTTCTTGTAGTAGGGAATAACTGTCTGTCACGGACGCTACGCGTGTTAGTGTCCGTGACACGAAGGAGACCTGCTGTCAGTTTAGTTCCCATGTCTATATACATCAATTAATTTACTATGTGTATTACAATGTTCGTTGTAATCAAATAGAGCACAAAATGTTAGCAATCTAGTAAAACAAGGCGATTAATTTATGGTAGTGTCCATGACATACAATATACGCCCTGACAGGCATATGTTTAAATGGTGATTTCTGCAAAACTACAAAAGATTTGCACCTGAAATTTGGAGGTTAGTAACACAAATGTGTGTGCTTAGCATTAACAGTGTTTTCAGGTTTTGGGGCAGAGAAATAATTTTCATGACAGTGACGTGCCCTAGAGCACCCTGATTGTGACTGACCCATCAGATTATTGACATTCTTTCAATCGAACACGGTAGCCTGGTCAGGTATCTCTGCTTCTCATTATCTCTTAATCATTATTGGCCACATTTTGGTTTTGATTGGTCAGTTGGCTGAATAAAGGGCTTGATTGCAAGACAGGCAAAGTACACTGCAATTGATTTAAGGTGAGCTAATTATGCCAAGGCTATGGAGGCTGTCCAACCTCGCTGGTAATTGGCGGACTTCAAATCGCAGTTTTCTTTCTGGAAGCATTTCAAATGACCGCATTAGGTATGTGTCATAGAAAAGGTAATAAGCAAGCATGTCCGTCTGCCTCACAGTGGCAGTTACTTTTATTGCGCTTAAAATAATCGCAATTCGATTAATTGAGCAGCCCTATGTGGAACTTTTCTATAATAATGATTTATGCTTAAATTAATGCTTAAATGTTTCACAATGTCCTGGAACCCCCAAAATAGGATTTTTTTTTTTCCATAAATTTTTCACCCTACTGGGACACTTTGCTGTAGGTTGCTGTGAAAAAGCCTATAAGGAACACCTGGTTATAGATCCCTGATTGAACTGTCTGGTTTTATCAAGGTGGAGTTATGTCCAGCACCGGGGACACGACTGAAATACTGAGACTGAAATGCAAGCTGAAGGAAGCGGAGGACTCCTTGCAGAAGGCAGCTCAGTATGGTCTTCAGCTACTGGATGGCCAGCTGGACCTGCAAAACCAGCTGGAGGAGCAGCGTGTCGAGATGACCAACACCATGGAGGTGAGGAGTGATTGCGAACAGTGAATGACCAACACCATGGAGGTGAGGAGTGATTGCGAACAGTGAACACTTGGCTACGTTGTGATGGTCTGTACGGTTAGATGGTGAAATGTTACATGTACTGCTGTACAGGCATTACTGTTCACATAAGATGTGTGGTTTTAGTTTATTGGATGTTTGTGTTACCACATTTATTTGAGCGTTCAATTTTGGGTAATTCCCAGCCAATTGTCCCAATCGCTCCCACGTGACCATCTCAGATTTGGCTGAAAAAATTCCAGCCGGTGCACTTACCTCCTAATAGGAGAAATCTAAATTTTATCAACTCCTAATAGTTTAGTCATAAAAAAAATATTTTTGCAACTAAGTTCTGGCCCTTCTCGAGCAGCTATTTCTGAGGAGCCACATTCACAAGGCTATATCTAGAAAAGTATTTCAGTTAAGTCCTTCAAATTTTAATCTGCTACTAAAACTTGAGGAATATGGACTTATAAAGGTGTCTCTTTGCTTTATAGTATATTTTGGGGTGCTTAAATTTGCTCGAAAGATTTACTCTGCGCTCTGCGGTAGCATATTTGAAGGAATGTAAAAAGCCTAATTTCAAAGATGAGGATTTGGTATTCCACATACAGCTTCCCATATATGATGTGTATTTTGTATTCTAATTCTGCTGCTCTCTTAGGGCTGCGAGATTAACGGAATCTGGATTATTTTCAGCGCAATAAAAGTAACTGCCACTATGAGGCGGACGGACATGCTTGCTTATTACCTTTTCTATGACACTTAATTAATGCAGTCATTTGAAATGCTTCTGGGAAGAAAACTGTGATTTGAAGTCCGCTAATTACCAGCGAGGTTGGACGGGCTCCATCGCCTTGGCATAATTGGCTCACCTTAAATCAATGCCCGTTTACTTTGCCTAACCTGCAGTCAAGCCATTTATTCAGCCCACTGACCAATCAAAACCAAAATGTGGCCTATAATGATTAAAAAGAGATGATGGGAAGCAGACAGACCTAACCAGGCTACAGTGGTAGATTGAAAGAATGTCAATAACCTGAATAAATAGCAGACCTCTGAATTCCACCTCTCATCGGGGAATTTTGTATGCATTATTAAAGATTTATCTTAAATAATGAAATTATTTTAATATGGCCCTGATTTTAAGCGCTTAAAAATATAGGCTACATGAAATGGAAAACATTTTGTGAAGCATATCGAACATGAATGCAAGATTGAATATGTTTGCATTGCACGCAATGGTCAAATGCACCGAAGATTAGGCAAACGCGTTGAGGCGAATCAGTGCCGCAAATCTGTGGCATTTTTTATTAGATAATGAACAAGATCAACTTAAAATAACTCGGCTCTTGATTTTAGCTACTTTTGAGTGTCTAAATAACCAACAGTGACGGTGGAACACGTTTTGTTTCAGCGTATCGAATATGACAAGTAAATTGTTAACGCATTTGCATGCAGTGCATCAGAATGTAAAATCCGAAATAATCTAGCAAACACATTCAGGCAAATCTGACATGTTTTATGGTTATTTAAATTTCAAAATGTGACAAACAAAAATGATATCTACCAATTTAAATTGTTAGCCTAATTGAGTGAATCAAATGTTTGATTGCAAATTGAGCAAAGCAATTGGGAAGGGGGTGAAGGCAATTGTCGGGTAGAGGATGATGACTTTGCAGACCTTAACTGTGTTGTTCAGCTCATACTTAAACTGAATGTGTTTGCTAAGTCTTCGCTGAATTTATCTATTGTGTGCAATGCAACAATCATTTCTCACTTCAGGTTTGATATGCTTCACTAAATGTTTAACACTTTCCGTTTGTTTTGAAACACTTAAAAACCAGTAACATCTTAAAAGATTTTATTTTTAAGAACTCTTTTTAATGATATGTAAAAATTAAAAACACAGTTAATGATAGATAGCTCAAACTCAACGAATTTCATGAACACTTGTTCAGCAACCTGTGTCTAATTTGCTCTGTCTTAAAATGTTTCTTGAAATTGCTTGGGGGAAGAAAAAAAATTTAAGGGTCTTTGATTCTTTATGGCACTCTTGGATATTTCTATTAAAATTTGTTTCAAGACTGCTAATAACATATTTGAACACACATGCGCCAAATTAAAGCAAATTAGCAGCTTATTGAAATCTTGTGATGGCAATTATGGTTGGAACGAAAACCGGCATACACAGGGTGGTCCCAGGGCCGAGTTTGGGGACCTGTGATCTAAACACTTCACGGCTGACTGCTTTTATCCGCCAGATCCTGAGTCACAGGAATTGTCTGGGTATCGCTGTGGGTTAGTAATTACTGAAATTGCCACTTAATAAGCCATTGGTTAATAAGTAGATCCCAAACTGCTCCGGTCCTGAATTTACCCCCCCCATCTATTCGGTACTCAGAAAAGCCAGTTAATAAGCCCAGGGAGCCACTTAAGAAGCCCATCCTAGCACCCCGGTGGCTCATCGGTTTAAGCGCACGCACCATAGAGGCTCTGTCATTCCGCGGCGACCTGGGTTCGATTGCGGCTCAGCTCATTTGCTGCATGTCTTCCCCATTCTTCTCCCCAACTTTCCTGTCATTCTCCACTGTATAACTATCAGATAAAAGAAAAAAATCTTTAAGAAGCCCATCCTAAAACGAGTGTAGAAACTAATGCGAAAGATGACTCATAATGATATTAAATCCATCTTCCACCGCGAGACCCGGAGGAAAATCGAAACTTCAGCTATGATGGTGAAGCCAGAATGACACCAGGACCTGCAGCGGAGAATGAGAGAAGCGTAAGCTCCAAGTCTGCTCTAGTCAATGGGATGAATAATTTGCTGGCTAGCATGCTAGCACTTTTCACGATTAAATTAATAAATTCAAGTTTGTGTCAACTGTTAGACATGTAACAATTTGATAGCCAAGAGCTTTAGCGTTACCAGCCAGCTGTGCAGGCGAGGCCTCATTTCACCTGCATGGGCCATGTTGTTTGTGGAGCGTGCACTGTGGAATGTAGGTTGTGTTTTGTC
This sequence comes from Gymnothorax reevesii, assembly GCA_029721435.1. NCBI lineage: Eukaryota > Metazoa > Chordata > Actinopteri > Anguilliformes > Muraenidae > Gymnothorax > Gymnothorax reevesii. The sequence goes on from CM056586.1 coordinate 575,382, forward strand.
ATCATGGATGCATTATGTACGTTGGATGCGTATTTTCAGACACCTTTTGTCGTGGTGGCCCAGTAAAACTCTCAGTAGTGTCTAGTGTTGGTGCACCGTGCCTGCAGGCTGATTGTCATGTCGTTTCTTTTTCTCCCATGTGAAAAATATTCAAGAGTATTCTTTGACATCTCGTTGTCCTATTGTTTTCAGCTTGACTTCTGCGTTTGAAACACCTCCCATTATGCTACATCCGCTAATAGGCAAATTTGGGTCAATCTTCATTTTGTTTTTGGAAATCTCTGCTTGGACCTCAAGAAAAGGCTCATTTTTGAGGAAAAGTAAGAAATTTGGGGCATTTTAGTTGGTAGGATACTGTTCATGAACTGTTTGGTCAAACATCCACTAGATTGGTTTTTATTTGAGAAAATTTGATGAATTTGCACTTTAATCTTGATTCGTAGTGTATGAATTGCTAAAACTTGCCCTCTGCTCACCAAGTGGATTGGACTTGATGTTCATGACTGAGCTACTGTCACCATGTACCTTGTCTGGCCTGTGATCTGAAGTTGTTCCAGTTGACACACAGCCGTTGCTCATCATGCTGTGTATTCGGCCACGCAGGCACTGGAGCAGGAGAAGTACTCTCTGCAGAGGGAGCTTGAGCTGAAGGGCCGCGTGCTGGAGAGCTTGCGGTCGGAGTATGATGCAGTGAAGGGTCACCACAAACTGCAGTGGGAGCAACAGGTGGCACAGCTGGAGCGGAGGCATGCAGTGGAGCTCAGCGATTACAGGAGCAAGGTGGGGTTACGCCTTCTGAACACTACAGAACTTTGAAAACAAGCGTATAAACCAGGCTCTTGACATAGAGCTCTGACCATCGCGATAGGCTGTTTAATGCTGCTCTTCGGCATTAAATCACTTGGTTGAGTTAAGGTGTGGAGCAAATGCATGGCAAGATTTTATTTATTTAAATTTCAAAGGATTTTTTTTATTATCTGTCACATTGAGAGCTGTGGATTAATGCCTAATGCCGCTATTTACAAACACTGGCTTGTTTGATGTGGTGTTCCTTGAGTCTACAGTATATTGGCAGTACAGTCACAGAAATAATCCTCATGCCTTGAATTGTAAGTAGTTTGGCCTGAAATGTGCTGGATTAATACTACGATCCAACATAATGAAATTAAATTGGCAAAAGACAAACCCTGCTAAGACATTATTTTCCCACACAGTAGGCACTCTCTGGGATGGCTTGCCAGGACATGAAATGTTGAAGGAACCTTGTCAAGGAAAGGCTTGGCACATTGGAATATGCCAACCATTTTAGGTGGCCTTTGGAGGCACTTCATGGTGGGAAAATTGCGAGGACATTGTGCTATATGGCTTGTTTTGTCGTTTTAATTGCTCTCATGACTATATAATTTCCAAGTGTTGTCTTTTTATCAAAATGCTCAATTTCATTTGGAACAGTTAATATTAGGGCTGTCTCGTCAATTACTCGCGTTTAATTTCAGCGCAATAACAGTAACTGCCACTATGAGGCAGACACTATGAGGCCTTTCACCGAGGAATTTTGTATGCATTATAAAAGACATTTGTAAAAAAAAAGAAAAAAAATGAAGTTATTCAAAGATGGCCCTGGTTTTAAGAGCTTAAAAATATAGACTACGTGAAGTGGGAAACATTTTGTGTAGCATACCGAGAGAGAATATGTTTGCATTGCAGGCAATAGTCAAATGCACCGAAGATTTGGCAATTAACGTTCAGGCGAATCATTGCCGCAAATTTGTGAGAGTAATTTAAAGTAATGTAACTCATAGCACTTGATTTTATTTACTTTTGAGCATCTAAATAACCAACAGTGAAGGTGGAAAACATTTTGTTTAAGCGTATAGATTGTTTACGAATTTGAAAATCTTTCAGTATAACACGGCAGCCTGGTTAGGTCTGTCTGCGTCTCATTATCTGTTCTTAATCATTATTGGCCATATTTTGGTTTTGATCAGTCAGTTGGCTGAATAAAGGGCTTGATTGCAAGTCAGGTAAAGTACACTGGAATTGATTTAAGGTGAGCTAATTATGCCAAGGCGATGGAGGCTGTCCAACCTCGCTGGTAATTGGCGGACTTCAAATCACAGTTTTCTTCCCGGAAGCATTTCAAATGACCGCATTAGGTATGTGTCACAGAAAAGGTAATAAGCAAGAAAGTCTGTCTGCCTCATAGTGGCAGTTACTTTTATTGTGCCTAAATTAATCGCGATTAATTAACGCGACAGCCCTAGTTAATATATAATTAATACATTTAGTGATGCAAAAGAAAGAAAAAAAAAAAAATCAACGTTCACAGGGTGGTGCATTTCTATGGTCTTGAGTACATAAAGGGGGTTAATAACTTGTGTTTAGTGGGTAGCATCCTGATGTGTGGCGGGTCGGTGCGGCTGTTGCAGGCGGAGCGGATGAAGGTGGAGCTGGAGGAAGTGCGACTCAGCGAGAAGCAGCTGCAGCATAAGCTGGAGGTGCAGGCCGAGAGCCTGCGGGAGAAGACGGAGGAGCTATGGGCACTTATGGACCGCACACACGAGACCATGTCCTCGGAGGTGCTGGAACTGCAGGTTGAGAAGGCTGAGCTGGAGACGACGAAGGTGGGCAGAGTCATGACCTCCAGAGCTCGATGTCAGTCATGTATGGGTCTACAACAAAGGCTTTATCCATTTCTCCTCTGCATGCCAACCTTTATCCTTAATTAGCCATTACTTTTGCGCCATCTTCTATGTTTGCTGCATTTTTTGATAAAGCATGTATTATGTTCCAAAGTCTCTGAGTCCACGTATGGAACATTTTGCGGTGATCTAATTTACAGGCGAACCAGCGTTTGTTGTTATGTGCGCTTGGTTAGTTCATTTAGTCTGGTTATATACACCATCCTTCCAGAACAAGAATCACCTGTCCCTGGTGTAGCGTAATGGTTTGACGTCCGTATCCCAGGTAAAACGGTGGCCATGTAGCTGTAAGCAAGGCACTTAATCATAACTGCTTGAGCATAGATCCAGGTATAACTAGAAGAGCACTCAGAGAGCGCAGAACCTCCGCCGCCAGGGGGCAGCAAAGCCAAAAGCACGGCAATTGGAACTCTGGCCCATTGGAAAGACTTGAAATCTTGAACTTTGGAGTATATCTCAGCAGTACTTTGGCCTAGATATGCCAAAATTTAATCACCTCTTCCTACCTTCCCACCTTCACCTACCCTGAAAATTTCCTAAAAATCCGGCCATTAGTTTTTGAGTTATCTTGTACACAAACAAACAAACCAACAAACAAACGGCACCGAAAACATAAAGCTCCTCGGCGGAGGTTAATGAATTGTGTAATTTCAAGGAAGGCAAGCGAACGCTCAGTGAAATGAGCTGTTTTACTTTATACTAAAGTGTCTGCCATCGGAACAAAAGAACAATGGGCCTCATGCGCTATTCTGCTGAACAAATGGAATTATTTGCACATTTGTTCTAATTTCTCTGTGGGAATGACGTGTAAAATCCCCATAATTGGACGCATCGAAGACTTGATGTGGACTGCATTATTTCTGGCTAAGCTGCAAAACAGGAATGACTCAATATTAAAGAGTTTTGAATTCAGTTTTGCCTGAAAAAAAGGCTAAAATGCAATTTAACTTTGTATATTCCTGTATTATGATGTTCACTCACATACTTCCATACCTTTGTGTATCTTTGTGGCTGATGTGCTTTATTGAGACTGGCAAGGATGGTGGTTTAAGCCCCAGTGTAGCATTTTAACCCAGTTCTCTAAATCAGTGCTGGAGAGCCCAGCCTGCTGCTGTTAAACCCTCTCTGCCTGGGACTGACATGTGCAGACAGTCTAGCCAATCAGTCGCACTAATTATTCATTTAAATGACATAAGAGATGAGAGAACCAAGCGGGGATTTGGACTTGAGGGCCAGATTTGAGTATCCATGGCCTGTAGGATCAAAGAGGACGTTGGGCCCTTGAGCAAGGCCCTTAACCACACATTGTTGCAGGGGAATGGGCAGTCTGCTTAATCTAATCAAATGTTAGTCATTTTTTAATAAATATGTCCGCTTAATACCTGCAATGTATTCACTACCCTTTTCTTTCTTCACTTGCGATGACGCAGGTCATAGACGTGAGAGGGAGTTTTTTTCTGGGCTCTGGTCTGAAATTTTGATCTGGGTTCCAAATGTGATCCAGTGTTGATGGAAAATGGGAGGGTTTGGTCAAAGGAGTGTTAATTTTGAGTGCATCCGATACTGTTGAGTTTTTGGTAATGATATGTGTCGAATGTTTTTTGCAAGTGATCATTTTAAGATGTGTTTTAAAGGGAACCAAGTCCTATGTTTTGATGCATAGTTTATAACTGCTGTTGTTATTTCTTAAGCCATGGGCAAATAAGTTTTGGCTCCTTGCATGCGTTATCCCTTAAGTGACCCTGGGAGCAAATCAACTCATCCAAATTTACCCCAAATTTACCTTGCCTGTTTTCATACCTAAATTTTCTGAACCAGGAAGAACCCTGGTCATGCTCCCTGACCTGAAGGAGCTCTGTCACTATTGCTGCGCATGCTTACAATTTTGAATTCAGTAAATTCACCCAACCGCAAGTCAGAATCTAGAGGGAATTTTTCTTCTTTGATTATTGGCGATGCAAACCAGCTTACATTCTTCATTCCGCTTGGCTAAAGCTTAAATCAGTGCTTTGAATCCTCGAATTTCCATGGAAAACTCCTTGATATAAAAAGAAAAACATAATGCCGGAGTAACTAAAATATATAATGCAAATCGAAGACGGATTGGCGTGAATGGAATCAGGGTTTGACTTGCAGTCAAGCAGATGAACCTTCTTGATGTATGTTTCGAGCATGTGCAGTAGTTGTGGCACAGCTCTTTTAAGGCCATCTTGTTTTGAATGTTCCCAGAATGCTTTGCAGCAGGAGCTCCAGGAGATGCACTACAAGGAGCAGCAGCTGCAGTTGGCCAACACCAACCTCCTTCGCCAGGTTGAGCACCTGCAGGATGAGAAAGAGGAGCGGGGAAAGGAGGCTGTGTCCTACTTCAATGCCCTGGAGGTGAAAAAGCAATACCATTTTAAGAAAGTGCAGAAAGCTTAATACCACTCAGATTTGCTGGCAGATTCCATTTCAAATTTGGGAATGCTTTTGCAAACTCAATGAATTTGTCAGTGAGGACAATGGCTTAAGTAGGAGTAGAGCATGGCATGTAGAGATTTTTCTGGCATGTTAATGTGTCTAGAAGGAATTCCTTTTACCAGTCAAATCTACATGCATTTGACTCAAGTGAGAACGTTCCTAAAATCATTTTAATTGTTTACTGAATTTGTTTTTGTATGTAGTTAATAAGAGTTATTTCAAATACAATTATGCAATAATTAGTCATTAAATGTTCAGTCAGGTGCTGTCAGGCGTATGAAAGATTTGCATAGTCCCCAGTTCCCGTTTTCCTGCAATTTATTACATTGAAACAATTTATTTTCTGAATAATCAAGACTAATATGATGCTTGTAATGATTATTAGATGAACATAATGGAGCGCTTCTCAAAGGCTGCATGTATGCATAAGGCCCTGTGTTGTGTTAGTGTCTGTGTGTGTGTTTTAAACTGGTAGTGTCAATTTTCAATGCAAATTCTATGATATTCAGCATTGACAGCACAAAAATGCCCTCAGCGCACAGATTTTTTTTGCTACAATTATGGTGCTCTCTGCTGGAAGTTGTTCAACTTTTGTAGTGCTGCCAAGATCATTTTCTCTCATTGACACATAAAAATCAAGAAGAAAGAGGGACTTAAAATATCAACAGCAGTGTCGAAGGAGAAAATGAGGCAGCTGCCTCAGTCGTGTAATCAATTCGCTGCAGTTTAGGTTTGCTTACTGTTCTCTATCTAGGGACTCAAGGTTTGCTGACAAGTTAATAAGTATTATTTACTACAACTGTAAAGCACAACAAGTCGAGTTGGGTACACTGTTAGCGCTTAGGTTCCATTTATTAGTCCCCTACCGGAAACGGAGGGGACTATAGGATTGCGGTCCGTCCAGCCGCATTCGTGTCCGCTCCATAACTCCAATACAGTATGACCTAGGAACATCAAAGTTGGTGTGTGGATGCATCTTTGGGAGAGGGTGTGTCATGTACCCTATTCAGGTCACTTTGACCTACTTTTTAGGAAATATAATATGCATACCCTGGTAGGGGACTAGTATTGCACAGCAATACGACATCCGCCGATAGGCGGTGCACTTGTTTTAACTGGGGTGGCTAAGTTTCCTAAAGCATAGTTGCGCGCTACGTCAGCTACATAGTTTGAACCACTGACTTTATGCGGTTCCAGTTATGCTTTTGGGAAATTAACATTCTTCAGCTCAGTTGCTGAGACTACTTGAAATTTCTTTTCATCGTGTTGGCAAACCTTTCTAAGGTAACATTAAACTACAGAGACTTGCCATTTGCAACCATAGATTGCGGAAGTGCTTAGAAGGCTTATTGTAACTTAAAAACAATAAGCGCTTGGGAGAAGTGCTCTGAAAGTGAGGTCATGGTCGCTTACAACTCAAAAATTGCTCCCTCTGGACAGCGGTCCGAATAGATAATGCTGTCAGGATGGCAATAATCCAAAAAATTGCAAAAAATTAAATGCAAAACTTTCTCTCTTGTTTAGGCATTAATTACCTCTGTGCTTCCGAAAAAGCGAGGATATTTTGTAAAACAGTTCGGTGTCTGTCCGGCTGTCCGTCCGAAACAGTTACTCCTCCTTGGAGACTTTTGTGTGTGTGAGGTAGGGACCCAGAGGGGAGCTCAACATGTTTAGAATTTAAATTTACTTCCTCTTCTGGCTATGCATTGAGCCAGGATGCTCAAATTTTATGGGAGGTGCGTGGGATGACCCTTCATCACATATCAGATGGCTTTTTGATTTGACCTCATTTTGTCCGTTTTCTCAGTCAAATGGCTTCTGGTGTGCCAATCGTTGAAAAGGATGGCATGTTTTTTTATTACTCAATGTAGAAGGCTGCAAATTGGTATGGATATGTATCTTGGTGATGGCAACCTGCATGCCAAAAATTGCCATAAATTATAAAAAATTAAAATATTAAAATAATTTTATTTCTTAGAACAAATCTGTTGTAAATTAATCTTGAGTAATATTTTAAAATGCTACAATGAGAGATGTAATTCAGGGGAAGTTTTTTTTTTTTTTAATAATTATTAAAATTATTCAAATTATTGGTATTCTTTCAGTCTAACACTGTAGCCCTGTTAGGTTTGTCTGCTTTTCACCATCACATCTTCATCGTTATAGGCTACTGAAATTGTTTGATAGTTATTTAGGCCAACTACACGTGAGCAGATTTAAGGAAGGGCGGAATAGCAGCAATTAGTGAAGTCAAAGCTCGGGCGTTTTCCCGGCGGCATTTTAAATCTCTTAAGCCGCTTCAGGTGTGTATGTTTCATGAAATGACACGCGACTGCCTACACACCTTATGACCGCATGTGGTCCACAAGTGGTCTCATCACACTTCAAAAAAAATCCTTGTTCAACATCGCCACATCCCAACTCAGCATTTCATCTCTCCCAACTTCTCTTTCATCTATAATGATGAATTAAAAATGGAGATTTATTTTCAGATCACCCTGGATTTTAAGAGTCTAAAAAAAACACAAGCTGGAAAAAATTCTGAAAAACGGACGAAACGTGAATATGAGATATGAATTATCAGTCGCACAAAATGGCGTGGCAATAAATCTGTGCCATTTCAATTTCAAAATGCAGCAATCAAACATGTCTTAAACCTCTACTCATTCAACTTGGAGTGAACGAATCCACATTTGATTGCTAATCAAGCAAAGTAAACGGGAACAGGTTACTTTTTAGAGTTGCCCAATTGGTTAATAGGAGATGATTCTGTTTTCATTTGCTTGGCTCCTTTCAGGACGTAGCTGAAAAATACTGATGTCAGTTAAGTTTTTTCCAGAAGCATTTCCCATGCCCTATGATGTTTGGCACTTTCGTTCAGGACATTACGGGGGTTAATAGAAAAGGGGAAAGCTCGGATCACAGATGTTCACCCCATGGCAGCCGGTGGTGTTACTACACTTTAAAAAAACCGCAATTCATAATTGTTGCACCCCTCGGGTGGACACTAGGGCCTGAATTTTTACTCAAATTGCTATATTCCAGGTGTTGAAACTCATTGTTATTCAATTCTCATATATTTCTGATAAGTCTGACCAATCATTTTCTTTGGTCCGAATAAAATGATTTGCTGAGCTTCCTGTCTGTCATCCGTTGCTGTGCCCCTTCCAATTGCCTACCGCTGTCACCGCTTCAGGTCGCGCGCCTCTCTGGCAGAGCAGCAGAGGGGTAGAGACAAAGCAAGTAGCTACTCAACAAAGATAGCCTGCAAACAAAGCAGCTGCAACTGCTCTTGATTTAATGACTAACGTTATCGGGACAATTCTGGTGAGGTAAGATGTTATGACAGCAGTTTTGCAAGAAAACGTATTAATTCTGCCGAAACACAAAGCATCTGACTGTAAACAAACAGGCGCTGAAATGCTATAATTACCAATGTTAATGCTAGTTCGTCTGACGTTAAGAGGGCATTTTATTTTATACCATACTTGCTGCTACCCGCTTTGTAGCCCATTATTTTGTCGCTTTTAGATCGCATGAGGGAGAGGAGCCGTGTTTGAAATTGCCGCTTGATTATTCTTGAATTGGAAAACGTGTTAATCAAGGGAAACCTATCATCTAGAATCAGCCAGGACTAATGTTTGTCAATAATTGCCGCCGAATTTTCAGGTCTAACGCCAGCCCTGCGAGTGTTCAACTGTCAAATTTGAATTTGGGAGCTGTCAAGTTCGACTAATCAGAATGCGGCATTCGTGGACGAACACGGTGCCCTCTCAAAAGCCTGGCTTTCCTGCAGGCTGTGCAATCAGTCCCTCGGCCCCATCGCAAACAGTAGCCTCCTCGCAGGTTACCTCGACGCACGGTCGTAAGGACACTGCGGCTCCTAGCGGTGCAACCGGATATTACTACGCGCATCAGGTTATATAAGTTTACCCACTACCCGGAGTGAAATTCCCATTTTTTTTTTTTTTTGGGTGCATGACCGTTTTTCAAAAATCGGGCGACGTCAAGTCCTTCCTGGTGTCCAAGTGGATATTCACATCGAATTTGGTGATAATCGGTTGAGAAATGGAGAAAAACGTGTATATACACACACACACACACACACACACACACACACACACACACACACACAGACATCGACCTCAAATATATTATAGATATAGAATTTAATATTATGCAATTACTGTTGGTTAGTTTTCACTAACCGGTACCTCTGAATCTAAACTCCATTGCCCAGTTTCAAGATGCTTTCACACCAGACGCGAAAAAATTTTTTTGGGACGACAGATTACAATCAAAGTCAATGCAAAGATGTGAATACGCGCGAGATTCGCGTCTTTGCATTGACTTTGAATGTAATCTGTCATGCGAAAAGTTTGTTTCGCGTCCGGTGTGAAGTCCGCTTCATTCACGCTGCTCACTTTCTCACCGTACGCGTCAGGGGAGGAGGGGAGCCTCAGAGGTGAGGCAGGGGGAGGAGGGTGGGACTTTGGAGGGAGGCGGAGTTGCTCATGCTCAAATTTCTACTAAGTGCTGTGCCGCAGGCCAGAAAGGTAAGAATAGCTTTAACTGAGCTAGCTGTAATATGCATGAACTTATCTGAGGCTTTGTGGCAGTGTTGTGCACTTGCAACCCAAGTGTGCTTGTAGATCTCAGAGACGTTCGCTAGCTTGCTAGTGAGTCTAAAAGCAATCGCTAAGGTACAGCTAGCTGGCTATGATGCCTACTGGAGAAGCTCTTCTAGCCCTGCATTGTCACTTTCATCGCCATCTCGCACACACGACCTCTTTCACCATTGATCAGCAGCTTCTTTTCCTGAAAGAACAAACGGGCAGTTCAGCCTGAGACATGTTATTTCATAGCAAGTTAAAGCAGCATTATCCTTCCATGCGTACGATAGTGTATTACTCCAGATAAAACGCTATCCTTCTTCCCACCCTGCTGACGCTAGTTAGGAGAAATGTTTTTCGTCATTTAAACCGCTTTCTGCAGTTGTACACGCTTGCGTCTATAGAACAGCGAATTTAAGCACGCCGTTACTGTACTCGATCACTAGATGGCACCTTTGGATCAGTTATTGAATATTCACAAGCAAGCAGACCTCGAACGCGGTTTTGAATATGGGGGAAGTTCACTCCACTTCCTGTTTTTCGAGTGTTGCATGAATTAAACTCCTCAACTAAGCCTGATGTGTAAACTAGTCAATATCCTTGCCCATAGCATCGATCCAGCAGTTTTTAAAAATGATCTTTTGCGACAGAAAAAATTGTTTTCCTATGTAGCAACCAGCAACAGTGAGCCAACGGCATTCCAATTAGTGGTGCAGAAAAATCTGTTTTCTGAAGCAAAAAATTTGATGGTATTGATTCTCTCACATTCTACTGTCAATTACAGTCATCAAATGCAAAAAATGCATAGTTCCCTACCGTGGATTTTCGTGTAGATTCCTTCATTGACAAATCCAGCGCTTCCTTATACACTGCCCGGCCAAAAAAAAAGTCACCGTTTGGAAGTTAATGAACAAATTCTAAAATTGGATAATTATTGCGGTTATTAATATGTTTCAGATGGCAATAATCATTTTAACCCTGACTGATGAAGTGCGTCGCTATTCATTTCTTACAAAATCATGTCGGAAAACACATTCCCTGATGGTGGAAACGATGTTACAGTATTTCAGAACGGGCAAGTTATTGGCCTGTATTTAGCAAAGAAAACCATGAATGACAAAACCAAGCAGGAGGAATCATTTTCACAAACAAATTTTCCACCACAATGTCCTGATCTTTAACAAAAGTTATTGGGATGTACTCAAGACCACCGAGTGGTTCAACCATTATGTAGAGAAGACAAGATCTTGGACAAAAATATTGGCATTTCTGATCGAAAAGAAATGTTCTGGCATTGCATATAGTTGTCAAAACAATGACAAGACGAATATGCACTGTAATCAAAGCTACAGGGGTTCCAACTAAATATTTCAGTGTGCGACTTTTTTTTTACACTGCCAGGCAGTGTATCCACCCGAGTACTGACGTTGATAGCCAATCACTCAATAATACATTCAAGCTCTTCTGCCTATCTGCGCAGTTAGACCTCACGGCCTCGTGAAACTTCCGCGGTAACAACGTATTGATTGGCTCGTTTCTTATCTGTAATGTGAATATAGGCCACTGGATGGCAGTATTTACCTTTTTTTTTTCAGCTCAGACTGGAGCTATGTTTAGACATGTCCTGGACATGTCTGGGGCAAGTCCCCGAAAAGTAAAAAAAAGAGGTCTAAATGTGGGTGGGGTCTGCAAAAGAGTATATAAGGAAAAGAATTGAGACAGTAGAGGAGTAGGAGAAATTGCAAGAAGAAGGATACATGTGACCAGACCTGTCATTTCTGTTCAGGACCTGTGAAGTTTCTTTTGTGGATTTTTGCCTTTGTTACAGCATTTTCCTCACCCAGGACATCACCAAGCCACCCCACAAAAAGGGACTGTAAATATTTTTTTTTTTTCCTATTCAATCTTGGTCATTAGTTGTTAGTTAGTGGTTATTGTCTTTGTCTGTTAATTAAATGTGTTGAGGTTTTTAAAACTGTGTCTGTCAACCCTTGCTGTTGCTGTTGCTGTTGTGCTGTAGATTGTAATAAGAAATTGGGGCCATAACAAATTGGGGGCTCAAGTCCGGCACAGACCATTGTGTGAGTAGTTTATTGAAAATCTAACATTGCAATTTGTAAAATTGATTTTTTTAATTGAATACATATATATTGACAACAGCAATGGATGATTTCTTGGCATCACCAACCGTAGGGGTTTTGAAGTCTTTTAAAAAGACAGAACTGCTAGAAATTTGCAGACATTTAGAGCTGACAGAGGTGAAACCAGCCATGCGAAAAGCAAGACTGGCTAGAGAGATAGTTGAATATTACATTGATGAAAATGTATTTGCACCAGGAGATCTGCAACAGTTTCCAGTGGAAAATCCAAATATAGAAATGTAACTTAAATTAAAAATGCTAGAGATTGAAATGGAAGAAAAAGAAAAACAAAGGCAGTTTGAGTTGGAAAAATTAGCAAGAGAAGAGAAAAAAGAAAGGGAGGAAAAAGAGAAAGAAAGGGAGAAAAAGAAAGGGAGGAAAGAGAAAAACAAAGAGAATTTGAGAGAGAGAAAGAGGAAAGAGCAGAAAGAGAGAGACAGAGACAGAGAGATTTTGAATCAGAGAAATTCGATAGAGAAGAAAGACTCTAAATGGAGCAACTAAAAATTAAAATTCAAACTGAAAATAAATTTCGGGCTAGCCAGGAGGTAAAACTGGTGCCTCCATTTTCTGAAAAGGACGTAGACAACTATTTCCAGTGTTTTGAAAAGGTAGCAAAGAGTTGCCAGTGGCCAAAGGAACACTGGCCTCTGATGTTGCAAACTGTCCTCAAGGGTAAAGCTCAACAAGCCTATTCGGCTTTGTCTGCAGATGATTCCTCTGATTATGAGGTTGTCAAAAAGGTTATTTTGAGAGCTTATGAGTTGGTTCCAGAGGCTTACCGACAGAAATTCAGAGGTCTGAAGAAATCTGAAAATCAGACTTATGTTGAATTTGCTAATGAGAAGAAGGTTTGCTTTGAGCGCTGGTGTACTTCTATGGAGGTCAAGGATGATTTCAACTCACTGAAAGAGATGGTGTTAGTTGAAGAATTCAAGAACTGTGTTAAAGATGATGTTAAGACCTACCTTAATGAGAAGCAAGCACTGAATTTGCAATCAGCTGCCAAATTTGCAGATGAATATGTTCTCACACATAAGTCCAAATTTCAGTCTAGCAGTAATAATAGATGGTCCCAATTTCAGAAAAAGGGTTATGGTGATACCCAAGATTCCTCACCCAAAGACAAAGACAAATCTGGTGATGGTGCTCAAAAATCCAGTAACAGGTCTGATCAAAGTTTGAAAGCTGACAGTGACAAAAGTGGTCTAGTTTGCAGTTATTGCAAGAAATCTGGTCATGTTACAACTAACTGTTGGTTCCTTAAAGCTAAGAAAGAAAAAGAAAAGGATACCAAACCAAATGCCTTTGTGAAAACAAGGTTAGAAACCCCTGTAGTAGATAACCAATCTGCTAAATTGCCTGCTTCTTGTGGGGCTAAAAAGCCTGATACAGCTGACTTTGTGAGGGAGGAATTTCTTCCATTTGTGTCAGAGGGATTTGTGGCTCTGAATGAGCATACTACTCCTGTCCCCATATATATCCTAAGGGATACCGGAGCTTCTCAGTCACTTTTGTTGATGGACTCCTTGGAGTTACGTGATGAGACCGCTTCAGGGGATTTCATACTTGTACAAGGTATTGAAGGGAGGACTGTATCTGTACCCCTGCGCTCTATATTCTTGAAGTCAGATTTAGTTACAGGACAGGTAAAGGTGGGACTTATGTCAAGTCTACCTATAAAGGGTGTTTCTCTGTTGCTAGGCAATGACCTGGCTGGGGGCAAAGTAGTTCCCCCTGTACATCTTACTTCACAGCCGAGCACTGAAGATGGGGATGAGGACCCATCTCTGTATCCTTCTTGCGCAGTGACTCGTGCTATGGCCAAGAAGGCTAAAGAAGATGATGTTGTGGTGCCGTCCAGTACATTGAATAGTCAGGACTCAGGAGGTTCGCCTCATGACTCTGATTGGCCTACTATGGTTTCTCCGTTTGAGGACTTATCAGATACTTTTATCAGTTCTCTATTCAGCCAGCCGGATGGGTCTGGTGATTCTGATGTGTCTGGAGACTTGTCTCTGTCCAGAAAGCGGTTGATTGAGGAGCAAACTAATGATCCTGAAATTTGTGTACTAAAGAGGAGAGCCCTTCCTGAAAAAGAAATAGATGCAGTTCCAGTTGGGTATTATCTCAAGGATGGTGTGTTGATGCGGAAGTGGCGCCCTCCTGATATCCCTGCCAATGCAGATTGGGCAGTGGTCAGGCAAATTGTTGTTCCGAAGGTCTATAGGAATGAGATCTTAACAATGGCTCATAGTTTACCTTTAGGAGGTCATCTTGGTGTTAACAAGACTGTTGATAAGATCATGAAACACTTCTTTTGGCCTGGGCTTCGGAAAGACGTTTCCAACTTTTGCAAAACCTGTCACACTTATCAGGTAGTTGGAAAACACCAGTTAGACCCACCTGTAGCTCCATTGCAGCCTATCCCAGCATTTGGGGAGCCATTCTCTAGGGTCATTGTTGATTGCGTTGGTCCATTACCCAAGACTAGATCTGGAAATCAGTACTTGTTGACAATCATGTGTGCATCTACCAGATTCCCCGAAGCCATACCTCTACGTAACATCAAGGCAACTGCAATCTCGAAGGCTTTGATAAAGTTCTTCACGTTGTTTGGTCTTCCCAGGGAAATTCAGTCAGACCAAGGTAGCAATTTCACTTCAGGATTGTTTCAGCAGGTTGTGTATGAACTAGGTGCAAAACAGATTCTTTCTAGTGCCTATCATCCAGAAAGTCAGGGTGCCTTAGAGCGGTTTCATTCCACTCTCAAGACAATGATGAGGACTTATTGTTATGACCATGAGAAAGACTGGGATGAAGGGGTTCATTTGCTGTTGTTTGCAACTAGAGAAGCAGTGCAGGAGTCTACTGGATTCAGTCCATTTGAGCTAGTGTTTGGTCATGAAGTGAGAGGACCTTTACTATTATTGAGTGAACAATGGCAAGAGAAAGAGCCGCATATCAGTCTGTTAGACTATGTTAGCAAGTTCAAGGAAAGATTGCCTGCAGCTTGTGACCTAGCCAAAGAGAACTTGAAATCAAGTCAGGGAAAAATGAATACTTGGTATGATCATAAGGCTAGAAGCCGTGTGTTTAAACCAGGAGACAAGGTCCTTGTGTTGTTTCCCTTGCAGTCCAATCCATTGCAGGCTAGATTTCATGGTCCTTATGAAATTCTGACAAAACTCAATGATCTCAATTACATTGTGAAGACTCCAGATAGGAGAAAACTTAAACAATTGTGTCATATTAACATGCTCAAGCCTTATCATGACAGAAATGCTAGGGTTGCAGCTGTCATTTCAGATTCTCCAATGGTCGAAACGTGTGAAGATGAGGGGGAGTTTCAAGATGATGAACCTAGAATTAAAGCTGAAGTTCTTTCATGTAAATTGTCAAACACTGAAGTGTTACAAAATCTTGATGTAAAACTCCAGCACTTAGAACCCTCACAGAGAGATCAGTTTGAAAGGTTGATCAAGAAATATGAGGATTTGTTTCCTGATGTTCCAAAGAGAGTTACTGTAGCCTCTCATGATGTAGATGTTGGTGATGCCAAACCAATAAAACAGCATCCATACCGGATGAATCCTGAAAAGAGAAAGATTGCTGAGAAAGAGGTTGACTACATGTTAAAACATGATATTATCAGACCCTCCAACTCCGATTGGAGTTCACCCTGTGTGCTAGTTCCAAAACCTGATGGAAGTACTAGATTCTGTACAGATTATCGCAAAGTTAATGCTGTAACTAGAACTGATGTGTTTCCAATACCTAGGATTGATGATTGTATTGATAGTGTAGGGCAAGCAATGTTTCTGACCAAGATTGATTTATTGAAGGGTTATTGGTGTGTACCTTTAACTGAGAGAGCCAAGAGCATCTCTGCTTTTGCCACACCATCTGGGTTGTACCAGTATGAAGTCCTACCCTTTGGTATGAAAAATGCCCCAGCCACGTTCCAAAGGATGATACAGTCTACAATCGCCGGATTGCCACACAGGGGTGCGTACATCGATGACCTGATCACATGGAGTGACTCCTGGGAAGAACATCTAAAAGATGTCGAGACGTTGTTCCAGCGCCTGACCCAGGCTAACCTGACTGTTAACCTGAGCAAGAGTGATTTTGGTTGTGCTACTGTCACCTATCTTGGCTACGTCATAGGCCAGGGTAAGGTGGCACCCATAAATGCTAAAGTCCAAGCCATCATGGACTTTACAGTTCCTGACAACAAAAAAGCTTTGCGCCGCTTCCTTGGAATGATCGGGTACTACCGCAAGTTCTGCAAGAACTTTGCTGAGATTGCTCTCAGTCTAACTAACCAACTGAAGAAAGGCGTAAAGTTCACTTGGGATGATGCATGCCAGAGAGCCTTCGATTGCCTGAAGTCTCTGCTGTGTCACTTCCCCGTGCTCAAATCTCCTGACTTCAACAAACCGTTCTCCATCGCGGTCGATGCTAGCGACCAAGCTTGTGGATCTGTGCTCCTACAGAGAAGTGACTCTGATGACATTGAGCATCCCGTGGCATACTTCTCCAGGAAGTTCAATCGCCACCAAAGGAACTATTCCACAATAGAGAAGGAACTGTTGGCTCTGGTCCTTTCTTTACAACACTTTGAGGTTTATGTTTGTACAGGACAAAAGCCAATGATTGTGTACACTGACCACAATCCGTTAATGTTTTTGAGTAAGATGAAAAACAAGAATCGGAGATTGTTGAATTGGAGTTTGATTTTACAGGAGTTTGACTTGGAAATTAAGCATGTGAATGTTACAGACAATGTAATTGCTAACTGCTTATCCCGTGTTTGAATATGTATATATATATCACGTGTTTATTTGAATATTGTATGATATGTATATATAGACAAGTGTTGACTTGACCATTTTGTATTGAAAAGAAAAATTTTGCCTTTATGAGTCAAAATTTTTCCCTTTTGGAATGGAGGTGTAATGTGAATATAGGCCACTGGATGGCAGTATTTACCTTTTTTTTTTCAGCTCAGACTGGAGCTATGTTTAGACATGTCCTGGACATGTCTGGGGCAAGTCCCCGAAAAGTAAAAAAAAGAGGTCTAAATGTGGGTGGGGTCTGCAAAAGAGTATATAAGGAAAAGAATTGAGACAGTAGAGGAGTAGGAGAAATTGCAAGAAGAAGGATACATGTGACCAGACCTGTCATTTCTGTTCAGGACCTGTGAAGTTTCTTTTGTGGATTTTTGCCTTTGTTACAGCATTTTCCTCACCCAGGACATCACCAAGCCACCCCACAAAAAGGGACTGTAAATATTTTTTTTTTTTTTCCTATTCAATCTTGGTCATTAATTGTTAGTTAGTGGTTATTGTCTTTGTCTGTTAATAAAATGTGTTGAGGTTTTTAAAACTGTGTCTGTCAACCCTTGCTGTTGCTGTTGCTGTTGTGTTGTAGATTGTAATAAGAAATTGGGGCCATAACATATCCAATTCCCGAGTGTTTAAACGTTCTACAGTAAGTGAAACATATTGATTGGACAAACACAGAGCATACAAGCCTATGCGTATCAGCAGGCTCGGTTGTATCCTGTTTACGTTGCACGCATTACGCGGCTGAAACAGACGCGATATATATATATATATACAGCGCCTTGCAAAAGTATTCTCCCCTTAGGAATTTTTCACGTTTTTATACCTCACAACCTGGAATTAAAATGTATTGTTTGAGCATTTGCATCATTTCATGTTCAGAACATGCCAACTTTGAAGATGTGATTTTTTTTTTTTTTTAAATTGTGAAACGAACAACAAAAAGGCCAAAAAACAAAAAACTTCAGTGTGCATAATTATTCACCCCCCTGAAGACAGTACTTTGTCGAGCCACCTTTTGCAGCAATTACTGCTGTAAGTGTCTTTTGATAGGTCTCAATGAGCTTGCCACATCTTTCAACTGGGATTTTTGCCCATTCCTCATAGCAAAACTTCTCCAGCTCCTCCAAATTCGATGGTTTCTGCTTGTGAACAGCAGTCTTCAAGTCAAACCAAAGATTTTCAATTGGATTGAGGTCCGGGCTTTGACTAGGCCATTCTAGCACATTTAACTTTTTCTCCTTAAACCATTCAAGCGTAGCTTTAGCAGTATGCTTCGGGTCATTGTCCTGCTTGAAAGTAAACCTCCGTCCCAGTCTCAAATCACAGGCAGACTGAAACAGGTTTTGCTCCAGAATGTCCCTGTATTTAGCACCATCCATCTTCCCCTCTATCTGGACCAATGTCCCCATCCCTGCTGCTGCAAAACATCCCCATAGCATGATGCTGCCACCACCATGTTTCACTGTGGGGACGGTGTTCTTGGGGTGATGGGAAGTGTTGGGTTCCTGCCAGACATAGCATTTCCCTTTGTGGCCAAGAAGTTCAATTTTAGTTTCATCTGACAAGATCACCTTCCGCTATACATTTAGGGGGTTGTCTACATGCTTTTTGGCAAACTCAAAATGTGCTTTCTTATTTTTAACACTGAGTAAAGGCTTTTTTCTGGCCACTCTTCCATAAAGCCCAGCTCTATGGAGTGTATGGCTTATTGCGGTTCTATGGACAGACACACCAGTGTTTGCTATAGAACTCTGCAGCTCCTTCAGGGTTACCTTTGGTCTCTGTGTTGCCTCTCTGATCAATGCCCCCTTTGCCCGGTCTATGAGTTTTGGTGGTCGGCCCTGTCTTGGCAGGTTTGTTGTGGTCCATGTTGCTTCCATTTGGCGATAATGGATTTGATGATGCTCCCGGGGATCATCAAAGATGAAGATATTTTTTTGTAACCCAGTCCTGACTTGTATCTCTCTGTAACTTTGTCCCTGACTTGTTTGGAGAGCTCCTTGGTCTTCATGATGTGGTGCTTCTTGCTCAGTAGAGTTGCAGCCCATTGGGGCCTCTCAGAGGAGGTGTGTTTATACTGACACATCATGTGACACTCAGATTGAACACAGGTGGACTTCATTGAACTAATTCTGTGACTTGTGAAGGTAATGGATTGCACCAGCACTTTTTAAGGGGCTTCATAGCAAAGGGGGTGAATATATATAGAGAAAAAAGATGCGCAAAACTGGCCTTGAAGTGTTCAGTTATATTTAGAGGATTTAGATAAGATAAAGACATGGTCAATGGGAATGCTAGGCTGCTAGTTTTGCTTTCTGTTTTGGAATGTATACCGTACTTAACAAAGTCGAATGCCGACATTTTTTCCAGTTTAAAAGTGAACTGCCCATGCATTTAGGTGGACCCCTGGTACGATCATTGCACCGTTCTGTTGAATCTAGGGAGGAATATATATTGCGTGATGTTCCCTGAAAGTGGAATGTCTGTTCTGTTAAAATAAGGTATATTTCAGAATTCAGATATTACTGAGGTAGTGAGTTGTACTTGTTCCTTTATAAGGGTTGAAATGAGGTCGTGAGTTTGGGAACTGGTAACTTCCATTACAGGGTGAATGTTCTGACTGTTTAATCAGCAGTTTATTAAATCCAATGTGTGTTTGTGTTGGCTTGGGAGACTTAAAAGAAAAATGGACAAAACTCTAAACTTTTTTTTATGGAGAAAAGGCATGTTTTGTGTTTGGATAGGTTACTGGTGACCACTGATATTCAACTGCACTGAGATTGATAAATTCATACTAAACTCAACCAAAAAAATCATTTGTTCATATTAAATTTCATGCCTTAAAACTTAATTTGTGTTATATACATGATTTTACTATGATTTGACAGGAAATAATTTTGAGACTTTGGGGAGACACTTGGATAGCTGTATAATTTGGCTAATAGCATGTAGGTAATGTAGAATGTAATGTTGAAGATGCATTCTACTTGTGGTCAAGGAGTTTATGATACCAGAAATGTATAGTTTTAAGCCCCAGCAGTTTTTCAATCCTCAGAATTCTTTTTTTTGCAATTTCAATGGTGAATTCTCATGAAGATTTTTCATGTTTGCAGCTCATTTTCTCTACCAAAATTATGAAAATAAACTGAAATACACTGTAATTCTAAATGCTGTAAGTGTCTTTTCTGAATTGAGCCACATTTTTCCTCTTTATGAAGCTTAAATCTTGAATTATACAGCATTAAAGTGGGTAACCCACAAATAGCCAAATTTGGCTTCTGCACAAAGGGGTTAAACAGTTACTTTGTTGAGAATTTTACCTCAGAGGAGGTCTTTATCTGGCCAGAGGGCATGTCAAATGCTCAAGATTATTTAGCGGAAATTGAGGTTCGGGATAACAAAGTACTAGACAAGTTGCATAAACTAAAAGCAGATAAGGCGGCGGGTCCTGATGGCTTATATCCTAGAGTGCTCAGGGAAGCTGGTGAGTTCATCTTTAAGCCGCTATCCGCCATCTTCAGACGGTCTTTAGAAACCGGAGAAATACCAAATGATTGGAAACAGGGCAATATAATACCAATATAGAAGAAAGGGGACCGCACCGAGCCAGGAAACTTCAGGCCAGTGAGTTTAACTTGCATTTCGTGCAAAATATTGGAATCTATCATAAAAGATGAGCTGGACTTATTTCTTGAAGGTAACCGTATCTTGAGGGATAGCCAACATGGTTTTCGGAAGGGAAGGTCATGCCTAACAAACCTTCTGGAATTTTTTGAAGAGGCCACCAGGACTTACGACCAGAGTAGGGCTTATGACATCATATACTTGGATTTTCAGAAAGCATTCAATACAGTACTGCATAAGAGACTAATTTTTAAAATGAACTCCATTGGAGTTACAGGAGGTATTCTGAAGTGGATTCAAAACTGGTTACAAGACAGAACACTAAAGAGTAGTGGTCAGTGATATCTCATCTGAGCTGGGTATGGTGGGGAGTGGCGTCCCCCAGGGATCGGTGTTGGGACCCCTGCTATTCCTCATTTACATTAATGACCTTGATAGGAATATTGAGAGCAGATTTGGTTAAATTTGCAGATGACACTAAATTGGGGGGTTTGGCAAATAGTCTTGGATCCACTAAAGTGATTCAGGACGATTTGGATAGAATCCAGAATTGGGCAGAAATGTGGCAAATGAAATTTAATCTAGCAACATGTAAAGTTGTACACATAAGTAATAAAAACATTGGACGGGATTACTTCATGGGAGGTTTAAAACTGGAATGTGCTGCACAAGAGAAGGATCTGGGAGTGATTGTTAACCAAACCCTCTCAGGTTCTAGCCATTGTGCCGTAGCAGTACAAATCAAAGGAGGTGATGCTTCTTCTGTACAACACGTTCGTTAGACCACACCTGGAGTATTGTGTACAGTTCTGGGGACCATACTTTAAGAGAGATATAGAGGCTCTAGAGGAAGTTCAGAGAAGAGCCACCAAGCTTATTCCAGGTATAAAAGATGAAAGCTACGAGAAGAGGCTGAAAATCCTTAATCTCTTTAGTCTTGGGAAAAGGAGACTGAGGGGTGATTTGATTGAGGTCTTTAAATATGTTAAAAGGATTAACAAAGTGAATCATGTGGGATTCCTTCGGCCAAGCGTTGTCATTAGAACTCGGGGTCACAAATGGAAGTTGACCAAAGATAAATTTTGCCCTGATATTCGGATAAATTTTTTGACCCAAAGAGTAATTTCAATGTGGAATAGCTTACCTGACCATATTGTTGAGGCAGAGACCTTGGGGGTTTTCAAGAGCAGGCTTGACCTAAAGCTAGATACCATTGAGTCATTTAATATCTGAAGGGATATATTCACAATAGTATAAAGAAACTGGCAATATTAGTTGGGCTGAAAGGCCTGTTCTTGCCATTCATGTGTTGTGTTGTGTTGTGTTGTGTTGTGTTGTGTTGTGTTGTGTTGTGTTGTGTTGTGTTGTGTTGTGTTGTGTTGTGTTGTGTTGTGTTGTGTTGTGTTGTGTTATTTTTCAGCAGGTTGAGTTAGCAAGTGAGGAACATCATTTTCAGGGAGTCAGAGTCATCAAAACTTCTCCCATTGCTACATGGCTTGGGAATTGCAATTAAACTAGGAACAGTGGCAGCCTGACTGCTGGCCGTTTATCGGACCGTTCTGCATGATGCATACATTGTGCATGTTTCATGAGTAGTGAACTTGCAACTTGGTAAGCACAAGAGCAATCGCTGCCAGCTAGCTAGCTGGTGAAGCTAGGGCAAAAACTGAATCACAGCAATTAAGTTTAAAAATGATGACACACATTTTCCCTAACTAGCGTCAGCAAGGTGGGGAGATGAATAGTGTTTTGTCTGGACTAATGTAATACGCTATAGCCCGCATGGAAGGTAATGCTGCTTTAACTAGCTATGAAATAACATGTCTCAAGCTGAACTGTCAGTTTGTTCTGTAGGTAAAAGAAGCTGCTAATCAATGGTGAAAGAGGTCGTGTGTGCGAGATGGCGTTGAAAGTACCAAATCGGCTGTAAGAGCTTCTCCAGTAGGCATCATAGCTAGATGGCTGTACCTTAGCGATTGCTTTTAGACTCCCTAGCAAGCTAGCAAACGTCTCTGAAATCTGCAAGCATACTTGGGTTGCAGTTGCACAACACTGCCGCAAAGCCTCAGATAAGTTCGTGCATATTACAGCTCGCTCAGTTAATAGAGTTGGGGCAAAAATCAAATCATATTGCTTTTATGAGATGATCATTTACAAATATTTTCCTTGGTTAACGTTTGCTAGCATGATAGCTGCGGAAATGGCTACATCCAAAGCACAACGTAGTCTACTGCGCAATGGCACACAATACATGGCAGTCTAGCCATCTTGACATTATCAGTAAGCCTCCGTGCGTAAAAGCGCTACCCAGAAGCTGATTGGTTGGTATGCAAATGAGGAACATGGTTTCCGTTCGCGCCCCTAATGAGTGACGTCCTAGCGGAAGACCCATCTTGATGAGACGCGGACACATTGCATTTTAATTTTCATTGTGTCCCAAAAAGAGCGTGGTGACATATTTGAAAATGCAATGGACTGGGAGGCGCCGTTTCCCTTACTGTATTTGAATATTGTCCCATGTATTGCAGGACAAGTCTTTAAAAATGAAATGTCAAATGTTGTCATTATTTCCAAGTGATTAGAAAACAGCATTTTCTTAATCATGTTGACCCTAAAAGAGCGTGATGACATGTAAATGTAAATGCAATAGGCTGGGGGTGCTGTTTTGCTTATTGCATTTGAGTATTGTCCACTGTATTGCGGAGCATGACTTTGAAAATGAAATGTCAAACAGCTTTTCATTATCGTTTGAATATAGTCATAGATTTCCCATATGTGTTTGAGAAAATGAAAGTGATAAATTGAAAATGCATTAATCCAATTAATATTGTCTCAAATAACTCCTGCATAAGTGGAAAATTATAATGCAGTAGTGGGATTTCATTTGAATTTTGTCCATTCTGAGCTTCCATACCCGGGTGCTGCGTCCATCTTTTTATACAGTCTATGGTTCAAACTACCTTGCTAGCTTGTTAACTAGGTGACCTGTAACTTAATCTGGATTTGCTTGTTAACAAGCAAGCTAGCAAACCTTTTTCGGTTTAATTAGCAATGAAAATCCATGGTAAAAAAAGCTGTTTGCTTTGAACAAAAAAAGCCTAACTGCTTTATAATCTTCTACCACCCAACACATTTGTCTGGGGACTATGAATTTGGGCCATGTCTGTCCATGCATGTGTCTGTCGGTGCAGGCCTGCGTCAAATCTTTGGTTGGGGACTTTTACGGTCTCTGTTAGGTCGTTGAACCCACAATCCTGTGTTTGTGGTTATCGCTGGGGATTCAGAAGGATGTTTGAGTTGAAGAGATATGGAGTGAAACCTGGGCAGCGGTCTTGGAAAGCACTGATGTAGTTTTTAATGCACAGTGCTCAAAATGCAACTGTTTCAATATTTAAAAAATTGGGAAAAAATGCTGGGCTTATTCCTTCTGTTTAGGATGGTCAGCCCAGATGAAACGATGTTTCTCACGACCGCAGTTATCATTGTTATTTGGCGACAGTTGGTTACGTTCTGTACCAGGCAAGCAGCCAGCTTAGTGGCAATGCATGTAGCAGGAATTTTGATTGCTAGTTTAAAATTTCCCTGTGATAAACAGATTTTACTTGTTAAAATCCAGCATGTACCCGATAACGGAAACTCTGCTGTATTCGTGTTTAAACAGTAATGTGTAAACATTACATTCTTTTGTGAAGGGGACGTACTGTTAAACGCATCTGGTGCTAAAAGCACGTGCAGCACAGAGTTCTGCCTTTTCTTGAGCAGAATTGAACAATGACATGCACTTAATTGCTTGCTGTTTTCTACGGTTGTTTTGTCCTGTGCTCCTTATTTCAGAAAGCTCGGGAAGCCAACCAAATGCTGCAGATTCAACTGGATCAGATTACCCAGCAGGCACAGGACCCCAACAGCAAGGGAAACTCGCTGTTCGCTGAGGTACAGTGGCTGCACTGGCAGAGCATTTTGCTGCCGTTGGGGGCCGAGGCGCCGCCATCTTTCAGCCTCCTTCTCCTCCTGCTTTTCTGCCCACAGTTGGAGGACCGGCGGGCGGAGATGGAGCGGCAGCTGATCAGCGTGAAGGTGCAGCACCAGTCCCTGCAGAAGCAGCACGCTTTTTCTAAACAGCAGCTGCATCGCATGAAGGTATACGGTCCTGTGAGAAACGCCCGTTTTTGACAAAACAGCAGGCAAAAAACAGCACTCAGTTGAAGTTTGCAGGCTGCTGTAAATAGTTTGGCCAAATATCAGGTCTTATTGGAAAGGGGTGTTCATGGTGGTTTGTATGGTACTAGGAGAAATCATGGGAATTTAAAGTAACACAACATGGTGAAGGGAAAATGCTGTTCACGTCAACGCTACTGCCTGTTTTCAAGCCACTGTAGTGTCCTTAATGGCTAATTCACCAAAAAAACTTGGTGTTCTGTACCATATCAAGCTTTCAAACTGTGCTCAAAATGCCCTGAGTTTCAGCTTCCAATACAAGACAAGTTATTCCTCTCAGTAACTCGATCGCTGTGAAGCAGAAGAACAAGCCTTTCAGGCTCAGGCAGAACCTACTTTGGCTAAGAGGGGTATGTAGGTAACACAAAATTTGAACTACTTGTTGATCGTTATAGTGATTTGCTTATGGTCTGTTAAATAATAAAACCTAATAAACGTGGTTGCTGTAGTAAACACCTTTTATAGGCTGCCTGAACCTGGCTGAGATGCTTATTTATTTCAGCAAATCACCAATATTGTGGAGTCATAGTCCCTGTTGGGTCCGCCGCAGATCCTTGTCTTTCTGCAGTAACTCAAAAACTATTCTATAGAATCTTTTCAAATTTTATTTGCTTTAAGATTTTGTCAAGACAGAGAAATGGATTGATTTTGGGCTTTGTATTATTAGTAATAATAAATTAACACATTAATTTCTTGGTGCACCAGTGTTCCGTCATATTGCCTGATATTTAACTATGCTGCGGAATCACTTTGGCTGCCTTTTGCGCCTGTACCGTGTCTGTGTCCCCCGCAGATCCTTTGTGTTGCTGCGAGAACTCAAAAACTATTGATCCTTTTCAAATTTAATGTGGCTTTAGATCTTATCAAGATGGAGAACTGGTCCACTGGGTGCGTATAGTGTAGATGTGCTTTTCGTACTTCCATCCAGCCTCCTGTCTGTCCCGCAGTCGCATCGTTTCCAGGCCAGAATGCAAAAACTGTGGTGGGAGATCTGAATATTTCATGCTTGCTCTGTGAGGCGCGGGTCGCCCTACATGGAGGCCACCGTGTGTAAAGCCACCTCTAACATTACATTCACTGAAGAAGAGGAGCTGGGCGCCGGGAACGTCATTCAAACCGTTTTTTCATCTGTAATTGTAGATTGTAAACTGGGTGCTTCTTAATGCGAAGAAGAGATTTGGGGAAAGTGACATGGTGGACCTTTGAAATGGGCGGAGTGTGTTAAAGGGGGAAATGTTTTCTCCTGGATCTGAAATGGTTTTGTTTGCCTCTGTGTCTTTTGCGTGTGAAAAACTGAGGCATTTTTTCAGGCACCGGTTTTCCTCACAATGTGAAAAGTAAAATCGCCGAATGGAATAGAGGGTGTTTTATGAAAGATTTTTTTTCTTTGTAAAATGAAATTGATGTCTAAATGCGCTTAATGCAACCAGTGGTAATTTTGGTATATAAATGCATTTTTTTAAAGGCATGTTGGCAGTCTTTGTATAAATTGACTTGCTTTTCAGCCTTTAATGCCTACCACTCTCCACGTTTATCTATAGTTATCAAAATCCCGCTTCAAACTGAAACATTTCTGTAAGTTTGATTTATTCTTCACTACTGTTATTTATCTTTCCAGTTTTAAACCATTTTTTCATTCCCTCTGGAATGTGTCTCAGCATCTTTTGGCTGTAATTTTCATGAAAACAAATGGCTTAGTTGGGTATCAAAAAGGGTTTAACACACAGACTGCAGATCAGTCCTAATCAAAGTAGTCACATAAACATGAGATTTTGAGACCTGAAGTCTTGTGTTCTTATGTCATTCTCATCACTTCCCAAATTGTCTGGATTTCATTTTGCATTACTGCTCTGTGTTTTCATTTTACTGTTCGTCCTCATTTTATTTTCATCTGGGCTGCAGTGTTTCTCCTTGGTATACCTGAAGATGGGCACATACTGCAAATTGTGCGATCAAGGTGGTCTTACAGAAGGTCTGTGGGGTTTTAATTCAGATGATTCAGATGACCATTTCCTCTCCAGAAAGTCTCAAGAGTTTGGATCAATATATTGGGTAGTTGCCTTGCTCTCAAAAAAAAAAAAATATTCCAAACTTTTGAATGACTGTGTGTATCTACTACATCTTGACTGCATTACAACTAAGTCCGCGGCAATATGGTCATGTTTACTCAATGCCTACCTGTGCGTGTGGTGGGTGGGGAGGTGCTGGTTAGGTGCAGCCCCTGTTTAACGGTGAACTGCGTGTGTTTTCAGGTGCAGATTGCGACTCTGATGCAGCTGCAGGGGTCCAGAGCTGACCCAGGGCAGCTGCAGCGGCTGCAGTCGATGTTGTCCCAGAAGAACAGCGAGATTGAAGGACTCATGATCAAACTGCGCCGCCTGGAAAAGGTGGAGGTGAGGCAAGATCAATGGAAAACGATGCTCATCGTTAAATCTGCTGGTATTTGTTGCTGGGAGGCACGTCCTCGATGAGTTATGGCAGTCGACTGCACATCAAGTGGTCTCACACGGGCGATATTTCAGTCGGATTTCGGAGTATACCAGACAAATGCATTGAGTTGGTAGGTAACAAATCAATGTCATCGCCTCCCCACTTTACAGTGAGATCATTGCTGCTTCACCCATTTGAAATTCGGCTTTTATCCTGCTATGTTTGCGGCACAATCTGCCACAAAGTAATTGATTAACTTGAGCTCAAATTTTAGTTTGCAGAACAGAGCGCGCACAAAGTGCCTCATTTGTTGAATTTTTCATCAATCTTCATTGAGATTTAAGGAAGTTATAGTTATTGTTAATTTGTATGGTTTTCTTTGACATTTTGCTCACACTGTTGGTTTTTTTTAAACAAAAAAAGCCATTGAAAGAGTATCCCAAAATTTACCCCTTTATTTGCTCGCCGGGACGAATGTCCGGAGAGCTATTGTCGTACCCCCGGCGTCCGCGTCCGCGTCCGTCCGCGTGCAGAAAAACTTTAACTTTGCCCCCCGCGAGCTTTGTTGTCTTTCTGACAACTCTTGTTTGGACTTATGACCACAATTTCCTAAAAACCTGAGGTGTAGACAAAAAAAAATTGGAATAATTTTGTGGGGTTTTTATGCACATCCCAGTGGTATTGCAGATGGGGTGATCCTCTAAAGGTGCTGTAGGTAACTTTTATATTAAAAAAAAGGAAAAAAAAAGAAAAAAAACCTTGATTTTCTATTTGCTGAAACTCACTCTTTACTAACAGAAGTGCATGAGACGAGTAATCTGTAAAAAAAAAAAAAATCAGGTAGATTTGGCTCACCCCAGTGCTTCTAATTGCATTTGTTAGAAACCTGTATGGATAGCAAAGGAAATGTATACCCTCACACTCATTTGGCTGGGCTGGAAAGCCACCAAAAACTTCCCCTGCTGAGATAAATGAAAAATAGTCCATTCAATTCAGACATTAGTGTTTAAATAAAAGGTTCTAGCAATGCAAACAATTAAAAGAAAATCAAAAAAAAAAAGAAAAAAGAAAATCAAGAGCCTGGCCAAACTGGTATGTGGGTATGTCCTTTGTTGTCCTTACTGGACATTATGATGTCAAGAAACTCTGGCAGATTGAGAAGCAAATTTTCTAAATTAGATTTTCTGGGTTCAAATGCTTAACCAATTGGGGCGATCCTGAGAGAGTTCAGAGGCGCATCTGGTCATCACAGGCACATCATGTGGTCAGATGTCTGTGCAGACAATTCTGCTCTCAGCCATTTCCTGTCCAGCACTCCAATACATCCACAACCCAGCAAGAAAACTAAGCTGTCTGCTGTCAACTGCATTAGCTGAATGCACGTATAGAAGGTTGGGGGTTGGGCTGGTGGACTCAGGAAACAGTCGTATGTTAATTACCAAAGCCTCGCTTCCATTCTTGATTTACTTGGCTTTTATCTATTGCGGTGTTTCCCAAACCTCTCCTGGCGCACACCTTGTCCTGCTTGCTTTAGATCTTTCCCAGCTCCAGCCCAGGTGATTCAAATGATTTGCTTATTATCAAGCAGCTTCTGGGGTTAATTATGACCTGATCATTTGATTCACCTGTGCTGGAGCAGGGAGAGTTCTAAAGCATGCAGGACAAGGGGTACGCCAGCAGAGGTTTTGGAAATGGTGATCTATTATATTTATCAAACCATTTTTTATAGAGTTGAGGATTGTGTTATTGGACTCAGCAAAGGATTTAAGGCCCCACCCTCTTTCCTGATATTTCATCCTTCAGACCTGTCGAACTGTTGGTTATAAAGAGTTTGGGTGCGGGTTTTGGACTCGGGAAGAGTCACATTTATCTACAACCTTGGTTCCAGAAAAGTTTAAAATTAAATGTAAAATTTAAACTAGGCTTATCCCGTCGGAGGCAACGGCTTTGGGTATATCCCCGAACGCCCCCAATCCTCCAATTCCCCAATGCTTGAATAGACCTTGAATAGACTTTCATTTGAACTTAATTTCAGGTGAATCGGACAAATGGTTCTGAAGATATGGCCATACACGTATGATGTCATCATGTGACATGATGTGAGGTCATGACCTTGCAGTTGCACATAGTTTCATGTCAGCTGGACAAATGGTTCCAAAGATATGGCAAAAATGGTGAATTTTATGTGACAAAGCTCCACCTTGTGTCAAAATTTAAATAGTAATTTTCCATCACAAAGCGCCACCTAGTGGCAAAATATTGAACCATACATGTATGATGTCATCATGTGACATGTTGTGAGGTCATGACCTTGCAGTTGCACATAGTTTCATGTCAGTTGGACAAATGGTTCCAAAGATATGGCAAAAATGGTGAATTTTATGTGACAAAGCTCCACCTTGTGTCAAAATTTAAATAGTAATTTTCCATCACAAAGCGCCACCTAGTGGCAAAATATTGAACCATACACGTATGATGTCATCATGTGACATGATGTGAGGTCATGACCTTGCAGTTGCACATAGTTTCATGTCAGTTGGACAAATGGTTCCAAAGATATGGCAAAAATGGTGAATTTTATGTGACAAAGCTCCACCTTGTGTCAAAATTTTGAACCAAACTGGTATTTTGTCATCGTGGGACATATTATCAGGTCATGACCTTTCATTTGCACTTGATTTGAGGTGAATCGGACGAATATTCCCAGAGATATGATAAAAACAGTGATTTTTCAGTTTTTGGCCCCTGGTGGCCAATCTAGAAATTCTAAATTGTCCATAATCGAATCAGTTCTTCCTCTTGATGATACTTACTTTTATGCAAAACATGAAATTTCTAATTGAAATATTACTGAAGTTATCGCGTATACACGTAGGGTGGTGTGGTGGCGGCGGTCAGACCAAAAACGTAATATCCTCGAAACGCCATTCGGCATTCGGGGATATAATTAAAACAAAGTGCAATGATTGGGAAATCAATGAGTCTCAGTAATAAATTGACAATGGTAAAAATACAACATATCAAATGTTGAAACTGAGAAATGTTGTTGTTTTTGAAAAATATACCCTCATTTTGAATTTAATGCCCACAACATGTTTAAAAAAAAAGTTTGGTCCAGGCCATGTTTAAGTTCAAGTTTATTTATCCATCTCAACAGTATAAAATACAGCTGCTAGGAGTGTACTTTGGTCTGCTCACAAACTCAACAACACAACTTGACAGAACAGGAAAAAGAACAAGGGGAGGGGGGGGGGCATGACGGAAACCAGGGGGGCTTATAAATCACAGAAAATGACACATACAGTACAAAAACATTGAGAAGTGCATTGAGGACATTAAAAGTGAATTGGCTTACAGAAAAATAGTTTGTGCAAAATAAGCATAAAAACAAAAGGTAGGAGGCCAGGTAGTGAAGTAACTGTAAAGTACTGGTGCATATTTAAGTGACGGATGGCTTGTGGGCAGGTACTGTCCCTGAAACGTGTGGTTTTGCGTGGGAAGCTGCGGTACCTTCTCCCTGATGGTAGGAGTGTGAAAAGATGGTGTGCCGGATGAGTGGGGTCAGAGGTGATGTTCTTGGCTTTCCTGGCAATTCTGGTGGTGTAATGTGAGGCTAAGGAGGGAAGACTGCGGCCGATGATTTTCGAGGCCCTGCGTACCACCTTCTCCAGCTGTTGTTTATCCTGGCTGGTGGTGCTGCCATACCAGACCAGGATGGAGAAGGTGAGTACGCTTTCAATTGTGGCACGGTAGAAGTGGATCATGCCTGCTTGACTGACCCCAGATTTCCTCAGCTGTCGGAGGAAGTGCAGTCTTTGGTGGGCTTTAGAGATGATGAGACTGGTGTTCAGGTTCCATGACAGGGATTGATGGATGGCGGTGCCTAAAAAACGAAAAGAATCAACCCACTCAACTACCTGGCCATTGATGGACATGGGGGTGTGCTGGCCTGCCTTTTTCCTGAAGTCCACTATGAGCTCTTTGGTTTTGGCTATGTTGAGTGTGAGATTATTGACTGAACACCACTGCACTAGATGTTTGACCTCATCGTGATATGATGTTTCATCCCCGTCGCGTATGAGGACTATGACAGTGGTGTCGTCTGCAAATTTAAAAATTTTGACAGATGGGGAGTTGGATGTACAGCTGTTGGTATACAGAGAGAATAACAGGGGTGACAAAACACAACCTTGTGGCGCGCCGGTGTTCAGGACCTTGGTTGATGAGATGTTGTTCTGTATCTAAAATCAATGAATAGGACACGAGCATAGGTGGACTTACAGTCAAGGTGTTGTAGAATGAAGTGGATGCAAAGCGAGACAGCATCATCCACTCCCCTATTTGCCCTATAGGCAAATTTGTGGGAGTCTAGAGTTATGTGTGCCAGGAATCTAGAGACTAAGCGTTCAAACACTTTCATGACAACAGAGGTGAGAGCGACAGGCCTATAGTCATTAAGACAAGTAATGTTGGTTTTTTTTGGGTACTGGGATGATCGTAGCTGATTTAAAACCTGCAGGTACAGTAGCACAGCTAAGAGACCAGTTGAAGATATAGCTAAGAATAGCAGCAAGTTCGTTAGCACAGACCTTGAGTGTAGCTGGTGTCACACCATCAGGGCCGGCTGCCTTGTTGGTGTTCTGACGCTGCAGCAGTCTACGCACATCGTGCTCTGAGATGGAAAGGTGAGGTTGAGTGTGCCCCACACCCAGCGGGTGAGGGAGGACACTTGTACCACTGTAATATATCTCCTCTTTAAACAATACCCTGTTAGTGTATTGGAATTGAGGTGACCAGTCACTGTAGTTTGAAAGCAAAAGTTTTTGTTTTCTCATTCTTGCTTGATTTTCGATTTCAGCTTCTCAACACTTTTGCAAACTCTTGTCACATTTGTTGTTTCATAATGCACAAAATTATTCAATGCAGAGCTGTCTGGACTGCTAGCAGACCAGTTTAGCACCCAGACTCTCTTACTATGGATCCATGATGTTGTAACACACGTACAATGTTTGGCATTCTCGCGGTGAAATAAGCAAAGCCTTACCAGAAAATTCTCACTGGATGGGCTGTATATGTTGCTCCAAACCCTGTATGTATTGTTCAGCATTAATGTGGTCTTCACAGATGTGGAAGTTGCCGATGCAATGTGCATTAGTGCAGCCCCATACTATCATGGATGCTGGCTTCTGAACTGTGCGCTGATCAAAAGCCAAATGTTCCCTCTCCTTCTTAGCCTAGAGGACGTGGCACCCTTGATTTAAAAAAAAAAACAAAAAAAAAAAAACCCTGAAATTCAAATTTTGACTGGTCAGACCACAGGATAGTTTTCCGCTTTGTCTCTGGCCATCATAAATGAGCTTAGGCCCAGAGAAGTTGGGAGCATTTCTGGATCTTATTTATGTTTTCTTTCTTTACATGGTAAAGTTTTAACTTTCATTTCGAGGGCTGACTGCAATAAACGGTTAAGTCCAATATATAACATCTGGACATAACGGTTTATTGCAGTCTGCCCTTGATTTGTGGATGTAAGTAACAAATGGTGCACACTGAGAGGTTTCCAGAAGTGTTCCTGAGCCCATGCATTGATTTTCACTGCAGAATCCGATTTGTTTTTAATGCTGTGCCACTTGAAGACCTGAAGATCACTGCCATTCAGTATTGGTTTTTGGCCTTGTCTCTTGCATAGAGATTTCTCTGAACTCTCTAAATAAATTTATGGTATTACATACAATAGATGATTAAATCCCCAGTTTCTTTCCAATTTCGTTCTTAAATTGTTGAACAATTTTCCCATGTAGTCTGTCACAGACTGGTGAAGCCCTCACCATCTTCTAAAAGACTCAGCCTCTTTGATGCTCTTGCCATACATATTAATGTCACAGAGTCATTAATTAATCTAATTAGCTCTGAGATGTTCCACCAGCATTAGAAAATGTTTTCTATCTTTTGTTGTCCCATTTCAACGTTTTTGAAATATTGCTGGTATCCAATTCAGAAGGAGCAAATATTTTTCTTAAATTTCTCAGTTTCAACATTTGATATCGTCTTTGAATAATTTTTGAAGAAATATAGGATTTAAACGATGTGCCAATTGCATTCTGTTTTTATTTACATTTTACACAGAGTCCCAACTTCTCTGGAAATGGGTTTGTACATATACTTGCCGCCTTTTCTGATTGGCTTGGCTTTTCTCCTCAGTTATTGATCTGTGTCACAGATTAGGAAGTGCAGATGTCTCGCTTCACCACCAGGATGCTATTGGAAGCCACAGTGCCACCATTTTATAAGTGGTGCTTTGTAAGAAGCAGTTGTGATTTACCACAAGGGCTGCAGAGTTTAGTCATCACTTAAAATCAATAGATTTTTTCAGGACTGGCAGTCAGGGTACCATCAGAATTTCTGTCTTCAGGATTGATGTGCATAGCCGTGTCAGTAAAACAGCTTTCAGCCAGGACTCGGGCCTTTTTATGGAAGACGCGCAAGCCCAATAAATGTGCGGGTATCCATCAAAAAACGTTCAATTTCTGCGTGCCTAGCTATCCTGTAATGTGAACAAATGCCACTAGATGGCAGTATTGACCTTTATTTTGTTAAGCCCAGTCTGGAGCTAGGTTTGGGCGTGTCCTGGGCATGTCGGAGAGGGAAAGTCCCAGAGAAGAAAAAAAAAAATGTCTAAATGTGGGAGGGGGCTGCAAAAGAGTAAATAAGGAGAGAAACTGAGAGAGTAAAGTAGTAGGGGAAATTGCAAGGAGAAGGATACATTTGACCAGACCTGTCACACTTTTCAAGACCTGTGAAGCTTTTTGTGGATTTTTGCCTGTGTTTGAGCATTTGCCGCACCCAGAACATCACCAAACAACCCCATCTAAAGGGACTATAAATATTTTTTTCTTGTACATGTCAATCTTGGTCAGTAGTATGAATGTAGATTAGTTGTCAGCCTTTGTTTAATTAAATCTTTTTGAGTTCTATTTCATCCCTGCTGACCGCCAGAGGGCGGTGCTTAAAGCACTGAATATTCCCCTTCGCGCATGCGTAGTGCGAGTATGTATACCAACAATGTCACCTGTGACCTGCAGGTGACCCAAAGAAGATTATATCTTCCGGTGTCACCTGAGGATCGTTTCTTATTTTCTTCTCGCGCGTAGTTTGCTTGCTTGGAAAGCAATGAGTCTATTGCTTTACTACTAAATTCCGTTGCTAGTAGTTCCGCGACCATTGTCGGTCGGAGCAGCGATTGTTCGCCCTCCAGGAACTGCGACGGCGATCTTTCTCTGGTTGAGAGAGACTTTACGTTACTTTGCTGTGTTTGTTGATTACTTATCGGTGACGGTCGCGTTCGCGCATCCTTATCCCGACGTTTAATTTAGTCTGTCGAGCTGACTTCGTTAGCTGGCTGGCGGGTTGCGTGAGCGTTTCCCGGTGTCCAGCGTGGATAATTATTAGCGGTAACGCTTGCATAGCTACACCTTCAGATGAGTTTGCATTAGCCTCTGTTGGGACAGGCTGCGTGCGCGCTGCTTCCCCCCAGCATATGGTTTGTTTATATGTTTGTGCTGCGCCCCGACGTTTAATTTAGTCGGTCGAGCTGACTTTGTTTGCTGGCTGGCGGGTTGCGTGAGCGTTTCCCGGTGTCCAGCGTGAATAATTATTAACGTTAGCAGTAACGCTTGCATAGCTACACCTTCAGGTGAGTTTGCATTAGCCTCTGCTGGTTCAGGCTGCGTGGGCGCTGCCTCCCCCCAGCATATGG
Source organism: Gymnothorax reevesii (assembly GCA_029721435.1). Classification (NCBI taxonomy): domain Eukaryota; kingdom Metazoa; phylum Chordata; class Actinopteri; order Anguilliformes; family Muraenidae; genus Gymnothorax; species Gymnothorax reevesii. The sequence goes on from CM056586.1 coordinate 610,176, forward strand.
TCTGTTTTTGTGTTTGTGCTGTCCCGACGTTTAATTTAGTCGGTCAAGCTGACTTTGTTTGCTGGCTGGCGGGTTGCGTGAGCGTTTCCCGGTGTCCAGCGTGAATAATTATTAGCAGTAACGCTTGCATAGCTACACCTTCAGATGAGTTTGCATTAGCCTCTGTTGGTACAGGCTGCGTGCGCGCTGCTTCCCCCCAGCATATGATTTGTTTATATGTTTGTGCTGCGCCCCGAAGTTTAATTTAGTCGGTCGAGCTGACTTTGTTTGCTGGCTGGCGGGTTGCGTGAGCGTTTCCCGGTGTCCAGCGTGAATAATTATTAGCGGTAACGCTTGCATAGCTACACCTGCTGGTGAGTTTGCATTAACCTCTGTTGGTACAGGCTGCGTGCGCGCTGCTTCCCCCCAGCATATGGTCTGTTTTTGTGTTTGTGCTGTGTCCCGACGTTTAATTAGTCGGTCAAGCTGACTTTGTTTGCTGGCTGGCGGGTTGCGTAAGCGTTTCCCGGTGTCCAGCGTGAGTAATTATTAGCGGTAACGCTTGCATAGCTACACCTGCTGGTGAGTTTGCATTAACCTCTGTTCGTAGAGGCTGCGTGCGCGCTGCTTCCCCCCAGCATATGGTTTGTGTTTTGCTTTGTGCTGTGTCCCGATTTGGATTTGTTACTGAGCCCCTGCTGGTATAGGCAGCGTACGCGCTCCCTCCCTCCAGCTTACGGTGTCCATACTCGGTTTGTCCATAGCGTTCGCGCTCAGGTTATCCGAGGAGTATTCATTAAAATACCAGCTGGGTTCCTTACCCGGTATAGGTAGCGTACGCGCTCCCTCCCTCCGGCTTATGGTGTCCATACTCGGTTTGTCCATAGCGTTCGCGCTCAGGTTATCCGAGGAGTATTCATTAAATACCAGCTGGGTTCCTTACTCGGTATAGGCAGCGTACGCGCTCCCTCCCTCCAGTGCAAGCCCCTGTAGTATACTAGCGGGAGCGTCTGAGCTAATTTGGACAGTTTCGTGTAAGCCTCCAGCGCCACCACAATGGATGACTCCCATTTCTGTATGTCATGTGAGGCTCCTCTACAGCCAGAGGACGGCCATGACCTATGCCCCGCATGCCTCGGTCCTGAGCACCTGCGGGAGGCGCCGTCAGACAACCCCTGCATGAACTGCAGTTACTTGCCTTGGGCGGTGAGGGCTGCCAGTCGGGCGCAGGTGGAACATCAGGGGGATGAAAGTGACCTCCCCCAATCAGGCCAGTCTCCCCCGGCCTGTTAGAGATGCTCTAAGCGGCGGGCTGCGGCTACAGCAGTCGCATCCTCCAGGAAGAGGGCGAAATCTGCTCAAAAAGAGACAAAAGAAAGCAGGCTCTCATCTAAAATCGATCAGCTGTCTGCTGAGCTGGCCCAGGTCAGGCCCATGCTCAGAGACTGCCAGCCTGATGCCCCATTGCAAGGTGATTTGACACCCTCTCCTCCAATGCCAGTGCTGGTACCTGAGGAGGATACATTTTCCCTGGCAGCTTCGGCTACCTACTTCCACGGTTATGGGAGAGATTCGTGAAATGGGGGTTCCCAGGCATCTGAGCGGGGCGCCCACTCCTCGGCTCCGAGTTCAGTGGCTGAGTTGGAGGATGGCTCCATGCGGGCAATCATGCGCATGGCTTTAGATCGACTGCACATGCATGTACCACAGCAGGCAGAAGCTGCACCTGCTAGTGCCCTCTTCAGGCGCAGGCCAGCCCCCACTACCTTCGTTATTCCCCACTCTAAGGACTATCTGAAGGAGTTGCAGGCCTGTTGGAGACCTTCTCACAAGGCCTTATGATGCTGAAGCACGTGCTTGCCGCATGGGGAGCTCTTTGTCGAATCTCACGTTGGCGCTCTCAGCTTCACTGCAGGAGGGCAACGTGGCTGCTGATTCTGTCACTTTTTGTGATGCCTCACTGGAGGCATTCGGCCTTCTGTCCAGGGAACTTGGACGGATGATGTCCATCCTGGTTCAGGCTCGTCGCCAGGTTTGGCTATCTCAGTCAAACTTGACAGAGGCATCCAGGAGACTCCTTCGCAGTCTCCCCATGGAACCGGGAGAGATATTTGGTCCTGCAGCCCAGGAAGCACTGGAGGTATATTCCGTCATTACTGACGTTACATTTTTTGAGAGAAATGTCACAGTTGCTCCTGTGTTATTTAATACTGGTTTCTGAACTTATGTGTCTGTGATACTTGGGCACCATTTGGTCTGATAGCATTATCAAATTTTCCTCATCACTTCTATGTATGGAGCCAGGGCTGTCATTACATGCGTTACTGACGTTACGAAAAAAAGACATGGCAGAAATGTAGTCAACTTTATTTGAAATTTCTCCTCCAACTAGGAAGAGGTGAAAACTGATTGTGATATTATTTAAAAGCATACATGTCTACTAATTCACAGAATCATTCCCTTTCCAAAATTGATAGTCAATTCATTTTTATCTGTTAAAATGTGCGTTACTGACGTTACGCGTTACTGACGTTACAGTTTCACCGCATGGAAAGATGTCTCACTAGATGCTCACTATTCATCATTAACACTTCCAAATTTTTACTGTATGACAAACTAAGTATATAGACATGTTTCAGGCTGACCTAAACCTATACTTGGTTGTGAAAGTACATAATGATTACATAATGATACACAAAATGGACAAATGACCCCTGGTTCACAATCCTTATGTGGAAGTTCATCAATTTCCAGTATGAGCCTATCATATCATGTCCAGCAGATACTAGCATTTGCATGGACAGTGATGGATGGAACACTTCCAACAACATGAACAATGTGTTACTGAACAGATTAGCTGATACCAAAGCCTGAGTTTGGCTCAACTATGGAAAATCAGGGAACTTGTAGAGTCCACGGACATTTAGAAGCACTGCGCATTCAAGTTTCTTTTCAACTTTGTCCTTGGAATTAAAGATCTTATCTTCCTGCTGAGGAAACTTCCAGTAACCACCAGCCCTGGCCATGGTGGAACTCTCATAGTTGTCTCCTACTTTCGACTTTACTTCTCCAGGGTATAGTTCACCATCATACCAAACAGCGCACCAGTCCTTAACTTGAATATCCAAAGCCACTTCTGCTGCTGTGTCATCACTGTCTACTGCTGCATCATCACTCTGCTGGTCAGTTCTGGCAACAGTCAGTTCATCAGCTGTGCCATGAGTTTGCACATCACTGCTTAGCACATAAAAGGCTGTTGCACCTCTATTGTTCACAAGAAGATGAGGCATTGATATCCCGTTTATAGCTGGCGCATCACTGAAGATTTTCTCAAGGTTCAGAGCCTGGTTCTCCTTCACGATATCTTCAGTCGACATCTCAAACACCTTGACAGATGATTCAGGACCATTTGAAGCCCCCACAAATGAAGCTGCATTGCTGACAATGGTCTTTCTTGTCTTCACGGCTGTCCAAACATGTCGCTTGACTGACCCTCCGATCCCGTCAACTGGACCTTTGCCGTGAGATGTAGCAAAGTAATTCCAATGGATTTTCACTCCATGTTTCATTTCAAGAGCAGGGATTGCTGCGGCAACATAGCGGTTTTTGAATTGAGAAGATGGACCATCTGACCAGATTGAGACTGTCTTAACAGTTTTTGGGACGTCGTCAAGCAGCCTGCTGACATATGCGAGGAGCATTTCCTTCAAATGTTTCAGATTATCTGAGGCAATGACCTTTTAGTGTAGCTTCCCTGAGTGCCAAAGGGCAGCAGTAAACAGGCTGACCTGCCTTTGCTGCCAATGTGCACTTTGGACCTCATCTTGATATAAGCAGGTATAATTCTCTGAATAATCAACCTGCAACAGAGCATCCGAGGCCCTGAAACTGGTTGACATGGCAGCTTCGCATTCTTTAGCATACTTTGCAGCTTGCTGACGTTTAATGTAGCAGTGAGTCAAGAATGTGGGTGCTATGTCAATGAGATAGTCCTTCAACTCTTCCACTGTCCCTTGTTCAATAGTCTTGCACAGTCTCTCATTTTCATCATTTTTCCAGACATACCATGTGACATCATCAGTAGTGTCTACCTCATAAAGTTCAAAATACTGCTGGAAGCCTAGCCAGAGAAGGCAACTAGCCTTTGTCTTAGTACATATTAAAACCATCAACTGCTTCTTCAACTCTTGTAAAATATTGTTACTGACGTTACATGCGTTACTGACGTTACGCGTTACTGACGTTACATATTTCATGCCTTCATTTTATCCAAAGTATACAAGTTAAAGGGTGATACTGGTATTCAATCTATGCCAACTAGTTTGTAGAAGGAGAAAATTGAAAAGCAACTTATAACTTCAAAGGATCACCAAGCAGCACCAAATTCAAGTCATTTTCGTTACTGACGTTACATATTTTATGATGAATTTATTGGAAAGATTTTTTGGAAAGAGTTCAAATATCTGTGATTCTCTGCTTTGTTTACAATGAAAGGGGGACTTATGCTATGCAATGAATTAAAGACTCACTGAAAAGGACTTAAAATCTACTTTGCAGGCCTAGTTGAAAAAGCTAGTAATTTCTTAACGTTTTACAAGTTTATTTTATTGTATGTGTCATGTGGCTGAAAAAAAGTTTTCAGTAATGAAACAAACCAAATTTAGTAAATCCATGACCCTTAAGATCATAACTAACCATCTCAATTGTTTTCTAGTTGAAAGCTGAAGTTTTATTTTTTTCTCCTGTGTCCTTCTCATCATGGAATTGACCTGGAAAGGACCATCCAGGCGGTGCAAACCAGGCAGCGGCTTGCGGGCCTTAGGCGGATGCCTCTTCTTGATAGGCCTCCTGCCAGCAGAACGAGGGGTTCCTCGGCTGCTTCTCACACCCGCTTACCACGGCCGACCCACTCCACTGGCCGTCGTGTTGCCCAGCGTCCCATGCGGAGACCAGCTTGGGACTTTCGAGGCCCTGCCCGCCTGTCCACCCCCCTCCCCCCCTTAGGGCCCTAGGAGCCGGGGGGCCAGACATTGAGGCCGTGGGGCCGGCGGTCGGATATTTTTCACATCAGCTCAAACAGTGGGCTGCTCATACTTCAGACCCGTGGGTGGTTGCCACCTTGACCCACGGGTACAAGCTTCAATTCCGCCGCCGGCCCCTCACTTCTGGCCGGGTCAAAATGGCCTCTATCAGCGACCCGGCGAAGGCTCGCATGTTGGGCCAGGAGTTATCCACCCTCCTGGCCAAAGGCGCCATCGAGCCCGTGGACCCTCTGTCGCGTCCCCGGGGGTACTATTCAACATACTTCCTAGTGACGAAACAGACTGGCGGATTTCGCCCAATCTTGGACCTCAGAGGGCTGAACAAATTTATGAAGGTCATCCCTTTCCACATGTTGACCACTGCAGATGTCCTGCAAACTGTGGCACAGGGAGAATGGTTTACGTCCATTGACCTCAAGGACGCTTACTTCCGTGTCCCCATCACTCAAAAACATCGGCGGTTTCTCCGCTTTGCCTACCGAGACCGCCACTGGCAGTTCAGGTTGCTACCCTTTGGGCTCTCCCTCTCTCCAAGGGTCTTCACGAGGTGTGTTGCTGCAGCCCTTGCGCCTCTACAGTCTCAAGGCTTGAAAATTCTCCCATACCTGGATGACTGGCTGGTCTGTCCACCATCCCGTGCTCAGGTGTCCAGTGATACAGCATGTCTCCTGTCCCACGTGGCCTGCCTCGGACTCGAGGTGAATATGGGAAAGAGTTGCCTGGTGCCATCTCAGGCTACAAATTTCATTGGGATTGCATTGGACAGTGTAGCCATGATAGCCAGACCGCCCCCCGCTGTGTGGGTGACATCCTTCACCTTCTTGCCCTGTTCCAAGAGGGCCGTTGGCTGACCTTCCTTGCATTTCCTCGCCTCGTGGGCGAACTAACGTCCATTTCAGCTGTGGTACCGCTGAGCTTGCTGGCACTACGCCCCCTGCTGAGGTGGCTGAACAGCTTCCACTTGGATGCCAAGCGACACTGGCATAGGAAGCTCAGGGTGTCACAAAGGTGTCTCCTTGCCTTGGCTCACCCGGCACTCAGGCACTTTCTGCCACACCTGAGGGGCAAGCATGTCCTCGTAAGGTCAGACAACACATCAACCGTATATCATATAAATCATCAGGGCAGGACCAAGTCTGTGCGGTCGCAGCGACTGACAGAAGAGCTCCTCACGTGGGCGGCCCCCCCGTCTGATCAGCCTTCGGGCAATGTATCTACCGGGAGAGCGGAGCAACCTGACAGACTCCCTCTCCCGTCAAAAACTCCGTCAGGAGTGTGGCGCCTCCACCCGGAAATGGTCAGCACTATTTGGAGCCTCTTCGGCAGAGTGGACGTGGACCTCTTCGCTTCAGAAGTCTCTACCCACTGTCCTCTGTGGTTCTCCTTAGCCGAGACAACCAGTCCCTCGGGCCAGGACGCATTGGCCCACCCTTAGCCGGACGGCCTCCTGTATGCCTTTCCCCCGGCTTCCTCTGATTCGGTCGGTACTTCAGAGGATCCTTCAGGGGGGTCGCAGTGTCCTCCTTGTGGCTCCCTTCTGGCCAGGGAGGAGCTGGTTCCCACTGCTGCACGGACTCTGTCGCGGTGTACCGTGGCGCCTTCCCGACAGGAGGGATCTCCTGTCCCAGCTTGCGGGGCGGATCTGGCACCCCAATCCACGATGCCTCCAACTGTGTGTTTGGCTGCTGGAGGGCCCGAGTTGCTGTTGAGCTCCTGTGCGGACCCTGTCAAATACACCATATTGAATGCTAGAGCGCCGTCCACTCGTCTTCAATGTGAGAATAGATGGAAAATGTTTTCCGACTGGTGTACAAGTCGGGATGAGGACCCTGTGCGCTGCTCTGTGCCAACTATTCTTGACCTCTTCAGTCTCTTCTGGACGAAGGTCGGTCTCATTCGACGTTGAAAGTGTACGTAGCGGCAATATCTTGTGGTCATGTGAGGATTGACAATGGCACTGTGGGGAGCCATAGTTTGGTGTCCCTCTTCTTGAAGGGGGCTCAGAGATTACATCTTCTGAGTGCCCCAAGAGCTCCAGCATGGGATCTCCCCTGGTACTGGATGCACTAAGCCGGCCCCCATTTGAACCCTTGACACAAGCGGAGCCGAAGTGGGTGTCTTGTAAGATTGCGTTCCTTCTGGCCATTTGCTCTGCAAAGCGTGTCAGCGAGCTGCATGCCCTGTCTGTCAGTGATTCGTGTTTGAGGTGGAACTCGGATGGCTCAGGGGTCACTCTGTGGCCGAACACAGCGTTTCTCCCTAAAGTGTTGGCTCACGCTCACCGCAACCAGCCTATTCGGCTGGCTCGGTTTGACCCTTCTCCAAGGGAGAGTGGGGATGAGCCTGAACTGTTATGTCCAGTGCGGGCTCTGAAGGCCTACACTGCAGCTACTGTATGCATTCGAAGGTCTGAACAACTTTTTCTCTGCTACGGTGGCCCTAACAGGAGTTGCGCCATCTCCAAGCAGCGTTTGTCCCACTGGATTATTAATGTCATCACCCATGCCTATCGGACGAGTAACCGTCCCCTTCCACCTGGAGTGAGGTGCCACTCTACCAGGAGTGTTGCTACTTCATGGGCTGCCCTGAGGGGAGTGTCCTTGGAGGACATTTGTGCCGCAGCTTCATGGTCGTCACCGGACACGTTCTCCAGGTTCTACAGGGTGAACGTGGCCACACCCCACCCCTCAGCCGTGGCTCTGCGGCCGGGGTCTTCTGACTTTTTGCACACTGAAGGTCCGTGATTCGGATTCTTCGTGACCTTGTTGGTATAAGTCATTCAGTGCTTTAAGCACCGCCCTCTGGCGGTCAGCAGGGATGAAATAGAACGAAAGTTACGAATGTAACTACGGTTCTATGAATCCCGAATGACCGCCAGAGCTCTCTGTCACTCAGAATCCTCGTGTGCTCGCGAGAAGATTCTGTAAGAAACGATCCTCAGGTGACACCGGAAGATATAATCTTCTTTGGGTCACCTGCAGGTCACAGGTGACATTGTTGGTATACATACTCGCACTACGCATGCGCGAAGGGGAATATTCAGTGCTTTAAGCACCGCCCTCTGGCGGTCATTCGGGATTCATAGAACCGTAGTTACATTCGTAACTTTCGTTTTAAAATGATGTCTGTCATCCCTTGCTGTCGTAAATGTCATAACAAATTGGGGCCATAACAATCCGAACTGCAGCGCCATCTAGACCGCATTTCCAAACTCTTTCGCCCATGAGAAACAGGGTGTGGACACGCAAGACTTCAACCAATGGAACTGCGCGTCGCATCAACCACTTAATAAAGCACCAAAGATGGTTGAAGCGCGTTGGGCATTTCGCCCAGCTTTCCACAAATAGAATGTGGGATGTCGAAACCAAGGGCATAAAACCCATTAAAACGGTCAGAAAGGACAGAAGGAGGGGGTTGTGGAAGGAGGCTTCCTCGTTTCGATTGTACGAAAGTTTTCATTGCCGAATTTGGGTTGTTTTGATGGTGAAACTTGGTGTGATCAATTCGTCATTCCTGCTAATAAATGGAACCTTGATTAGTTTCCCAGAAGCATAGTTGCCAACATTGGCAACTAACACAGAACGTCCAATGAAAGTCAGTGGTTTCAACCATGGAAGTTAGCATCTGTGATTTTGGGAAACGCAAAACGGATTAGCTCCATACACATTTCGACTGCAGTTTTTGCCGTGATTTAATTAATTTATTACTAGGGCCGTCCCCTACTAAAACAAATTTTGTTTGGGAAAAACAACCGACTATTGGTCAATCCTTCAAAATGATAAAACTCTTCGGAGCACCCTATTTTCGCTACCCTTTGTGATTCTGCTGTTGCACTTGAGAAGTTGAAGGATGACTGCACAATAGACAGATGCCTGTATTTGACCCCCATTATAAAGCTTCTGAATGTTCTTTTATTTAATAGACCTGGTTCATCTCATTTCTGCTCATGAGAATTTAAGTCCAAGTATCGTTTTATTGTTAGCTGTAACAATCATGAAGTCAAATTCTCATGGACTCCAATTTCTCTCAAATGGACACAAAATGGAAATTACATTAAATAACGAATTGGACTGAATGAGAGTTTTGTTTTCATTTCTGCTATCAATGGTTCACAAGTTAATTTGTTGGGGGGGGGGTATTGTTTTATAGAATGATATAAATAATCACAATTTCCAAACATTTGTTCACGTCAATCTCCCATTTCTTGGTTTAAATTAGTATTTTACCTGGTTGCGCCACCTGAGTTACTGGTTGCGCCGCCTTACATTTGCTACTAATTCCGAATTATTCAGGCATCTACTTGGACTCCTATATAACCTTTTGACTTTGCAAGCTAGTTCGTTCATTCATTTTTACAATACAATAATGAGTTTTAGAATAAAATAACTTTTTCTTAGTTTTATATTGGTTGTACCACCGGACATGTAAACTGAACAAGTCTAACTATGAAGAGAAAGTAGCTATTTTTTATCAATATTTGAGAGAGATCTACATACCTTTCACTCATCAGTAAAGGTCACTGGGGTTCCTTTTGATGATGCAATATCCTGTTTACTCATCTCTCTCTTCAATTTAAAATAAAAGTTGTATTATTCCGGCTGCGCCTCCCTGACATTTCAGATGTGCAGATTTCCGGACTAATTTGTTTTACTATTCCAAGCGATTTAAGAACAATTACACTATTAAATTTTGTTAATTTTATATTGAAAACCTTTCAAATAATGCCCCCCTATTAATATTATATTAATTCATATTTTAAATTGCATATTTAATACATTTCATTGCTGACTTGCTCTGATAGTTGCGCCACCTGAGATGGCAAAACATATATCCTTTTAATGATAAACTGGAAGTATGTTAAAATTAAACAGGTTTTATGGAATAAAATGATGCTTATTATGAATCATTTACAATTATTTTAAACCAAAGTAGTGCGCTCGGACGCAGGAATCTGCATGTCATGTCATTAACCCACTCCTGTGCGAAAATATATTCAAAATGAAGACAAGACGGCATGTTTCTTACTGAAAATTATCTGCAACAATACTTATTAGTACAGTGATAACTTTCATTTCACCTGAAAATACACTTGATACATTTTATTACATTCTGTCAGTTTTTTCTACAGTATATAATGAGTCTGGATAGACATTGTTGTGAACTCCAGCTTGACTGGTTGGTGTAAACATACAGCCGTGAGGCGATAATTCCAGTTGGTCACGGATTTGAGCGAATGTAGTACCGTTACATTCTTGAACTGACTGGGTAATACAGCAGATAGTCATGTGTGTACTTTGACATATGAGTTGATCATTTGGAAACACTGTTGCTCTGATAAAGAAACTGGATACTTTTTCTTCAGATGCTGGTGAAGTCTCAGCCGTCCTCTGCCCCAACGGTAGAAGCTGAGAACAACGATGGGACCTACTACACTGACCTTCTTAAAATGCAACTGTCAAACTCTCTGTGAGTTCAGCTCAATTTTATCTTTATATTTCTTTACACAGACGGGTTAGTGGTGCAGTTGGTACAGCTGTCACCTTGCAGCAAAGAGGTCCTGGATGTGAATTCCTACCCAAGGTCTTTGTGTGGACTTTGCTGGCTATTTCTGTGTCTATGGATACAATCATTTCCGTCTGTTCAAAGTACTTCAGTAAACCCAACCTGAAGTATCTACATTGCCCCTTAGCATGGGTGTCTGAGTGAATGGTGTGCCTGGGGTGTGCTTGTGTGGAACTGCGATTATTTTTTATTTCCCCCCCCCCCCCAAAAAAAAAAAAAAAAAATTGTAATTCGACCACCTGCCACCATAGGCTGGTGTGAAAAATCTGGTGCCATTTTTTTTTTCTTTTTTTCTTTTTTTTTTTTTTTTTTAATTTTAAACGTGCTTTTGTATTGCAATCATCATATCAATTTGAAATGCTATGCGGGAAAAATTGTTCAGAAGTCAGCTGATCACCAGCGAGGTTGGACAGCAACCATCAGCTTATAAGGCATAATTGGCATACCCTTAATCTGCTTTCATGTTCTTTGCCTAAATAAAAATCAATAAATTTATTTAGTCTGCTGATTTAATCAAAACTATACTATAGCTTGTAATGATTAAGAAGTGATAATGATGAGCAGACTGACCTAACTAGGCTTTAGGGGTGGATTGAGAGAATGCCAATCTGAATAATTTGAAAAATCATCATACTATCATCCTCTGAATTTCAATTGTCTGTGTAGCATTTTTGATGCATTATTGAAGATTAATTAAAAATGAGGAGATTCATGTTGAGATGGCCTTGGATTTTAAGCAACTATAAATATTTGTAATGTAGAAATCATTTTAAAGCTATAATGCGTAACTTCTTTCACCCCCTAGAGGAATTTTGCGTTATTAGAACAATACAGCCAGCACTTCCATATCCCCCCCTCCACCCCCCATGCCTGCCACTCCCCAACGCTACCCCTCCACCACCGTGCTGCGCGATTCCACATTTTTATTCTGTTTGAAGGACAGTAGGTGGGGAAAAAAAGGGACTAGTCGGAAGAGGAGTATGATTTTTTTTTTTATTTCTGCCACAAAAACGCAAAATAGTAATCCTATTATAAACGGGGGACAAGGTGCCTGCTAATTTGTAGCTGACAGGTTAGTGGATGGAAAGACCCAGTGGTCGTTAGCAGAAGTTATTTGTTGTCCGTCGGTCTCCAGTAGCCAAAGTACACAGAGTAACACTCTCTTTACACCGTGTACTGCTCGCCACGGCACACCGAGTAACACTCGCCACACACCATGTACTTCACGCCACGGTCTCTGGCTACACGCCGTCAGAAACACCAGGCTGCTAACGTTACATTACATTCATAGCACTTTTTCCAAGAAAATGATAAAGTACTCGATCCAGTACATGTGACAGCAACACATCCTACTCATAATGTCTTATAAACCAACTCACTTACTTATCCAACAGCAGCAAGGCAACAGTACACACTGAAGCAGTCCATAAGCTGTTAGTCCCCTTTTAGCTGCTCTTCACTGTCCATGTTTCCCTCTAAACTCACACCCACCGGATTTCTACGGTGTCCGGTCTACACCTGGGCATTTCGACCCCTTCTACAAATGTGTCTATGGGGTGGATTCTAGCTCTTCCTGAGTCCTTTAGAGTCGAAACACCTCATCACAGCAGCCATAGGTAGGTCGCAAATTCAACCCACTTGAATCAGAAAGATGCAGCACCAGATCACACCGAAGGCCAATGACAACTGAAGACACTTCGCACTATTATAATGCTTGTGTTCTTTTGGTTATCATGGTGGTAGTTTATTGTAATGATACATGACCGTAGCCGCAACAGTTGGAGGTTGAAAACGTAATACTTTCGCCTTTGCATTTTTGGCCGATAATGCTGTCCACTGCCTGTACCACGAAAATTTATTTCTCATAAATTGAGCTGCCAGACTTTCGCATTGCGTCCTCCGCTTTGAAATCTTGCAGCCGCAGTTTTTTGTCACGACACTGTTCTAATGTTCTGTGGTAACTATGCAAATGCAAGTATTCACAAATTATTCCATAAATCTGAGTCCATAATATTTAACTGATTTTAGTTTAAGTGAGTTGTGAACTCAGAAGGCTTGAAATCTGCAGTGCTGGTGTAAACAAAACGAGTCCCGTGGGGTCCGGAGCTGTCGCTCGGACACTCTTCACTCTTCCTCCCCCTCCCTTCTCATTTTGAAATAAAACGTGTCATTTCCTTTGTGCAGCGCGGGAATGTCGCCGGTCGACACAAAATAAGTACTGAAAAATACAGCGAGATGTTCGAGGAGCCGATGGGCTTAATCAGCATTGTGTGATCTCCTCTAGTGCCGGCTTGGAGGAAACGCACATGTAAAAGCTACGTACTGTAGCTATAAGCAGATTGAACATTATCACAAGCTAAAAATTTTCACATTTTGTATGAAATGGTCAGATGTACAAAAAACCTTGCTGACACATTCGCGCACATCTGTGCCGCAAATTAGTGGAAAAAGATGAAATAAAAATAAGAACTCGTAGACCGTGATTCAGGCTACTATTAAAGCGTCAAAATACAGCTGATCTCGATGTAGCTCTACTCAGCACGTTGCCAATAAATACTGATGTCAGTGACTTTTTTTTCCAGAAGCATCTCACATTGCATCTAATGTTTGGCAGCTGTCTGTTCAAATCCGCATCAGGTTCGATTCATGGAAAAGAGCGAGAGCCCAACCGTTCACCCCATGGCAGCCGTTATTCTTACTACACTTCAGATAATCACGATTCAAGTAATCGTGCATCCCTGCTGCATGCTGTGTGCTGGATCGGTGTTACTCTCCAGGTTCAGTTCCTGTCCACATGCAATGCATGCTGGGAAAGCTCTGACTAGGAGTTGCTGGCTTTGATTAGGGATGGTCTATTTGATGTTTTTTTTTTTTTTTTTTTTTTTCTCCTCTCTCTCTCTGTTCATTCATGGCATTAATGACATTTTATTAGAGCAGATCAATTGCTTACTCTGTGAAGCCAATTAATTGGTAGAATTTTATTTGCAGTAATTTCTGTTTAGAATATGATGTCACCGCTGGATGTGGCTGTTCAAGGTATATAATCATGATGGAGATGAATTTGGTGCATTATTGGCGTATCCCCCCCCCCTGCACACAGGAAGGATGCGGAGCGGCTTGGGGATGAGCTGGCCCTGCAGCGCATTAAGGCCCTCTCCGAGAGTCAGAGGGTGCTGGAGATGGAGAGGAAGCTTTTCAATGCTGAGCAGACGCTGAAACACTGTCAAAGTCACAGTATCAAGCTGCAGGTCAAACTGGACGAGCTTCGCTTAAAATATGAGCCCAACGGTAATGATAGGTGGTCACAGACGTGCCTTTGTACATACATGTTAATCTCTTGAAATGTTAAATGTATTTTTTTCGCGAGAAGTTGTTTTATCCTCTGCTTTGATTGAGGATAATTGATTGATTGATTGATTGATTAATTATTTCCAATTAGCAAATGTTCCTGAACTGAAAAACAAATGAGTTCAGATTTTTTTGCTGAATGCATGTAGTTTTCATGCTGATCTCGGTTTTGACTTTTTCATAAATAACCCTGAATGTTGCAGGAGATTTGCAACTCATGTTATTGAGTATATCTTTTGAATTAGATGTGAATAAAGCGCGCACACAGAAGCGCCGGCGGGAGAAGCTTCCGGTGGATGTTGTTCCCAGTGGCTCAGAGACCAAGGAGGAGGAGGAGGCCAGGACTGAGGAGATGGGCCCTTCAGATGGGCCCCAAGCAGAGAGCGAAGCGGAGCCCCGTGGTGATGCTGTGGAGCAGCTCTCTGCGGCTCCCCTGCGGCCTGCCCTGCTCCCTGAGCCCAGCTCTACGCTCCCCCGCGACAGCAAGTGTGTGCGCATCTGCGAGGAGCCCCCCGTCAGCATCCCCAGCTCCCCCAGGTCAGTGTTGTCGTCATCCTGCAGGCCCCTCCCCCTCTCCCTCTGCGCTGTTGGCTTCACCCTTTGTTTACTCCCTCTTCCTGACTGTTGTACGCACAGTGACTCCCCTTCTTTCCCGTCCCGACCTCAGTCTGCTCCTGCCGTTCGAAAAGAGCTGGTTTAGCTCTTCAGTGACCCTTCGGGACGACTGTATGCCGATGTGGTCCACTCCAACTGACCACTGCTTCAAGGGAATGTGATTAAACTGAGTACCGTACTATTAACTTTTTAGGACCGTTGGGGGGGAGGGGGGAGCCAGTGGATAATGACTTAAAACCTTGTTTCATCATCACTCGTTTAATCCACTTTTAGCTCTTATTAGCCCTTTTGGCCAGTCAGGCTTATGCTGTGGAAGGATTCCTTCATGGTGGTCTGTAATGCGTCCGTAAACTTTTTGCTTGTCAGCACTCTAGCGCCTTCAGTTTTTCATAGATCATTTTCATATTTCATATGCATGTGTACAGGATGAAGATCTCAGCCAAGTTCAATTCTGGCCGTATTTGGCCAAGTGGGCGCAGTGGCTTTGCCACCATTTTTTCCTTCCCTATATCAGTGAATTAACTCATCATTTTACTTGGTTGCTTACCCTGAGATTTTCCCCTTTTCTTGGATTCATTGCTGTTTGCAAAGAATCTGTAGATGACCAATATTAAACATGTTTATAATGATGAACTGTAGGCACTCGTATTTGTTTAAGTTATAAGGCCTGATGCTGTGAAGGTCACTGTCACCCTTGTGTCACTTTCAGCTAAACCTCAGGCCATTGGAGACATGAGATTATTCACTGCTGCGTTTTGGTCATATCTGCCTGGCAGGAGTGCAGCTTTTTGATATAAGTAGAGAGAAGACATCACAGAACTTATCGTGCTGTTGCTCGGACATCTTGTCCAGCCTTAGGAGGCTGCTGTATCACTTCTGTAAATGCGAGTTCTGATCAGCTGTCAGGTTTGTTTACTGCCCTTTTACAGCAGGGAAGCTGTTCTTATGCAGTAAAACCAGCTGAAGGCCTGTGGGATGTGCTGGTGGGGCGTAATGGAGTGGTTTGACTCCCCCCATCTTCGATACACTATCTCCGCCAATAATGGATGCAACTCTAGTTAGAAATAAATGTTGAAAAGTTGCATAAGATTGTAAAAACAATTCCAGGACGAATGGGTGACACGATCAAAGTGGAAGGCTCATCAAAATATTTTAGTGTGAGACTTTTTTTGGAGACGCGCAGTGGTCAAGTAGGCTTGACTTGAGATTGTAAGGTCCTGAGTTTGAGCCCCGGCCACGGCCTTCACGGTGTGTTCTTGGGCAAAACACTTCACTCCCACACTCCACGCCTCACTCCACCCAGGTGTATAAATGGGTACCACAAATAGGCAGGGAGACTTGTCTAAGAGCTGGGGGAGTACCTGCGATGGACTGGAATCCCATCCAGGGGGAGTAGTAATACTCCTAGTCGCTTCATGCCATGGAAACCGGGTTTAAGCACCGGCCCGATGGGCCACTAGGCTCGTACAGGCTTACTTCTTCTTTTTTGACCAGGCAATGTATAAATAATGATGTCTTATGTTTCATGTTTATAATTAAGGAGATTTGAACAGATCATTTGAAGCATAGTGTATTGATGTTTGTTTGGAGTTGCTTTAGGATAAACTGCGATGCAGACTGAGTCTGGACTAATCGCCCTACATTATGCTCAAGCTTGTTGACGCGTTTCTGCATTGAATGGGGCGAATCCCTTTTGCAAAGTTCTGACCTCTTGTGGAACACAGTGAAGGTGGAGGCTGTTGAAGCAGCAGACAGAGACTAGAATAATCTGCACTGATTCTGGACTGAGACGTGTGCTGTGCCCCTGTCTTCATACTTTTGGTGATGTTATCTTTCAGTGTCATTTATATTTCACTGTGGTCTGTTACACAGAATGATTCACATATTTTGAATATGAGCTTAAGTGATCATATGTCTGAATTGAAGAAGCCTTTAAATGTCGGATTAATTTTGCGTACTATAGTTTTTGTGTCTCCTTTAATGATGAAATTGTTTTAAAAGCAATTGAATGTTGTGTTAAAGATGTGTTTGAACCTACAGGCATGATGGATTCATTACTGTTGAACACAAAATGGGTGTTTTCCCTTAGATCTCCCACAGTTCACTGCAAGCTGAAGATGGAAGAGACTGAGGAGGCCGTGACTGGAGGAGCTGATCGGAAAAAGCAAGTAAAATCTCAGAAGGCCATTCATGTGCCCTCTGAGCGTACAATGGAGGACCAGTGCACTCAGCAATAATGCTAGGCTGTTCATCAGTGTGACCTGTCGACCCCTGTCCTATTGTAGACTTGTTTGTTTTTCTCTTTTTATTGTTTGAAAACTTCCATCATATTTATTATCTTGTCGTTCTAGAATTGCTTTGCATTTTCAATCTCTGGAACTCGTTGCTGCTCATAATCATTCTTTGATTCCTCAATATGTCTATCCAGGGAAAACTTTAATAAAGGTGTCCTCCTAAGCTGCATTCTGATCTTGGATTTTTATTTATTTATTAATTTATTTATTTTCACATTTTGGTGCGACTTGTTGCAGCCCAAAAACTAAATTGAAGTAATGTCAGGCAAGCAGTATGTTTGTTCAGTGATGGTAATTCCAGTCCGTCTGTTGTAGGTGTTCCCTGATTAAACAACAAGCACAAATTCCCAATCGCTGCAGCCACATGCACGTCTGCATGCATTCACTGTTACAACTTCATTAACATTTGACTTCCATAGCAGTTTTTGGGGCAGAGCTGACCCTCACCACTGAAAAAGGACCATCTGCTGATTCCAATGATGCCTCCTACTGGAGTCTTGGACAAACTGTTCTGAAGTTCATAAGTGTCTACATCAAATGGGTCATGAGTTATGAAAGGGGATGAGGCAAGTGTGTGTGGTGCGTGTGCATCTACAAAGTTTGGCCATGTTGCATGAATCCCTTATTTGCTATAGACCTCTCCCACTGCTACACCTCCATTTTGTGAATTGGCATGAAGTTATCCGGCTGTCCTTTGGCTCAGGGCTAACCTGTGCACAAAATCATGTGCAAGTCTGAATGGGTCTAAATCCAATTTGGAGGTTTTGTGCCTTTTTGCGTTTGATTGTCTTGCCCCTTTTAATCCAATGGGCATGACCAGGACCTCTCCATCTCACACACACACACACTCACACACACACACACACACACACACACACACACACACACTTGGTGTCCATACCATATTTCATCCTCCAGGGGCGAAACTAGGCGCCAGAGGGTGGAGAATTTTTTTTGTTAACTGACCAACGTGGCGAGCTGTCGAGCTGCTTGTTGGAGCTAAAACTTCAAATGTGATTTATTTTTGAAGGTGGGCAGAGATGGTAACCTTAGGTTGTGTGAATCTTGCGCTGATGAGCCTTAATTTTAACCCTCTGATGCAGAGGAGCAGTAAGCCTAGAGATGGGCTTCTAAATGATGCCATTATTGTCCCTGGTGCACATAACTGTATATTGAATGTGAATGAAGTGGTGGTGCCCTGAAACCAGCCAAAAGATGGGAATTCTTAGGTCTGAAATGGTGGAATACACATTACATGAATCATATCTCAAATAAAACCTAATCTGCTTCCATTCAGATTGTTCATTTGTCTAATCTCATAGTAACTACATGAAGCCATGCAAACTCAAGTGAATGTTGATGGAGTAGTGAAAGGCTACTTTAGCATAACAAAATAAACACGGTAAATTCCTGTGTTGTCACTCAACTATCAAAATCTTGGATTTTATCTTGATGTAAGAGCATAAATGTTACTGTTGGGTAATTCCATGCCAAATCACCAGAGATCAAAGAGAAAGTTTCTGACTGATCATCTCAGATTTTGTTCATATTTTTTTTATTTTAATGTCCTTGTTACTAATAACTGCTGGGCAAAATTTTAGACCAATATCTCCGCGAGTTTTGGAGATATTAAGCCTTCAAAAAGGGGATGTGGCCCCATATTTAGCATAAAAATGAGTACTACAATCAAACATCCATAATTTGATGGCTAATAACGTTTGAACTGTTCACACTAAATGGTTCAGATTTTCACACACGATTCTTTGATATTATAAGGCTCTGTACACTGATGGAGAGCTTTGTATGTGACATATTTGCAGAATTATGGCATGCCAAATATGGCTTCCTGGAATGCGCGTTCATCCATGGTAGCGCTTTTGGCTCCATCTCCCGATTTAATGACACCAGATGTCTGATTGTTTTTAGTATGAGACGTTATAGTACCATATCAGGAAAACATGTTATATCTGTAATAAAAATTATACTTTCTCATATAGGCCCCTAAAAATGGAAAAAAGCTTGTCGAGTCTGTATTTTGAATACTCGTGGCAAAAACCTGACTAGTTCTACCAGAAAACAAATTAAATCAGTGAAAAGAGCACAGTCTAATTGCTATATGTACCAAATATGAAGTTGGTGCTGTGAAAACTATTTTCTTCAAGCTGTTGAATATAGAGGGTTTTATGTGGACATGAGTGGCACTCATCCCCAGGTTGTAGATGATGCTGTGAAAGAAGGTTACACCCTGTGAGACCTGATCCCAGGAAAATATGTTGTATGTTTTTTGACCAGCAATGGTGGACTGGTAATATCTGTGCAATACCGGAGGAGGAACAGGATGTGCAAGTACAATTTATGCATCCTCATGGTCCTGCAAAGTCTTACAGTTGGCCCAAAAGGGAAGATGTCTGTTGGGTTCCACTGATACACATCATAAGGATCATAGATGCACCAATCACATCAACTGGTAGACAATATGTAGTTCCGTCTGGTGTGGCTAAAGAAATTGACTAGTTATTCAAAAGCTTCAAATAGACATGCCAAGTCTACATAAATCAAATTAAATTTTTGTAATTTACTTTTGTGAGATTTGTAATTCATTCATCATATTTACAAAGCTACTAAATATATGTACAGTCAAGAGAATTGAATTAATAATAATGTAGCATTTGTTATGACCCCAATTTATGACATCTCGGACAGCAAGGGATGACAGACAAAATTGTAAAACCTTAACAAATTTAAAACAAAGCCTGACCAAGATTGAAATAAAGAAAATGAGATGGTTACAGTCTTGTGGTAACAGAGATAGGGGTTGCTGTGTTGTGATGTCCTGGGACAGGAAAATGCTCCAACACAGGCAAAAATCCACAAAACGAGCTTCACAGGTCTTGAAAAGAGAAACAGGTCTGGTCAAATGTATCCTTCCACCATTTCTCCTTGCAATTTCTCTTACTACTTTACTCATAATTTTTGTCCTAATATACTCTTTTTCCAGCCCCCTCCCACCTTCCAGACTTTTTTTCAGTTCCCTGGGATTTTCCCCTCTGAGGCATGCCCAGGATGTCCAAAACCCAGCTCCAGACTGGCTTAACAAAAAAAAAAAAAAATGTCAATACTGCCATCTCGAGGCTTTTTTTTCCACATTACACAAATTATTTAATATATCCAACATGGAATCTCTTACTATTCAGACATCCTGTACTGGAATGCTGGCAGTGTTGCATGCAAATGCTAAATTTTTCCATTTTAACCATTACAGGCCCTCAGGCATGCCCCGTTTAGTTTTGTTGAATTGCAAAGCACATACTTTGATGGCTGTTTACATGTTGATTCACCCATGCAATCTCTCTTAATTCAATAAGCCTTTACTACAGCATGTGCAGTATGGTTTGGGCCCCCTAATTTCCACAAACATTTTGAATTACACAAATATTATGGTCCCTGCTTTAATTTTCTCATATTTTGTCCACCTACAAAGAGCAATTCTAATGGGAATTCCTCCATTAATGCCACAGTGACATTTACCCTTTTTTCCTTTTGCAGTTACATGCAATTGTTTGTCATCTGGATTAACAGCAGATCGCCAAAAATCTCACATTTCAATCTGCGCAAAGTGTCAACTATTTATTGAAAAAAAGAATAGTCATTTTCAAACCACATTATGGAAGTTGTTCGCGATTTTTTTTTTCTGAAGAAAATACACGCATTCTTTCGTTGAATAAGCCTCGGTTTTTCCCTCAACAAGCCGAATTTTGACAGCAATTGTAGCACGTGACCAAAGTACCGCGCTATCCGCTGTAATTGCGCATCAAATTTTTAGTGGTAATAGTTTGACCGTCGTTTTGCGAACTGGTGATAGCAGTTTTGCGGCGGCTGCTCCCAGGCTTTGGAACAGTCTTCCCCTTTATATTAGATCATCCCAGACCCTAGAGACCTTTAAATCTTCTTTAAAACTCACTTCTTCTCCCTGGCGTTTCATAGTTGAGCAAATGCAAACTCCATGTTTCATTGTTTTTACTGATCACTGTCATTTGTATTATTTTTAATCTATTATTTAATTAATTTATTTATTGTTGGGCGTAACCTGGTGCCCACTTCTGTACAGCACTTTGGTCGACTGTTGTCGTTTTAAATATGCTCTATAAATAAAGTTTGAGTTGAGTTCAATTGAGCTTCAACTTCCGGGTGTATTCCTACCCCCTTGACTGCGGATGAAAGCCAGTAGCAGAGGAGGTTCGTGTTGCAAGCGTCACCCTACAGAGGAAACTGCCGATTGTCGCCAATAACATTACTAGTTTAATAACACGTGGTTGTAAACGAACACTTAGCAAGACCTGATTGGGTTGTCCAACTGATGACGTGTAATGTTATCGGTAATACAGGCTTCTCGCATGCATGCTATTATCTCGGAGTGTACATACGATATCGAGAATTCTTGAGAACATTCTGGACAGTAATCTGAATTTATTATGTTTAATCTGATTTTTATGATTGTTCTGTACAGTCGGAACGATGATGCCAGGATTTGAAGTATACCGTAACTGAGGTACTCGCTGCCCGCTTGGAGTAATAATCTGGAGTAACATGCTCGCGTAAAAAGGGTTCATTTGATCGGTAAAAATGTTGTAACGCGGTCAGAAGCTTTCGTCGCCAGCTCACGGTCGTCTGCGCGTTTCATTTCTGAGTCGCTGCAGGAGATTCAGGAGGAGGTTCAGGAGGAGATGTCATGGAGGAGATGTCACTGAGGCTTGGTGAAAGGCAGACGTGGCGCACTTCGTGGAGCCTTGCTGGGTCGGCGCTCTTCCTCTGGGTGTTGAGTGTTCATTTCGTTTGCGCCACGTGTGAAAAGGTAAGTTGCAACGGGTGTTAAATTTTGAGTGTTTCAGCTTTGTTCTAAGAGATGACGGAAAACCGGTTTTATTTGGGGTGTTTATTTCAGATGAAGTACCACTCACTTTTAACCAGTTTTGCTCCTGACGTCGTATTTAGCGGAGGTGGTTATATCTGAGCGTACAAATCCATTTGCGCGATCAGCTGGTCGCCTGATTGATTTTTTCCTCATAGCCCAGCTCGGCCCTGACTGTGGTGGAAAGCCCTGAGAACGGCGAGGATAACGGGGAGGCTCGTGTTGACAGTGAAGATGATCCTAAAGACATGAAGGTGTTCCAGCCCTCGGACCAATGGCAGACGCTCAGACCAGGTGCGTCACTACTTCGTTGCCATGGTTTTTACAGTATTAGTACAATTTGTAGTTAATCGAATTTTGGTTCTCTCTGGCGAATTTCAATTTGCCATCACTTTGAAGACATTGGTAGTCATTTCCCCTTATTTATTTAAAGTTGCCGTCTTGCCGGGGTCTGCTGCTTTCTATCATGTGACTTAAAACCTTTTTGTCAATTCATTGCTGTTCGTGGAATGCAGTGAAAGTGCAGTAACGGCAGTTGCGGATGAAGTACAAAACGGGGTGTAGTATCATGTTGAAGGATTACCCGTTGATGGGAAAACTGTTCTGGGAACTTCACTCCCAAATCTAAACATGGACTGAAGATACAAAGGCTGTTCCGGGGGTTTGTCTTGCTCAGCTAACACCAGTCCCTCCTGTGGAACAGAGCTCTGAGAAAAATGTTTATACCGATCTGTCTCCAGGTTATGCGGTACCTCCAGGTTCTCATGTGCGTCTAAATCTTCAGACTGGACAGCGGGAAGTGAAGCTTGGTCAAGAAGGCTCACTACGGTATTGGAGGGATGGTCAGAGGTAAGCACAGGCAGCACACAGTGCTGTGAAAAAAATACTTGCCCTGTCCCGGATTTATTTTTTAATAGCATTTTGGTTAGATGCTCGTTTCAGATCCTCAGACTAAGTTTCAGACTAATTTTAATGGTGGTCAAAGATAAGCCAAGTAAACACAAAATAGTTTCAAACGATTTCATCTAATGTCGGAAAAAAGCTATCCAACCATACTTTGCCCCAAGAGGGGGAAAAAAATATTTGCCTCCTTTGTCAATACTTCAAACTATTGATAAATTGTAATTTATAATTGATTAATTGATAATTGGGTTGCCCCTTGACATGCCTGGGTATGATTGCTGCTGGCCATGTTGAATCAAAAAATTATGTAAATAGAACCTGTCTAGTTATGTGAAATGGGTAAAAAGCAGCACATGATTCCATGATGTGAAGAAATCATGAGCACATCACGAGGAACAAACATGTTCCTCTGAAAAGGGTTACAAAGCTATTTGTAAGGCTCTCTGACCCCAGGGAACCATGACCAAAAAGAATGAAAAGGCTTGTCTTACATTTGCCAAAAACATCTTGATGACCCTTAAGACTTTTGGAGGAATTCTCTGCGGACTGATGTGCTGAAAAAGGGAACTTTTTTGACCAGACAAGTCCGGCTGTGCCTGGCATAAAGGTAGCACAGCAGTCCTCAATAAGAATATCATACCAGCAGTCAAGCATATTGGTGGCTCTGTGATGGTTTCGGGCTACTTTGCTGCTTCAGGACCTAGGCAACAAGCCATAATGGATGGAATCATAAATTTTCTATACCAGAAAATCCTGAAGGAGAATGTCTGGCCACCAGTTTTTGACCTTATGCACAGTTTGGCTATTCAGCAGGTACAATAATCCAAGGCACACAAGTGGTTCCACCTCTGTATGGCTCGAAAGACCAAAATAAATGTTCTGTTGTGGCGTTGTCAAAGTCCTGACTCAAATCCGATGGAGATGAATGGCTACCAAATGCAAATTCAACTCTTTAAATAAATTCCATACGTTTTATCTGCTTAATTTGTCATGGAGTGATGAGGGAATCGACCACGCCTGACAATGAAACCGATTGCAAGTCAGTTTTCCAATTACTTATGAGCCTCTGAAAATGGTGCACTTCGTATTAAAATGGCTGCAATGCCTAATTGATTGTGCAGTATTGTGAAACCCCTTGAATGTAAGCTGAAATTCTACACTCCAGTCACATCTTGATTGATTTGTTTCAAATTGAGTGTGGTGGTGTACAGGGACAAAATAAAAATTGTAGTAGTCTAAATACTTCTGGTCCAAACTATGTTTTTTTTTTTTTTTTTTTTTTTTTTTTTTAATTAATTTTATTTCATTGTACTAACAACAACAGGGTCACCAAGGCACACATATCATATCACCAAGGCACACAAACTATGTTTTTGATGTGCAGA
This sequence comes from Gymnothorax reevesii, assembly GCA_029721435.1. Classification (NCBI taxonomy): domain Eukaryota; kingdom Metazoa; phylum Chordata; class Actinopteri; order Anguilliformes; family Muraenidae; genus Gymnothorax; species Gymnothorax reevesii. The sequence continues at coordinate 634,213 of CM056586.1, forward strand.
ATGAGTGCGGGAGGCTCCGTGTTCGTTGCTTGACAGGGTCTGGAATACGTAATTCCTCAGGGCTACAGATGCATTTACGGTAAAAGAGCATTTTGCCGGAGACGTTCATTTCTAAACTTGAGTGACATTGAGCGCTGGTGACCTCCTTATTGGAGGGTAGTGGACATCTATGATCCAAGCAATCCAAATTCCCTCCCCACTGTGGTCAAAATGACAGGTGCCTGGTCTTGCATGCCAATTTTTAGCTCACCTGGACTAGGTCTGTCAAGCGACTGTGGCAATTTGAATTCAATAAAAATTCTAATTTTAGAGCACGCATTAAATTACAAAAAATTCTGTTCGGTTTTTTAATATTAAGCAGGTAAAATATTCAAATTCACTTTTTGAGCAGAATTGATGGCCATAACCTGGACCAGCAGTCTGCTGGGTAAACTGGGTTTATATCGTCGCCTGGTTGGTTGTTGTTTTTTTTTTTTTTGGTCATTGGTTCTCCATAAACCTCAGCTCCACAACTGATGCGCCAATGAAGTTGAAAATTTGCAGGCATCTTCCAGCCAATGAGGCCACCAAAGTTTTTGTAAATTGTTACTATCTGATTTCCAGTATGGCTGTCACAGCAGCCTTGCTGAAAATGCCATTTTGACAAATTTGTAATAATAATTTCTGCTGTGACTCAGCTGAAAGCCTGACTCGGTACATTCTGGGTTTTTCTGTGCAGTGCGTTTTAATGACTGACTTCTGGCCAAAATTTGTCAATGGACAACCTATCATTACTTCAATAAGTTTTGTGCTTAAAAAAAAAAACTCTTAAACCCTGTGTTTACAAATACTAAATTCAGTGTCACCTTCTACTAATAATATTTCACTTGAGAATACTATGCATTAGGGATGTCTGATATTGTTTTTTTTGCAGATTTTCTGATATTGGCCGTCTCTTAATTTCCGATTCTGATATCCACCGATATATGGGCTATCTTTCCCTCCAAACTAATTTTAGGCAACCATAGATATGACATACAGCGCCCTCCATAATTATTGGCACCCCTGGTTAAGATGTGTTAAAAGCCTTAAAATAAATTCAATTTTTATTGCAGAAGCATACTCTCTCACTGTTAATTGTAGAAAAATGTAACCTTCAGCTTGTTGGCATGTAGATAACGCCTGATGGTTGTTTTGGAGACTTTATGACTCCCAAGATGCTACCATTTGTTGCAATTCTTTAACATTGAGCTTTGGAGAACTTCTTATTTCTCTTACCATCCTTCTCACTGTGCGTGGTGGCAAAATAACCTTGCATCCTTGTCCAGGCTTGTTTTAAACTTCTTATTGATTCCTCTGGCAGTAGATATGGGCAGGTGCAGGCGAGTGGCTATTTTCTTGTAGCCATTGCCTGACTTGTGAAGGTCGACACACATCTGCCTTACTTGAATGGTGTGTTCCTTTGTTTGTTTCCCATGTTGAAGAGTGGATAAGAGAAATGGCCTCTGTGTCACATCATATTTATATCCCAGAGAAACAGTGAGTGATGATTTACTAATTAAATGTTCCTAGATACTCTGATCAACTTTGTAAACTACTGTAGAAATGACAGAAATACTTCAATTACAAAACCCAAAACCAGTGAAGTTGGCACATTGTGTAAATCGTAGATAAAAACGGAATACAATGATTTGCAAATCCTTTTCAACTTGTATTCAATTGAATACACTGCAAAGACAAGTTGTTTAATGTTCAAACTGAGAAACTTGATTTTTTCTTGCAAATAATCATTAACTTAGAATTTAAAGGTAGCAACACATTGCAAAAAAGTTGGCACAGGGGCCTTTTTACCACAGTGTTACATCGCCTTTCCTTTTAACAACACTCAGTAAACGTTTGGGAGCTGAGGAGACCAATTTTTGAAGCTTTTCAGGTGAAACTCTTTCCCATTCTTGCTTGATGTACAGCTTAAGTTGTTCAACAGTCTGGGGTCTCCATTGTCGTATTTTACGCTTCATAATGCGCCACACATTTTCAATGGGAGACGGGTCTGGACTACAGGCAGGCCAGTCTAGTACCCGCACTCTTTTAGTACGGAGCCATGCTGTTGTAACACGTGCAGAATGTGGCTTGGCATTGTCTTGCTGAAATAAGCAGGGGCGTCCATGAAAAAGACGTTGCTTGGATGGCAACATATGTTGCTCCAAAACCTGTATGTACCTTTCAGCATTAATGGTGCCTTCACATATGTGTAAGTTGCCCATGCCTTGGGCACAAATACACCCCCATACCATCACAGATGCTGGCTTTTGAACTTTGCGCCTATAACAGTCCGGATGGTTCTTTTCCTCTTTGGTACGGAGGACACGACGTCCACAGTTTCCAAAAACAATTTGAAACGTGGACTCGTCAGACCACTGAACACTTTTCCACTTTGCATCAGTCCATCTTGGATGAGCTTGGGCCCAGCGAAGCCGGCGGCGTTTCTGGGTGCTGTTGATAAATGGCTTTCGCTTTGCTTTGTAGACGTTTAACTTGCACTTGTAGATGTAGCGACGAACTGTAGTTACTGACAGTGGCTTTCTGAAGTGTGCCTGAGCCCACGTGGTGATGTCCTTTACACACTGATGTCGGTTTTTAATGCAGTACAGTCTGAGGGATCGAAGGTCACGGGCATTCAATGTTGGTTTTCGGCCTTGTCGCTTACGTGCAGTAATTTCTCCAGATTCTATGAACCTTTTGACGATATTACGGACCGTAGATGATGAAATCCCTAAATCTCTTGCAATAGCTCGTTGAGGAATGTTGTTTTTAAACTGTTCGACAATCAGCTCACGCATTTGTTCACTAAGTGGTGACCCTCGCCCCATCCTTGTTTGTGAATGACTGAGCATTTCAGGGAAGCTGCTTTTATACCCAATCATGGCACCCACCTGTTCCCAATTAGCCCGTTCACCTGTGGGATGTTCCAAATAAGTGTTTGATGAGCATTCCTCAACTCTCTGTCTTTTTGCCACTTGTGCCAGCTTTTTTGAAACATGTTGCAAGCATCAAATTCCAAATGAGCTAATATTTGCAAAAAATTACAAAGTTTACCTGTTCAAGCAGTAAGTAACTTGTCTTTGCAGTGTATTCAATTGAATATAGGTTGAAAAGGATTTGCAAATCATTGTATTCTGTTTTTATTTACGATTTACACAACGTGCCAACTTCACTGGTTTTGGGTTTTGTACATTAATTTCCTAGGAATGGTTAGGGGTCCCAATAATTGTGGAACAGGTGATTTTCATGAAAAATAATTATTTCTTAGTCAAGGATTTTTTCTCCTTAAAATTTTTCTACCATTTTCAGGGGTGCCAATAATTATGGAGGGAACTGTATATCAATGTCTAATAATAATACAGTTCATGATTAATTATTATTATTATTATTAATAACAAAAACAGATCCTCCCCTGTCTGGATTTGACCTCATGCATGAGCAATTTAACTTCGTCAATGGAGAAACATGGCTACCTTCCTCTCTCAATCACTGGTTTTGGTTTGAGGATTTGGGATAGCGCAGCCTGCTCCTAAAGTCAATGGCACCTGGCACACTGTTTTAACTGACGTAACGCCCAAACCATGCCTATACATAATATAACGGGTAGAGCTGGTGTTTTAGGGATATAGGCAGTGTGCAAGATGGCAACCTTCGCGGGGGAACGCCTCTTGCGCAATGCTAAATCCCCAAATAATGGGTTTAGGGACTCTGGCGTAACAGAGGGCCCCAAGTCTCCCCAATAGGCCAGATTTCCAGTCAGAATGCTTTTAGGTTTTGCTGCCATCTGGCGGTGGAATGCAACAATACCCTACATCAGCCAACGAAAGTGACTAATGCACAGAGTTGCCTTGGCGTGGTGCTGCCGTCTGAGTGCTCTTGTTTTATCGGTTTTCATTATCGGCAAAAAAATCTGATAATCTTTTAAGATTTTACATTTTTATGCAAATATCGGCCGATAATATCCCTATGTATGTAATGTATGCATCCGTGAAAGGTCATTTCTGGAATGTTGCACAGTGCATACAAGCTCCTGCTAACAATGATCTAATTTGAGCAAAAAAGTTGAATGTCCAGGTGAGCTACAGGGCCTGTGGTTCTGTTTTTAATTCATCATATTACAAAATGAACTTTAAAAATACTGCAGTTGTGTTTTAGGAGCAAAGTACACAAGACATAGTAGAAAGATCTCTGTTTCTCAATCCATTGCTCTCTTCCTGAATACCTGTATAGCCTTGGTATTTGTACGATACACCAAAAAACTTTCTTCAATGAAATAAATAATAGAATTATCAAAATGCTGTATTAATGTACTCAAAGGCAAGCGATATATGCTAAATCAGTCTGTGTGGAAGTTCCTCTTGTGTATCAGCCAGAGGTCTGACATAAAAAGGCAGTGTTTGTATTGAACCTCTTTTGACAGATTGCTGCTCTTTCAATCAGGCATACTTGTGGCTTTGGCATATAATAATAATGCATCAATTTTATATAGCGCTTTTTTGGACACTCAGATGCTTTTTCTTTTATTCATTCACTCACACATTCGCGCTCTGATGGTGATAAACTACATTTCTGTAGCCACAGCTGCCCTGGGGCAGACTGACGGAAGCGCGGCTGCCAGTATGCGCCTACGGCCCCTCCGACCACCACCAAACATTCACACACAGCCTATGATGCATGTTTTGTGGGTGGGGGAAACCGGAGTACCCAGAGGAACCCCACTCGAACACAGAACATGCAAACTCCACACAGAAAGGCACAGGCCGGATTCGAACCCACGACTTATGTTGACTTAGAAGAACCACTTCCACTGACTGATTATGGAAGAGATTCCAGTAGTTATTAAATGCATCACAGAAAACTGGGCCCTATATCTTGAATTTTAACTTTTACAAAGATGCTTGTTTTTTTTGCAAAATTTAATATTTTGCAGAATTGTGTAACGGTGACTCAAAAATGGTGGAGACCTGAAAGTGTGCTTCTGTTGGTACTGCTGCTGCATTTCTTATAAAATATTGAAATTTGTGAGTTTGTACTGATTCTTTTCTCTCTGGACCAGACAAGGCATGGTTAACACAGAAGCCCCATCATTCACTGCTCAGGAACTGAAGAAGGCACTGAAGCAATTTAAGGAAGAAGGAGTCGGGCAAAACAAGGAGGACAAAGAGAAGGTGCCTGGTTTTAATAATTATGTTTTTACTGTTGAGTGGTGGGAATGATAAGTTTTTAATATGTGGTAAAAATCATATGCTCATTAAAAAACCAATTAGTCGGATTCTGGATCAGAAAACATGACAATAGAAAAATGAAAGTTCGATACACACACCATAAGCTCCTATCTAAGAGAAAATTCAGCCAGTGACTTGTGGAATATAGTGGTTAGTTACCATCTTAAATACCCATAGTGTATCAGTTTATGGGATATATCCCTGCTGTTTGTTAATTGCATGAGAGCAATAAATATCATGATATGGTGTGCCATAAGTGATCAATCATACACGAACACATACAGCTTGTAAATCTGCAAAGGTATGTCACAGAGATGCAGTGTACTGTAAAAATACCATTTATCAAAACATTCCCTATATATGAAATACAGGGATGTGATTTTTTTCCGCTAATTCGCGGAATTCCGCTTTTTCATCTTCAAAATTAAAAGAAAAAAGCAAAAAAAAAAAACTCTGTTTTCAAATTGGCCAGCTGAGGCACTTCTGGTCAAACGTCATGCTGTGTGGGCGGTGCCGCGGCGGCAAGTTTCAACACTGCGGAGAAGAAACGAGTGAAATATTGCGGATATTCGAGACGACAGATAGCTTGTCGTATAGTAATAATAATTAATAGTCCGTATACCTGTATTTTGTGTAGCCCATTGGGCTGGTGGAGCGAGGATGAAGCAGTCTTGTAGCCTAAGTTTCAGCGGCGTGAGCGGTTCACCGCTGAACACTGCTGCGTCCCTTAATGTAACTCGTCGAGACAGATGCTGTACACCGGTGGTCAGTTGCGTGGTCGGTTCAGTGTGTATCAGGATCCCCCGGGAGTGCGAGCGGCTGCTCGTCTTCGCTCTTTGACGCACCTTCGCCAGCTCCCATTAATGGTAGTATGGCCAATCAAATCATAACATTGCATTACGTAAGCCTACCAACAAACCTGATGGACCTTTATTTTCTTACCTCACTTTCGCACACTTTAATATGAAACATTATCACCCAACATTTTCACTTCGGTGATGCTGAATTAAGTGGTTACTGTGGCCAGCATACGCCCGGGTTATCAGTGCTAACGCAGCTGGGCGTCTCGCTCCAAAGCTAAATCACGGTTATTTCATCAGCTGCCCAGCTAATCCATGACCTTTAGCAATATTAGCGAACCTACGACACGCAATTTTTCGATCGTGTCGTATAATTAAAGGTGCTTCAGGAACTCGACGAAGGAGCCCTTCCTCGTGGTTTCACTTTTGTTTTTTCATGTAAACGGAGCATCACTGGACAGTGAATGTAGCCAAATGTGGCTAGTTAGTGACTATGTTTTCCATTGTCGTTTGGCTTATTAATTAGGTTAATATGTAATGCATATTTCCAGGAGTTCCATCAGGATTATGTTTTTAGTCAATAATTGGAAGCAGAAAATACTCTCAACTTATAGATGGTTTCTACAGATGTTTGGATAAAGAAAAAAACATTTATTAGTGGTGTGTATCTACAGTGATTATGTTCCTATTTTTCATTTTTGCTATTACTCAGTACATTCAGGGAAGTCTAAATTCATAAAATCCCATGAGCATGTGACTTTGTGATATGATTTTGGAGTTGACTTAAGAAGTCAATGATTTTATTCATAAATTAGCTATATTTAATGAATGTTATTTGACTTTTATCTGAGTGCAATAGTGGCAGATTAAATTCTTTACAAGCTTGAAACTTGTGACTAATTTTGACTTTGAAATCAAAGATTGCATGTGTTTGTTGGCTTGAATATACACTGAATAATGATTCAGTTTTTTTATTATTTTATTGAATTCTTGGTACACTCAGGGCATTAAAAATCACTAAAACCTCTGAGCTTCGATGGGCTTCGCCTCCCCCGTTTCCACCCACCAGGGCGCTACCCCCAGACCCCCGGCTAAATTTTCAGATAATTTCACTTCACCCAAATCACATCCCTGGAAATATAAATACAGTGTGTTCTAGGTGAACAAAGATGGTGGGACCCCATATAATGCTCCAAAAAGGTCTTGGGGCCCACTGCCCATCATAAAAACAAACTATTGGAGTTGCCTCTGCCTTCTCCATTTGAGAGATCAGTGACCTCATACACAAAGAAGAGTCTATTCTAAAACGATATATCATGTAATGGAAGTCATCACACTGTGTTAGTAATGTACATAACAAAGGAACACTATCATAAAAAAATGGTCCATTGTCAAATTTCCTTTTGCAGTTTTTAGAGACCAAAGTGCCCAGAGTACATGTATCTATAAAAGTTCACACTAATGGTGCATAGAATTGATGTCTCCCCCTCTGTGATTTTTTTTTTTTTTTAATCGCCTCCATTCCCACATATTCAAGAGTTGAAATGCATTGTTTGACTTTGAAAATATGTACAGCCAGTGGGCTGGATGTTAATTATTTCTGATAGCGCTATTATGTTCTGTCAGAAGAGTCTGTAAAGACCAGGTGGTTTTTTCCAATATACGCCAATCCGGATGTATGTTTCAGCTTGTGTGGAAGATTAACCATTGAACATGAAATTCTACCTTTGATATTGTCCTTTCTACTTGCATGAGGATGGTTGAATGGAACAGTTTTCTGTGTGAAGTGGCATTGTTAGCACTATATAAGAGACCACCTGACCTACATAACATGCTTATGACGGCAGCCCACCCCCTCCTTCTCCCCCGCATTTTCTCAGTTTGGTACGTCCAAGAAGTTACTCATGGACACTGCCAACATGGTACATCTCACACACACCCTTTCATTCAACCATATTACTGTACTAAGATCCTTGTCTGTGATGGACGTATTGAATTTATATTGTATTTGCTGGGACTACTTTGATATATTAAAGGAAAAGTAAACATATGGTAAACCTACATTGCCAAATAAGGCACATAATCTCTGCTATTCAAAATGATTAGTAATTTTTAAAAATTGTTTTTACATTGTGGAATCTGCTTTCAAACATCGCATAATCCTAGAAATTTCAGAATCTGCCATTGCTGCCATAGAAAATAATCGACCAATCAAACAATTATTCTGCCCAGACCAGTGCATGGCCTCGTCACCAGGGCTGATTATTATGTCTTTGGAGTGTATGGAGTCAAAGCATAAGTATTGGAAGTTGAGTTGATGATTATGTAGTGACGTGCCGTCGGATGTCACTTCGGTGAAGCAGAATTATCACTGTTAAACAAATGACCACTCCCTATTACTTTACTTGATTAGCAATCAGAGGATTGATTAATTAATTTACAAGACTAAACTGCAGAATGGCATGCCAGTTTCATCCACGGCATTATTGCTCAGTGCATCGAACTTAAAATGCTTACGAGACAGCAAATTTGTTCATATTTGCTTGCAGGAATCGAACGCAATGCCATTTACAAATATTAAAACCTTTCTTATGCCACGTTCAATGCTTGCGCAGTATGTGTGCAATAATCTTATCCCTGTTAAATGCATACTTTCTAATGCTATTTTCAGTCTTCTTTCATAATCCAATACACAATATGTCAAAACAATACACAGAATTACTGAGAGTTGAGATTTTTTTCTAATTATTAAGATTTCTATCCTTGCAGTCTCAAATCAAAGCTAAACTAAATTAAATTAAATTAATCTTTTCGTTTTCCATCATCACTTCTTAATCATTACAGGCTACACATAGCCTCGGCTCGGTCTTAATTGTTCAGTAAAACGGTTAAAATTGATTGATTGACAAATCAGGCAAAGTATGTGGAAACAGGTTGCGGGGCTGTTGGGTGTTCCAACGAATCAGGTGATCCAAACCTGACTGATGTTACCTACTAGCCCGAGTGACGTAGGCATTCTCTTGCAGTCGAACGAACATGGTGGCTTGCTTGAGCGGTCTAATACCAGACATTTACACTCCGATTACTTGGTGTAAAAAAATTTATTCATTCATTCATCTTCTATACCCGCTTATTCCTCACTAGGGTCACGGGGCGAGCTGAAGCCTATCCCAGCTGACTACAGGCAAAGGCAGGGACCCACTCTGGACAGGTTGCCAATCCATCGCAGGGCACACACCATTCACTCTCACACTCATACCTATGGGCAATTTAGTGTCTCCAATTAACCTGATATGCATGTCTTTGGACTGTGGGAGGAAACCGGAGTACCCGGAGAAAACCCACGCGAACACGGGGAGAACATGCAAACTCCACACAGAAAGGCCCCAGGCCAGATTCGAACCCAGCTAACCGCTCTGCCACCGTGCTGCCAATAAACAAACAAAACAAAATAATAGTGCCAGCCATGATTAGGCATCTGTCAGTGACCCCTCTGTCGATTTGAAATTTTCAAAGTCCAGGCATCTTTTTATTTGCGGCATGCTCTGTAGGTTAAGTGAGGAGAACTATGTGACTCCAAGCTGTCTTCTTGCTGTAAGTAACATTCGCTGGCCTGCTATGTCTTGCACTGAATTGCACTTGTTTGATGTTTGGTTGTGTTAGCAAATTTGTCCCATCACCAGTTTTTGGGCTGGGCTGAGCAACGGCCCGGCCCTTTAACGCGAATGCTGCTGTCTGAGTTACTGCGTGAGTGACTGACTGATCAAGTTCAACGATTGGTCAGCCGGCGGGGAAGAGGCGGCCCAGCCTTATACTAGATGCACCTATTCTTGTTTAGTTTTTGCATAGTTTTTTGGGGATATACCTTTGCATATTTAAAGGCTGAATGAGTATTTATTGATTGGGTTGTAGTACACCATGTGTTAATATTTGCTGTTCTATGTGTTACTTTTCACAAGTGTGAGAAAAAGGCTGCTGGCTTGAAATGTCAATGGCTGAGTAAATATTCCTTCAAATAAGAGCTTATGATGTGTGTATCTTGCTTTCTTTTTTTAGGTTTTTGAAAATTGAAATGTCACTTGCACTCACGATGTTAGTCTTTTTGGGCCCTGGTGTTCTTGCCATAAATATTAATTTCCCCGTGACTGCTTTTAATGTTTCAGCAGGAAGCAGATATACGAGCTCAGTATCGTCCTATGGAGGAGCTGAGGAGGGATATGGAACAGCTGGATATGCTGGTGGAGACAGATTTCCAGATCATGAGCCGCATTATATCCAAGCTCAACAGCTCAAGGTCCACAGCAGAGGAGAGGGTCACGGCCCTGCTCGACCTGGAGTATCTGGTGCACCAAGTGAGTCCCTCCGCCCGTGTCAGGGAAGAAGTGGGAACCATACATGGCACTACGCCCAGAACCAGGCCTTTGTGTATTGCCATAGGCCGGTATGTTGTGCATTTTTGACATGGTGAGACTAGTGACAAGACTGGAATATTTTTGATGCAGTGGGTTGGCTAGCATGATCATGGTTTTGGTGGTAAGAGAAGGATCAAATGCAGCCTCTGCGGAGGGCCCAATCGGGAAATGCTGGGGTGTTATTCATGTTTCAGTTTTCTAATCCGAAGGAATATTTTTCAGAGAATATTTGTGTGAGGAGATAACTGATCGCTGAATCCTTCGAGGGATGTGTAAATCAATAGTTGAATAAAATGTTTTTTTTTCTTTTTTTTCTAATCTCTATAATGGACAGAAGAATGATGTATCAATACCTTGTTGAATTTTTTTCTTCAGAAAGCTGTTTATTTCCATACTGAATTGTCATACCTTTTGGGCTATTGAGGCTATAGCTCACTGCTACAACTTAAAGCCGCACTATGTAGTTTTCGCCAGATTCACTCATGGTGCCCCCCTGCAGTTGATAAACGGTATTGTCTGTAATAAACTGCCATAAAATCGGTGTACACGTGCATTAGTTGACAAGCTAACTACACCAGCGAACTTTCTGGGCGGAAAAAGGAAAAAAAAAAAAACTGAAATTGAAGCAGGACATGTAATGTGTGATCCGATCAACCATGTCTTCATACCAGGTATGGGAGACTTAAAAATCGGTCTAACTCACGTAGATGGCGAAGTCCACACAACAACTATATAGACAATGATAATGGCAAACGACATTGTTGCAGTCACTTTCAGAGCGATTTTATGCACGTTAGAAAAACTGACCACCAATCGAAATCAGTCGGAATTTGAAGGGCTTTGCGTTCATTCAACATGGCAGATGACATCGCGGAGAAAAAAGGGCTCGGACACAGCTGAAACACACAACATCAGTGTTTACACTGTGGTATCGTTCATAAGCGTTGATGCTCAAATCGTTATGGTTACGGTTATCATTATAGTTATCTTTCTCAGTGTGGACGGCTCTTTATAGCATTTTATGTGTGCACTTTGAATGTCAGGAACGAAACCTAACACGGAAGTTGGTGTCGCTCACATGCACAGCTGCTACTAATCCTAGCCCTAACCGGCATCAATTCATTTTTGCTCTGCTTAGAAGTGAGTGGACGTCACTCGCATTGCAGAGTCGCTGTTCGAACAGCCAGTCCCTTTGTAGAATCCGACCGCAAAGTCGTGATGCAGAGAACCGATTAGCTAGTGCAGTAAAACAAGAGGGGGGCAGGGAGTTGACAGAAAATCCCTGAAAGGACATGAGTACCTGCCAACTCACATCATTACCTTATCCTTCCGAAATAAAACATGACAAATATTCTACCTTTAGTGCTCTATACGGGACTGAAGTACACGTTGTGAGTAATCCGTCTGTGGCTGAGGGGGGTACGTCCGGGTTCAAGGACCGGGAAGGGCTCGCTCCTGCTCTGCCGGTAGGATTGTCCAAGTGGTGAGAGGAGAAGAATGCAGGATAGGCAACCCAATCCATATACATAAAGGAGACGGACTCGAACTTGGGGCCGGCTAGACAGTAACTTTATTAAGGCACTCGATAGCCATGAGTGACGCCCACGAGTGGTCCACCGTTTTCCCACTCTCATTCTCACTCTCACAAGTAATCCGCACAACACCAGATCCTTATAGATCATCACATCGGATGCAAATTCACGTCATCACATTGATTCCAGGGAACTTGTATCATTCACTCACACACGCATACCGGTTTATCATGCTCGTTACGTTTATGATCACACATTTCGACTGGCGACTAGTTTAGAAATGTTCGCCAGCTAACAATAGCATGTCAGATACCAGCTAGCTAGATAATTCGCTGGAGACAATTATTTGGTTGAGCATAAACTGGGTACTAGATGATTTCAATGACACAGCCTGACATAAAGCAAGTTCAAACGTGCTAGAACCAGATCTAGAATGAAGGATTGAGCAAACAATTTATACGTACTCGTCCAAAAGTAACAACGCCAGGTTGCCATCAGTCGGGCTTCCCTCATCCTCTAGTCTTTCAGCTCTTGCCAGTGAGTGAGAGCCGGTCCAATGTTGACCCTAGTCCTGGATCTTATTTTATTGCTTTCTCTTTCTCTCTTAAATGTCTCCTCTGACAACACCTTTGCCTTCTGCAGTTTCCTTGCTGCTTCAGACAGATGATCTTGGAAATATATATTTGAGAGTGAAAAAACGACATAGCGCTGCTTTAAATGTTTTTCACCACAAAAACAAGAATAACAGGATATTTATCAATTGCAGGATTGATGCTGTTTGCAAATATCTTGCGCGACTTGCAGATCAGGCTTGGTGGAGGAGATTAATTCAAGCAATTTTTGGGCAACTGCGGTGAGACTACACACGTTCATATTCCAAATAGCTTACAGGCACTACTTCCTGGTGAATATTCAAAATACATTTCACATCTACCTGACATTGTTAGGATTGGGCAGCTGAGTGCTTCCTGTCCATCATCTGCTCTTCAGCGGAGTCGTTGCCAAAGGCGGCACAACCAATTGTTAGGTTTAGGGGGTATTTATTTTTTCACATTGGTGAAATGGGTTTTGAATAACTGTAAACCTTCTATAAATGAAACAATCATTTAAAAACGGAATTTTATTTTCACTCACATTGTTTTTGTTTTCTGTCAAAATTGGATTGATGATTTGAAGCATTTAAATTTCACAAAAAAGCAAAAATAGGAGAAATTGAGATGGGGGCGAATGCTCTTTTGCACCCCTGTAGATGCGGAAGTGGAGTAGTGGGTGAACCCAGACGAGGATTTTTTTTTTTTTTTTTAAATCCCCTGCCACGCGATTAGCATTGGGGATATAGCATTGGGCTCTGTACGTCCATCCGACCGTACATTCGTACGGACACATAAAATTGAGGCGGCGGGGGATATTGCCATGTTAGTGGCAAAAACTTGTTTTTATTGACATTGTCATTTAAGAAACTATCAGAGTACTTTAGGGTAAAGATCTGAAATGTTTATAATCTTTCTATTTTGCACAATTGTAGTTCAACTGACTTGCTCTTTGTGTGCTCAGATAGACAATGCGCAGGACCTGGTGTCCATGGGAGGTCTAAAGTTGGTGATCGATGCTTTAAACAGCACAGACCAACGCCTGCAGGAGGGCGCTGCCTTTGTACTGGGCTCAGCTGTCTCCAGGTATGCTTGTGCAAATGAGGAAAATGTATTTTCTTTTACTGCTTTGATTTGTTAGTCTGTCTTGGGCGCATTTCCCAGTCGAGGAATAGAGGGGTTAAGCAATTGATCAATTTTCTTTATCGGCTTGAAAGCCTCCGTCACATCATCCCCTGATGATATTTTTCCAAAAGGGTAATTGGGAATGCAGATCATTTTAAGTTCTCCTAAGTAAATAAGCTTGGCAAGCATTGCTTTAATGATTTGCGTCTGTGCATGTGTGAGCATTATATTTTTATATTAAAAGAAAAAAATGAAGTTGCTCATTAACTAATGACATATTTTCTCAATAGTGTATAATGCATTATGCACGTATTGCAAGTATTTTAGAGTGGATATAGAGCTGTTTATGCAACAGAACATGGAGAATAATAGTGTGAGGGATCTGATCTGAATAGGGCACTGTGGGAAGTGTAGTGCCTAAGGGATTGTTACCATTACCATCACTCTTCCCCACCAACATAAAGACCTTTTCAGGGATATTGAAATACTTACTGGTGATTAAGTGTTATGTCCTGTACACTAGTATTTGGAAACTTTTCAAATATGTTTTGTTCCATGGATAAGCCTGTCAAGTATTCTTTCCTTCAGAAATGTTATAAATGGCTTGGGTCAACCCCATTTCCTTTGTTTTCATTGTCACAATACAAGGCACATCAGGCCACTGAAATACTGAAAGCGTAATTCAATAGTTGAAGTTCATGAATTTGTCCCCAGGTGGTGCCACGGAGATGAGTCTGAGTACAGATCTGGCTGTAATTTTGTAATCTATGCCAAAAGTTCTCCAAGTATGCAAAGTCGGCGTTCCGTCTCTACTAGAACTATGAGTTTACAGCACAAGAAAGCCTGCAAAAAACATCAGGAATTAATATTTGGCTTGATGATATACTTTCAAATGGCCATATCCCAGTGACTATTTGATTTAGGAAGCTAAAAATTTTATCTTTGCTGGTATAAGACCAAAGACTAGAGCATTTATTTTTTTCTAATTTTTTAAGGGGTTAGGTTCCCACCATTGCTCCACTGGACATGGAATGACTGATTTATAATGTAAATCTACATATTTTTGTATAATTTCATGTTTTTTTTTTTTTTTTTTGCTGTTTTCATTAGTTTTATTTCACTTGTCTTGATAGTTTCTTGGTCATGTGATTACCTCCCATTGACTGTCGTCGCAGCTATATAGGTAGGGCCACACCTGTATTATCCATTTTGAAGCCATGAGGAAAACCAATAGAGGTCAAAGCATGTTGGCTTTTTAATGATGTGGCCACGACTGTAGACTTTTTAATATCTCCTTTCTCAATGCTATATTGTTATTTTGAGTCCCGGATTGCCGTTTAGTCTGTGAAGGAATCATTTTAAAATTAACTATGCAGGATTAGTAGGGATTATCAGTCGGCCCCCAAAGAGATTCTGGCAAACCGTCTGGCGCCTCAGAAGGGGCAAGCAGTGCCCTGCCAACACTGTTTACAGTGGAGGTGGGGAGCTGTTGACTTCGACTGGGGATATTGTCGGCCGGTGGAAGGAATACTTTGAGGATCTCCTCAATCCCACTGATACGCCTTCCATGCTGGAAGCAGAGGCTGGGGACCCGGAGGCTGATTCATCCATCACTTGGGCTGAAGTCACTGTGGTAGTTCGGAAGCTCCTCGGTGGCAAGGCACCGGGGGTGGATGAGATCCGCCCTGAGTACCTCAAGTCTCTGGATGTTGTGGGGCTGTCTTGGTTGACACGCCTCTGCAGCATCGCGAGGCAGTCAGGGTCAGTGGCTCTGAACTAGCAGACCGTGGTAGTGGTCCCTCTTTTTAAGAAGGGGGACCGGAGGGTGTGCTCCAACTATAGGGGGATCACACTCCTCAGCCTCCCGGGTAAAGTCTATTCCAGGGTGCTGGAGAGGAGAATTCGACCAATAGTCGAACCTTGGATTCAGGAGGAACAATGCGGTTTTCGTCCTGGTCGTGGAACACTGGACCAGCCCCACAACCTCCGCAGAGTGCTTGAGGGTTCATGGGAGTTTGCCCAACCAGTTCACCTGTGTTTTGTGGACTTGGAGAAGGCATTTGACCGTGTCCCTCGTGGCATTCTGTGGGAGGTGCTTCGGGAGTATGGAGTCTGGGGCCCTCTGCTAAGGGCCGTGCGGTCTCTGTATGACCAGAGCAGGAGCTTGGTTCGCATTGCCGGCAGTAAGTCAGACCTGTGCCCGGTGCATGTTGGACTCAGGCAGGGCTGCCCTTTGTCACCGGTTCTGTTCAGTATTTTTATGGACAGAATTTCAAGGCACAGCCAGGGGCCAGAGGAAGTCCGGTTTGAGGAGCAGAGGATCTCATCTCTGCTTTTTGCGGATGATGATGTCCTGTTGGCTCCCATTACCCGGACCTTCAGCATGTACTGGGGTGGTTTGCAGCCGAGTGCGAAGCGGCTGGGACGAGAATCAGCAGCTCCAAGTCCGAGGCCATGGTTCTCGACCGGAAAAAGGTGGCTGGCCCCCTCCGGGTTGGAGGAGAGCTCTTGCCTCAAGTGGAGGAGTTAAAGTATCTGGGGGTCTTGTTCACGAGTGAGGGAAGGATGGAGCGTGAGATTGACAGACGGACCGGTGCAGTCGCAGCAGTAATGCGGTCGTTGTACCGATCTGTTGTGGTGAAGAAGGAGCTGAGCCGAAAGGCAAAGCCCTCGATTTACCAGTTAATCTACGTTCCTTCCCTCACCTATGGCCATGAACTCTGGGTCATGACCGAAAG
The DNA here is from genome assembly GCA_029721435.1 of Gymnothorax reevesii. Classification (NCBI taxonomy): domain Eukaryota; kingdom Metazoa; phylum Chordata; class Actinopteri; order Anguilliformes; family Muraenidae; genus Gymnothorax; species Gymnothorax reevesii. The sequence goes on from CM056586.1 coordinate 650,656, forward strand.
AGCGAGATCTCGGGTACAAGCGGCTGAAATGGGTTTCCTCTGCAGGGTGGCGGGCGATCCCTTAGAGATAGGGTGAGGAGCTCTGTCACCCAGGAGGAGCTCAGAGTCGAGCCGCTGCTCCTCCACATCGAGAGGAGCCAGCTGGGGTGGCTCTGGCATCTATATAGGATGCCCCCTGGACGCCTTCCTGGGAAGGTGTTCCGGGCATGCCCCACCGGGAGGAGGCCCCGGATAAGACCCAGGACACGCTAGAGGGACTATGTCACTCAGCTGGCAAGGGAAGGCCCGGGAGAACTGCAGGAAGTGTCCAGGGAGAGGGAAGTCTGGGCATCCTTGCTTGGACTGCTGCCCCCGTGACCCGGCCCCGGATAAGTGGAAGAAGATGGATTGATGGATCAGTTGGGTTTATTCCTGTTCATCAGAATGGGGGTTTATTTGTAAATGGAAGTTAGTTGTGTGTAAATTTAACACTGAGATTCGGAAATATTTTTTTACTCCACTGTCAAAGTGTGCATTAGGCTGCCAGGACATGCTGTGGAGGCAGAAATTCTGGGAGTTCAGAAACAGGACTGATACAGTCCTGGATACTGTCTAGGTCAGGTCTCCTCAAATCCGGCCCTCAATTCCAAATTCAGTCCTGGGTTTATTTCCTTCCAGGCAATTAAGTGAAAAATTAATGCTGCTGATTGGCCAAATTGTCATCTCACCTGACTCCCAGGTAAAAGGAGGGTGGAAAGCCAGCAGGTCTCGGCCCTCGAGGACCGTGATTTGAGGAGCCCTGATGTAGCTACTAAGAATGTTAAGTGTCAAGTATACTTCAGTGGTAGGAAAATGTTGTTACTTGCTTCTGTTTTGCAAAAGAGTATATTTCATAAGGATCATATTAAAATTCACTAAGTTGTGAATTTGTTGTGGAAAGATTTACTATTTTTTTTTTTTTTTTGTGCCATTTTTCATCCTGAGCTAAAACAGTGATAACATCTTTACGTTCTGATATTGTAGATGCAATGTTACCCTGCATTTGCGTGATGCTAACCTGCCCTCTGCCTTCAGTAATCCCCGGGTGCAGGTTGAGGCCGTAGAGGGCGGAGCCCTGCAGAAACTGTTGACCCTGTTGGCAACAGATCGGCCAGTGAATGTGAAGAAGAAGGTTAGAGCCATCTAGCTCCTCCCACTTGTCAGGCATTGCATGTTTTCCAACTATTAACAAGTCTGCTCTGTCAGAGTCTTGGAAAGTGTTAATTCCATGGACTGTTAGGTCAGCATCTGTCAGCTTTAAAATTTTGTGTGACGTCTGAAACACTGAACACCTACAGTGGGCTCCAAGAATCACTGGCAGCACTGACTGGTGATGCAAAAACAATACAAAAAAATGTATAAACAATTTAATTTTAGGGAAACACCAACATAGTTGAAATACCTTACTTGATTAATTTTTTGATGGAAACAACCAAAACTAGATTTAGTCAGTAAGCATGGCTTACAGGATACCCTCCACAACAACAAGTAGTCGGGCAGTACCACAGTCAATAGACCTTCCAGCAAGAAAAAAAATTTTCAAAATCGGATGAGTAGGTTATGAGATCTAGGTCTGGACGCACAGACGCACGCACGCACACACGGATGGACAAAGCAAATCCAGTATACCCCCCTAAACTTCGTTACGGGGGGTATAATAATAACAATAATTGGATACAAAATACATTTCATTTAAGTTTCATAATAATTGGCTCCCTTCATTCATTACTTGGTGAAACCACCTCGAGCAAAGATGACAACATAGAGTCTTTTACTGTAATTTTTGACGAGGTTAAGGCACATACTTGGGACAATTTTGGACGATTCCTGCAAGCAGATCCTATCAAGATTTTTCACATTCTGGGATTTGTGTTTTTCAACTGCCCTCTTCAATACAGCCCACAGGTTTTCAGTTAGATTAATGTGTGGCGACTGAGATGGCCATTGCAGAATGTTGATTTTGTTGTCACAGAACCATGTCTGTGTGAATCTTTAGGTATGTTTTGGTTCATTCTTTTTGGAAATTCCACCTGCGGCCAAGTCCCAGCCTTCTGGTGGGGGCAACCAGATTTTCAGCCAAAACATCCTGATACTTGGTGGAATTTATTACGCCATTAACCTTATGTTAATTAACCAGTGCCATTGGACCTCTGGAATTAAAACAGCCCCAAAACATGACTGACCCACTATCATATTTCACTGTGGGTATGAGGTGCTTCTTCTTGTATGCATCTGTTTCGACGCCAAACATGCCGATGCTGTATCTGACCGAAACATGTAATTTTGGTCTCATCTGATCGAAGCACTGTGTTCCAGTGATGGCAAACGTCTGGCCAACTCCCAAGTGCTTACTTTTGTGTCTTCTGCCCAGAAAAGGCCTTCTTCTGGCAACCCTTTCGAAGAGGTGGCACCTGATGGTGCTTTCTGATACTAGGTGCTCCAAGATGCCATCAAGGCTTGCAGTTCCTTCAGTGATTCTTGGGAATTTCGTTGCTTCTATCACCATCCTGCCCAGTATCCTGGGGGACAAAATGCAGTTGCATCATCCCCCCTTGAGGTTTTCAACAGTTCCAGGGCTGCTTTCAAATCTGAAATAAGATGCTTCCTTCACTTCTTCCCTCCACTCGAGTGAGCCCTCCGAATGACGCAGCAGGCGAGTTAGCCCTTCCCAAGGAGGGAGGGCAATAGAGGGGACTTCGGGGGAGGGTTGTGGGAAATCGGACTGGAACAACCCTCGCTGCATTTCTTCCGCATTTCGACGTTTGTCAACAAGCCAACGCAAAGTTTGTGTTACCATGGAGCCGACTGAGTTGGTTGCCTGTACGTTTTACCTTTAACAGTTCACGCAGAAGCGTATCGCATGTTTATGGCAAGTAGAAGACGGCGGCTCGTTTGATTGGTGCAGCACTTGTGACTGTTGTTTGGGAAAATATAGCTGCTTTCACCCCAAACACGAAACTAATTTTTCGCACGACGTATTGCACTCAAAGTCAATGCAAAGACGCAAATACACGTGTTTCGCGTGCATTCGCGTCTTTGCATTGACTTTGAATGTAATCTGTCGCGCGATTCGTTTCGCGTCCGGTGTGAAAGCGGCTTTTAGCTCCGCAACAGTCCTCGCGGATGCTATGGGCTAGCTCCAGCTAAAATGAACGTAAAGTCAAAGGCTTCAAAAAATAATGTGAAACTGATGCCCCTCACCCCCAAACTTCGCTATTTGCACAACTCTGTCTTAAACACTTTGTGTGCACAATTCTCACATTTGCATTGTACTTTCCCTGCCACAATTCCCCGTTTTGCCAGCAGAAAAAAACGGCGGACGTGAAATTTTGAGCGAGGGAGAATGAGCAAAGCATTCTGGGCAATATCAAAGCTTGGAGGGATGTTCGTTGTTTGCTTCGTTTGAGGGAGGATAATCGAGGGCTTGAGCAAATGAAAATGCGCCTTTCCCTCCGCAAAACTGGATTGGAAATTTATGAAGGTCTCTGACCATCTGCCTCTTTTGAACTGACAGTTGTTTTGATTTCTTCTTGGTACTGGATGACAAAGGGATATTACATGTGTGTTACCTCTTCTTTTTTTTTTTTTTTAATACCCTAGTGAAATAGGAGGTGATTTAAAGAGGACATGAAACGCTAAATGTAGTTATCTTAATTTAATGAAGGTCTCTCACCCTAGAAAGATTATTTTAGTTTTACCACTGATGGAGAAAGAAATTTCATAATCCTGCGGTTTAACTTCAACTGTCAAAACAAAGGAGGGCACCATTGCTATGGTGTTGCCGGACGTGAGGTCATCGGAGTGGTTGGCTCAACTCGTCAAGCTAGCGATCGCACTGAGGAACTACATCCGTTCATTCAAAATGACAGAGAAAGAAAAGCAACTTAAAAAGCGAGTAAAGGAAGGCATGTTTTGCATTGCCCCTGGATGTTCAAATGAATTTTATAGAGTCAAAGATCGGGAGAAACCAGTACATTTCCATCATTTGCCACTTAAACGACCACCTGTTCTCTGAAGTTGGCTAGCTGCACTCAAAAGGAAGAACTCACCAGTTGGCAGCAATGCTAGACTTTGTAGTGATCACTTTGTAGCTGAAGACTACGTGGAGGAAAAGTTTTTTTGATGAGGCAGGATTACTGGTGACTCGTAGAAACAACAGGTTGAAACCCGATGCTACTCCCTCAGTGTTTGACTTTTCTTCCTGCGATGCACGGAAGACCGACCGTCCAAGTCAGTCCACTTACGTTAGTTCAGAAATGGCTGTGTGCCATATAACGGCGTAACTATTTAACAGAACAGAGAGAGAGAGAAAGAGGGAATTATACGACCAGCAAATGTTCAACAATCCAGTTTAAATGTTCCACAACCCAGTTCAATCTCAATCATGATCATCCCTTCAATTGCTTCTAAGACAATAATTTCACGGACCGGCCTTCAATGTGTGGCAGATAAACACAACGAAATAAAATGATACGAACGGCATTAAAACAAATGAAAAATTTACTAAGAAACATAACTCACCATTAGGCTGAATCGGTAGGAGCCCTGAATTTGTTTCTCTGCTACCAGACGATCACACCTGGGGGTCATGAGGGACACGAGCTATGTTTCCATCCACTTGTCAATCAAAATATCTGAAGTTTGCCAAACATATTTATGCGAAAAAAGCGGGTGAAAATGCGTTTCCATCTAACGGCATTAAAGCGAATGAAAAGTTGTGCGTAATGACGCTACCTGCTGTTATGCCACTAAAATGGTGTCTCGAATAGATTTCTTACATTTTAAGCTGTTTCCATTCACTTTCGCACTGAATCGCAGATCCTTAAAGCGAACAAAAGTAGTGTGTTAAACAGCCGACTAATATAGCTGGTTCGCCTAAATGAATCGCGCCTGCCCACAAATAATTGCACAAGTTGCACGTGCTTATCATCTTATTCCAGAAATTAGCAACATGGCGAACCATCATCAGAAGGCAACGGCGGCATCAAAACGCCGTCACGGTGCATTAGCAGATTTATTCGGCAAATAACGTTTCCCACAGCATTTATCGCATCAGCCTTTTATCGATGGAGATAATTCGATCAGACCAACCGAATAAACTTTGTGTCGATATTCTGGAAATCAAGTAGAATTTCACCGTTTCCATAAGGCATTTTAATTCGATATGACTTGATTCGCATAAGAATGGATGGAAATATGGCTAATGACACCTGTAGCTCTCTGTAATAGGGCTGTCACCTTTAAAAAAAAAAAAAAAAACTAACGTGGCAAACCCCATTTAATGTATACATTAACATTAATTCTACATTTTCACATTCATGTACAGACAAGAACATCCTGACATTTTTCTTCCACACACTTTACCTTGTCATCTTCCAAGTTTTCTATTTCATGCTGTCGGACTCCTCGTTGACGCAAGAAATCAGACACACTAAGCAGGCCTTTAAAGAAGATGCGGCACAATTAACAAGGACTGAAGGACATTTTATGGTCATATGCATATGGTTACTGAGAGTAAAAGAATGCAGTGACATTGTGTTAGTTACTCTGCAACCCTTAACGGGAGTAGCAGGTGTCAGCTGTGATTTCAACAAACCACGATCAAATTTGGCCATGCTATTACCGAAAATGTATGTAACAATGTGGAATGGTTTTATTTATATATAAAAAATAAACCAAGTCAAAGAACAACCACAGGAACAATAGAAAAGTGTAGAAAACCGTTTTAGATTTTGATATTAACATTGTCAATTAAAAGTACTGTAGCATGATATTTTACCGATGGGTAACTCAGAAAGAATGGCTACAAAACTAACAGCATCGCCTAATTTAACTTAAACTAATTTATTCACCTGCCGCAGCCATGGCTTCCCGACGTCCTTATGGCATGATCCTCCTGCGACTACTAAGTGTCTCAGGTAACTAACCATCGAGTGAGTGTCACTTCCGCCCGCCTTTTCTGGCAGATTTATGACTTTTTTTTAGCACGAAGGCTATCACGTTGTCAATTTCGGTCTGATTTCGCTTCCTGAAAAGACGCAGTTCGCGAAACCGCCTCTTCGGAGTCCTTATAGAAATTACAATATTGTGATTCTGCACCAAGACACCAAGGATCTCCTTGTTATTAAAACCAATCCCGAAATAACATCTAATTAAGTCGTCCATTTCAGCAGCAAACCAAACGAAACGTTTCATTCAATGGTTCTGATTTGAATGGCTCCACTTCAGCCATTCAACTTCTTTCTCGAAAATTTCGACTTTTTCTCTCAAATTTTGACTTTAATCTCAAAATTTCTGACTTTTTTTCTCAGAATTTTCAAAAATATTTTCTCTTCAACTGGCCCTAATACGCTTCCGTAACTGAGGGATTGACCGCAATTGAATTGCAAAAAGACGTTTCAAGTGGTCTTATTTCATATAAACGATCATGAAAAACGCATTCATTGTTTCCAATCGCTGAGTAAACAGAAGCAGGAGAAGTCTTAATTGCTTTCCATGTTACTTGCGGTGACCGTCCACCTTTACGCAAGTGACACTGATACTTCAATGGACAAGGATTTATCTCATAAGCGTTCTGGAAGGTGCGGGACAGGGTGATGCAGGATAGCTCCCCTTGCTCACTATCTAAATCAGCTTCATGGCAGCACACAGACTCCACCCTTGTCGCCATTGCGCAGCAGTGACCGCACGTACACAATGCAGTGTTGCCGACCCGCTCCTCGCTGCCATCTTCGTCCGGAGCCGCTGCAGCTCCCTGATCCTCCACAAAAACGGGTCTCTCAATCCTCCTCCTCGTCACTGGCTGAAATGCGTCAGCCATTGGGTTAAATGACAGAAAAATAACCCTTTCTCCCTCGTCCTGATATTTTTCCTCCCTCTACAACTCGTGAAAACTCTATGCTCAAACCAACCGAACCACCAACAAACCACTCCGATGACATGGGCAGTGACGAAAAATAAAGATGGCAGAGAGTACGCCCCAAAACGTATCATAAATGCATTTAAAAAGTTGATTTTCTTTAAAACGGCTGATTTCTAAACATTTTTTATTTCGGTAGTATGTTTTAAATATATACACATCCTATGTTGGTGTCTATTCTGTTGTTTCATGTCCTCTTTAATGATTTGTTTTAGTTCTTTAACATTTAGATAAAACGTAATAAGACTAATTTAATATCTGGTTTAATTTCTCTCTTTTTTTGTTACATTTTTGTGTGGTTTTTGCATTGGTAGTCATGGGTGCCAGTAATTTTGGAGCCCACTGCTACACAGTATTTTGAGCAGGGCCACTTTAGCCCTTGGAAACTGCAGTGCTAAACCAGGGAAAAACTGGGGGGATAACCAAAACAACCCCAGAAATTTCAGTGACGGGCTTTTCAAAACCTACAAGTGAGACTAAAACATAACCTGCAAAATTGCTGCAAAAACCAAGTGTATAATGCCGTTACATATCAGAATAAAGCAAAAGTGATTGCTGTTGTGCTCCTCTTAAAAAATAAAATAAAAAAAATAATAAAACTGTTTTAGCATGTTCCTTGCTCAAGTTTGCAAGGTGGACATTTAAACATGCTCAATAGCACAGGTTCGAATGAAGGGCATTGCTTGAAATCAATAATTGTATCCCTTATTGAAATTGTCGATATTTTGAACTTTTCATGTACTGCTTCCAATTTATCACAGAAATGATGCATGCTGGGTAACCGATGGATTCTGAAATCCACACACTATGGGGCAGAATTGCACAAAAGTGGTGTTATTTACTAAGAGATCTCTACCTTCATGGGGTCTGGATGAAAATGGCAAATATCTGTGTTTGTACAGGTGCTGTTTGCTCTGGGTTCGCTGTTACGTCACTTCCCCTTCGCACAAAGTCACTTCCTGAAGATGGGTGGTGTGCAGGTGTTGAGGGATCTGTTCGGGGCCTCAGGCAGTGGAGCTCTGCGCATCCGAGTCGTCACCTTGCTTTATGACATGATCACTGAGAAGGTGAGTCGTACTTTGTTCAACACTGAAAGAGCAACGTGGACCAGGAATTGTGTGCCTGTTGAATAGTGGTTCACAAACTCAGTCCTGGACTGGGCACCCCTGTGTTTGCAATCATTGAACATAAAAATGCTTTTCATTTGTTGTATTTATATTCATCAGAGTTATGTGCCCTTTTAAGCCTCATTTTAATGGCCCTGTTTTCCTGTGTATTTGTGATGTTGAACAGGACACCAGAAAAGGGAAAACAGAAACACAAACATGTCCTCTTCCAATGGCAAAGTAGATCATTGCCCATTTTTGGTGGGCTTGCTACCTTTTAAAGACTGAAATACATCAGAAAATTTCAGCATAAAGATATTATTCATCTAAACTATTTCAGCCCTTGTCTGGATCGAGCCCGGGCCTTGCAGAGACAGAAGACTTTTGGAACCACTGACTTTTCACTGTTCAGAAAGTATTGTGGAAAGTTCTTTTTTTTTATTCTTGTTTTTCTGCTGAATGTCAAGAGAAACATTTTGTTCAAGGCAGCCTAACACCCCCCCCCTTCTCCACAGGAGCTGATCTCGCAGGCTGGTCTGGATCCCGTCCCAGACTCGTCACATCAGGAGCGCCTGCGGCAGTACGCAGAGATCTCCTTGCTCCCCCTGCTGGCTGAGCAGGGCTGGTGCAGCTTGGTGCCAGAAATGTTGGCATCCCCAGAACACGACTGGAGGGAAAAGGCATTGCGCGCCCTGCTGGCCTTCATGCCCAACTGCCGACCCCAGTACCAGCAGAATCCAGCACTGACCCGCTCACTCAGTGCTCTGCGAGAGCAGTATCGGGAACTTGCTCTCAGTGAGCGAGGACTTGGAGACGAAGAAGAGGGCTACTTCGGAGAGATTCTGAATCTACTAAATGCCATGCTGCTCAAAGTGCGCTGAATGGTGGTGGGTGGGTCGAGTCTGAGTGGCCAGATGGATTAAAATTCTACACTGCTGTAAAGGTGTTTGCATGCCTGCCCCTGAGTTCTGCCCTGGGGTGGGGTGCCAGCTGACCTGCTGCACTGTAATTAAGTGAATGAATTCTACTGCACCGAGACTCATCCATTCGTGTCATGGAAGCCCAGACCCTCTGCTTATTGGGCATAGCTCTGCGATGCATCCAAATGCAGCGGGCAAAGTTCTCAAGCTTTTTGGTTAGTTTTTGATGTTTCTGTTTTTCATTGTTCAAAAATCCTTTTCTAAAATTTTAAAAGGGAGGCCCTTATCACATTGCAATGTTTTTGTTTGCTATTGGAAAGCGGTGCCAATATTTTTGGAAGTAAACCATTTTGTTTCATGTTCGCAAATTCTATGCTAATGCTGACTCCCGTTGTGTATAGACATCGCCGGTCATTCTTAATTTGCTCTTTGACTTGTTTGCTGGAGCCTCTTCGCCATTCATTTATCACTGCAATCTCCACTATTGACAATCAGAAGAATAAGTCAGAAACTGCTGCTCCACCGTCCATGACCTATGGCATTTGCTGAATTCAGAATTACTCCATTGTGGCTGTCTGCAGATTACAAATAAAGTATCAGTCCACCTCTGCTCATTCCTCAAAACTCTGGTTAAATAGACGTGCAAGTAGTTGGACCAAGAGCTGTGCAATGTCAGTTCTTTTTCATTCAACAGTCATTGGCTGTTTACATTCTCTTCAAAAACTGTTGGAGGAAGTATTCGTTGATGCATGGTTCGCATGGTCAGCTTTGGAACAAAAATGCAGTGTCTACAGCTTCATTAAAAACAATTCATCTGATAAGTACTGTAGGCAAATTAGCCCAGTTTCAAAAAGAAGCCTACTGGTAATAAGTTGCGCTGAGCAGAAAGAACATGTGTCTGTTGCACAAGATTCTGGGTGGTGGAGTAACATTTTTCAGGTTGGTGAAGAAAACATAAGTCTATTCTGAAGCTGGAGTCTGATTTTAAACTGACTACAGTTCTGTTTTGTAGTTATTATAACGACAGGATTGGAGAGCACTTTAATTGAAGTTTTTTGAAAACTGGCTTTGACCATGAGTGACAAAAGGGTCACATGCTAAGAAGGTAAATGGCCTCCCTTGATTTTTTTCTGAGAAGTACTCCGCTGATAGCCTGAACTAAATGCTACAAGTTTAACATTTTTTTTATAAGTTGACTTGGAAAGGGTCGAGAGGGTGAAATGGTTTTGGGTGCCTCTTGCAAGTTATGGCTTATTTAGTGTGATTTTGCTTGACTAAAGACCTGTCATACTGATTTAACAATTGATATTCAATCCTGCACTTAAATTTTAATAAAAAAAAAAATTTTTAGGAGCTACAACTCCTATAGCTACAACTTCTGATCAGTATTGAAAAACAAGTAGCGACACTCAGGCTCCTTCAATCATTCCTGTATCTTATAGGTATGTATCTATATCTGGCTAAAGTGACCTATTGCCCAATCCTGCTAGCTTGCTAAAAACTGACATAAAACTTGCTAAGTAATAAATGAAGAATCCGTAAGGTCACCCTCGTAAGCTAGCTATATTGGTAGTTAGAACTAACATTAAAATTCATGATTGTTGGGAGGCTTTACCTATAGAATGCATTTACCTTATTTTGAATTGCACAAAGTTTTTGAAGTAGGCTTTTATGAGGTATTTAGCTAGCTAGTTATCCATTGTCAATTTTCTAAAGTTGGCTACCTAGCTAGCCAGCCAGCTAATACCGAACATTTATGTTCCCAATAACAAATTCCAATTTTCTACATTTAAGATTCACATTTTGACCCACTGAAACCAGATGCCTTTTATAAATATACACGTATATAATTAAACAGTGACCTGGCACTGGAACTTGGCCAACTCAATCTGCATTTTCTCATCACATTAACACAATTACAACAAAAAAAAAATTTGCCAAAGCCACTGCACCTGCTTGGCCGAAATTGAACTTGGCCTAGATTTTCATCCCATTTAAATTAGTGCTGTACGATTTGGTAAAAATGTGCGATTGCGATTATAGTGGACCGAATTGCAGTTTGCGATTGCGATATGAATTTTTTTTTTTTAATATCTTGACCACTTGCTTTATCAAGGAGAAAGCAGAGAATAATGATGATTTTGTAGGGTATTTTTCTCGACTCAAAAAATGCAAACATTAAGGTGCATAAAAATCCAAAAGTTTATAGCATTATTTTCAAAATAACATTTTCCAAAAAAGAGGTTTTTCCTTTGCAGAAAATATCCAGATTTTCAAAAAAAGTGCAAGTGCAGTGGCACTATTGTAAACTTAGATGCCTTTCTGCAGGCATTTCCGTAAACCTTTTAAGTACTACTTAATACAAAAAGCAAACAGTTCATCCAATACCCTTATAAAATAAAGGCATTTCTGCGAAGTACAAAAGCAGTAGCACCATTGGGCATTAGCAGATTTCTGTTGTCTCTTTGGCTTTTCTTTCCATGGCTTTCACTCACATGCATTCCTTATGCTTCTCTCTGTGCTGTCCCAGGTGTTGATACTGATTGGTGGTGTTGCTGCAGGATGTGGAGATTTTAACTTTGCAAGTTTTACACAACACGTATTCTGTTCAACGTCGCCGTACCTGAAATCCAAGTATCGCCATATGCCGAGATGCCAAGTCTCGCGGTTTTTTTTTTTAATGAGATTAATGAGATTCTCACGCGGAATTAAAATCCTGTGCATTTGAAGTTTCAGTTTCACTTGCATAAAGGTGGACATGATCGTTTGAATTGTTTAAATGAAATAATAATAATTCCATTGCATACTATTCATCTGACCAATCGCGTAAAGAAACGTATGGAACCCCATCATGTTCACGTTGACTGCTTGAAGTGCATTCAGATTTTCTTATTAGCGTGGTTATATTACTAAGCGGTAGGAATTCCATGTGACACCCTTCCTTTATCCTCAGACGTTTTCCACATGGATTTAAGAAAATTGGTGTGGAATTATTCGATAGGACGTAATGTTTTGACTCAGACACAGCTCAGGATAGCGCTTGTGGGCATAACGTCAACAGACTAGATACAATTAAGGGAGACGTGGTTCTGTTCACTGGCAGCACACGCTTATTTAGATTGAATCGCAAATCGCCGCCTTTTTCGCAGTTATGCAATCGCACTGATTGACATCGCTATTGCAATTGTGATTGGATTAATCGTGCAGCATTAATTTAAAAACATATAAAATGTGATAAGTATCGGTGAAAAACTAAGGCGTTAGAGCGCTGACAAGGCAGAAAGTGTATGGAGGCGTGACAGACCACCACAGAGGCATCTAACCACAGCAGAGGCCAAGCAGGCTACAACAACAGAGAGACTGCAGGCTATGCATCACAAAGAAACTGCTATAACCAATGCTTGTCTTCCTATTCAATTTTTCTTCACCATTCAATCTTGGGAGTAATAGCCATAGCTATCACACCTACTTATGAGACTTTTGGGCAGGGGTCTAAATTTGTCATATCTGCAGAGGATAATTGTTTTGCACCCTTAATCAGCTAATGTATGTTTTGTACCTTACTGTTAGTTGTAAGGTTATATTATCTGTCCTGTCAGTCTCAACGAGGGCTATTCAGCGGAAGTTTTTGCCATCTTGAATCTTCCCATCACCTGGTGTACTGACAAATAAGCTGAGCACTCTGGTAACAGGGATGCCAAACACCTTACAAGCATCTTCTTATAATACAATACACAAAGTTGTTTGACTCAGCAGTTTCCAAAGCGTATGCCTCAGGCCGGCTCTGCTGCAGCTTTAAATACAAAACCCAAAACCAGTGAAGTTGGCACATTATGTAAATCGTAGATAAAAACAGAATACAATGATTTGCAAATCCTTTTCAACTTATATTCAATTGAATACACTGCAAAGACAAGTTGTTTAATGTTCAAACTGAGAAACTTTTTTTTTTTTTGCAAATAATCATTAACTTAGAAATTAAAGGCAGCAACATATTGCAAAAAAGTTGGCACAGAGGCCTATCCTTTTAACGACACTCAGTAAACGTTTGGGAAATGAGGAGACTGATTTTTGAAGGTTTTCAGGTGGAACTCTTTCCCATTCTTGCTTGATGTACAGCTTAAGTTGTTCAACAGTCCGGGGTGTCCGTTGTTGTATTTTACGCTTCATAATGCGCCACACATTTTCAATGGGAGACAGGTCTGGACTACAGGCAGGGCAGTCTAGTACCTGCACTATTTTACTACGGAGCCATGCTGTTGTAAAATGTGCAGAATGTGGCTTGGCATTGTTTTGCTGAAATAAGCAGGGGCGTCCATGAAAAAGACGTTGCTTGGATGGCAACATATGTTGCTCCAAAACCTGTATGTACCTTTCAGCATTAATGGTGCCTTCACATATGTGTAAGTTGCCCATGCCTTGGGCACAAATACACCCCCATACCATCACAGATTCTGGCTTTTGAACTTTGCGCCTATAACAGTCCGGATGGTTCTTTTCCTCTTTGGTCCGGAGGACACGACGTCCACAGTTTCCAAAAACTATTTGAAATGTGGACTCGTCAGACCTCAGAACACTTTTCCACTTTGCATCAGTCCTTCTTAGATGAGCTTGGGCCCAGCGAAGCCGGCGGCGTTTCTGGGTGCTGTTGATAAATGGCTTTCGCTTTGCATTGTAGAGTTTTAACTTGCACTTGCAGATGTAGCGACGAACTGTAGTTACTGACAGTGGTGGTCTGAAGTGTTCCTAAGCCCATGTGGTGATGTCCTTTACGCACTGATGTCAGTATTTGATGCAATATCGCCTGAGGGATCGAAGGTCACGGGCATTCAATGTTGGTTTTCGGCCTTGTGCAGTGATTTCTCCCGATTCTCTGAACCTTTTGACGATATTACGGACCATAGATGATGAAATCCCTAAATTTCTTGCAATAGCTCGTTGAGGAATGTTGTTTTTAAACTGTTCGACAGTCAGCTCACGCATTTGTTCACTAAGTGGTGACCCTTGCCCCATCCTTGTTTGTGAATGACTGAGCATTTCAGGGAAGCTGCTTTTATACCCAATCATGGCACCCACCTGTTCCCAATTAGCCTGTTCACCTGTGGGATGTTCCAAATAAGTGTTTGATGAGCATTCCTCAACTCTGTCTTTTTTGCCACTTGCGCCAGCTTTTTTGAAACATGTTACAGGCATCAAATTCCAAATGAGCTAATATTTGCAAAAAATTACAAAGTTTACCTGTTCGAACATTAAGTAACTTGTCTTTGCAGTGTATTCAATTGAATATAGGTCGAAAAAGATTTGCAAATCATTGTATTCTGTTTTTATTTACAATTTACACAACGTGCCAACTTCACTGGTTTTGGGTTTTGTACAAAAAAGGTGCCCATTGGGCCTTCTGAGCTCACCCATACAGTGGGCAGCACAATTTCCAACTGCATCTTGCTGCCCTGTTAGGCACTCTCAAGCCCACAGTCTGTGCTGCCACAGTACAAATTAAAATCAAATGTCACTCTATAACCACGGCACAAATAGAGAATTGTAATGAAGGAACATGCACGTGCTCAATGCTGAATTCATTTATTGCTGCAGTGCACAGATTACAAACAAAGCTGTGGTTTACACACTACAAAAACTCTATAGATCAGTACAACAGAAAAACTGTAGTCTATGGAATACACAGTAAGCCATGATCTAAACATTACAGACAAAGGGTGCGGTAATTTGTGATAAAGGGTGGTAATGAATAAAGATGCAGTCTTTCTTGGTACCTCCCCCAATACTCAATCTTGGGTGAGCAAGCTGCTTTAGAGTGACATCAGGCATTTTATGGGCATTTTCCGTCATGCTGGATCTTGACATTTTCCTTGGTTTTTCTGTAGGAAATACAATATTGAGTTAAAACTGCACAGAAAAACACTGCAATTGAGATATTATGTTGACAAGTTACAAGCAACATCAAGCCCAGGTCGCAAAAAGGCTCTCATTTGTGTACAACTGTTCTTGTTTGCACACAAATTGTAAATGTTCTATTTTCAGTGGTTTTTCATGTCTGAAGGTAGGTAACATTAAATTTTATCATGGCTCTTATGCTCTGGAGTAAAAAGGTCCTATCTAACATGGCAGAAATATTTATGCTTTTCTCACTAAATCATTGCTTTGAAAACTAGCAAAATATGAAGCAAATTGGTAACAGGCTTTTTACAGGAAGAAGAGTTATTATAGTTCCACTCAGTTTTGATGGCTTCAAAAGCTGATCGTAAAACATTGCCCAGTAAGTTTGTATTTGATGTGAGACCAAATATTCTGACCAGAACAAACACAAAACTGAGTGTTCTGTTCAAAAGCCACCTCTTGGAGGTCTTTGCAGGGTGGGCAGTACCACTGTCCTGTTGAAGTATACATAACTTCTGATCATTCCGCCATGTAGACTACTATTCAACGATGGGAGTCAAGTCTTTATGCAATGTTTCCCAATACTTAGCAGCATGAGTCAACTTATTAGACTAACCGCCCACCATGATACCTCTTTCTTCAACACTTTTTGCCAAATCTTTGAAGACACATTCTCTGGACCATCACTACACAAAATACACACCAATTTATAACTCGTCTTAATTATGGAAGCATATTACTAACAATGTTAAACTGAAAATGCATTCTGAGCAATTTTTCTTTTTCAAAAACTCTAAATATTATTTGAATCATAATAAAAATGTGATCCTGCACTTAGTTTTTATTTTCAAGTCCAAGTATGCAGTTTTTATTACAAATTAAAAAAAGAAAAATAGCCCCGCAAAGCGAGCATTTCCCCTCAGCCCTTGATTGTTTGGAATGAATATAAATTGACGAAGGAATTTTCATATTCTCCTGCGGAATACAAAATACAAGATGGCAGCTGTGGTGGCCTTACTGGACATCCGAGTGCTGTAAAATTCGATAGGCTTCTGTTTGTACACAAGACCAGGTGACAGATCAAAAATGGCGTAGATGGATGAAGGCATTTTCAAGTTATTGTACAGAATTTTATTTAACCCTTGTTTAACCAGGGAAGTCCTGGTTAAAGAGGAAGTGAAGAATACTAAGTTCAAGCTGATATCAATGATCTTTGAGACAACGTTGACGGTACTTTTCCAGGATGTTCAGGTGACGCGTCATCCAGGTCTCACTTGCATACAACAGTGTCAGAATAATAACTGTTTAGTAAAAAGGGACTTAATGTTCAACTGAAAAGGCCTTGCCGCAAACCGCCCATCTGGTTGCAAATGGCAGTAAGAGTTTTCGAAGAGAAGAGAGAGAGCCTATTCAGTGATGCTTCAATGAAGAGAGAGAAAAGGAAGTAATGACAATGTAGGAATAATAACTTGGTGGTCTACTACCGAGTGCCCGTACTGCCACTATCCTACTCGTTCGCGATTGATAGCCGATGATGATGATTCACTGGTGACTGCTGTTTTTCTGGGTGCCGAAGCTGCCCTGACCAACCATGGTATAAGGAAACCTGAGTATTTTTTTTTTTTTTTTCAAAGAAACTGAAGCCAGGAAATTTATTCATAACATCTTCCTACTTCCTACTTCCTACTCCCCCCCCCCCCCACACACACACACACACACACACACACACACACACATATACACACACACTCAAAGTAAATGGACCTCCCCAGTTGAAAAACCCAGTTGAAAATAAGTAGTCTGGTTTAATTGTAAACAATATGTGAGTTTCCTTATGAATAGTGCATTTTTGAATGGACAAGTCACATTCTGTATAATTGAAGAGCTTGGTGCTAAAAGCACTTAAGTCACATTTTCACATATTGTGAAGTAAGGATGGGAAAACATCTTTAGTCTCCTAAGTTGATTTTCTCGAAATCGACATTTTGTGACTTAAGCGCTTTTAGCACTCGGCTCTTCAATCGTGCATTTCTCAGAAACTGTTTGAGCACCCATAAATAAATATGCAGGATTGGTTATTTACATTATCAGGTACCTCTGACATGATTTACGGGAAAATTGGGAGATGTAAATTTTTGGGGTGCAGCCTTGAATTCTAATAATTTGAGATAACTATTTTTTTAGTAGGCCTCGAGAGGCAGCTTGTACAGTGGGCTTATAGGGCTTGAAAAAAGCTTCAAAATGACACCACGCTGCTTGAGGGTAAGGAAAGTGGACTGTGCTCAGGTTCTGTATTTTTAATCTGACTTTTGAGGGTCATTTATGTTTGAATTTTTGGGTGTGATTCCTGTATCCACGAAGTGCTCTAGTATCCAACAATTTTTGGCCACATATAATCTGTTTAACATCAGGGTGCAACATTATCACAGGCCGTTTCTTCTGTTTGACTTTACGTATTTGAACAAGTCTTAGGAGTGTTGCCTTTCATTGGTCCTCCAAAATAAAATAACTTTTTTCCTCCAATTCAAGGTGACCACCTGCATCTTCATGAAAGTCTCTCACTTGTAGTTAAATATTAGCATAGCCTTGAAACAATATTGTTTGTTCTGGCTATACCAAATGTTTCAGCCACATGGAGCAATACATTATATGCTATATTATGTGCACAGATGTGCTGTAAGTGTAGGCAGGCCAAAATGTTGCCTCTAATTATTACGAAATGATAAAGAGAGGCTATATCTGAAAGAGTATTCTTCTGTCAGTGAAGTGGGCCTCCTATTATTTATAACCTTTATTATAACCTATTATTTATGCGACATGAACAGTCAGTAGTTAACAAAGAACAGTATTCTGAGCACAGAAAAGTTCCAAAATTTTGATGGTCATAAAGAAGCCATATTTGGCTAAATAAGGAGGCAAACAAATTCTTTACATTTTCCCACAATTGATGTAAAATCAGTTGAGTTTCGGAGCTGTATGGGTAAAGGAATAGCAAACCAGCAGTGCAGCACATCTGAGGGAGTGTAACAGCTGTGCTGGTGTGAACTCATCACCATGGGACTGTCTTTGTACAAAACCCAAAACCAGTGAAGTTGGCACGTTATGTAAATCGTAGATAAAAACAGAATACAATGATTTGCAAATGCTTTTCAACTTATATTCAATTGAATACACTGCAAAGACAAGATGTTTAATGTTCAAACTGAGAAACTTTATATTTTTTTTGCAAATAATCATGAACTTAGAATTTATAGGCAGCAACACATTGCAAAAAAGTTGGCACAGGGGCCTTTTTACCACTGTGTTACATCGCCTTTCCTTTTAACGACACTCCGTAAACGTTTGGGAACTGAGGAGACCAATTTTTGATTTCAGGTGGAACTCTTTCCCATTCTTGCTTGATGTACAGCTTAAGTTGTTCAACAGTCCGGGGTGTCCGTTGTCGTATTTCATGCTTCATAATGCGCCACACATTTTCAATGGGAGACCGGTCTGGACTACAGGCAGGCCAGTCTAGTACCCGCACTCTTTTACTACGGAGCCATGCTGTTGTAAAACGTGCAGAATGTGGCTTGGCATTGTCTTGCTGAAATAAGCAGGGCCGTCCATGAAAAAGGTGTGCAGTCTGTTTCTACCATCAGCAAAAAAAAAAAAAAAAACTGTGGTAAAAATTCCAGAAATGGCTTCCCCATTGAGGGTTGCACACCGAAATTCAATTCTACTTTCATTCATCATTTTGGAATAGGCAGATAATATTCCAATGAACAATAACTGAAAGTTTCATAGGAATATCTAAAGAATTAAGAAAGTTTTGCCATTTTATGCAAACCATTTCTGGCACAGATTTCTTATTTTTTCTATAGAAACTAAGGACATTTTATACCCCTCATTAGCCAATTTCCAAGTGCAATAACTTTGTCAGTTCTCAACCTATTACATTGGTCTTTTTATTTCAAGCTCTTTTGGGATGAATAATTCATTTCAGCATAGAACCATTTTGAAAATTTTAGTAACATACCTAATATAGCAAGCTGGTATCTGACATGCTAGCAAGTTGTCATGCTATCGCTAGCTGCAATGCTATCGCTAGCTGGCAAACATTGCTAAACTAGTCGCCAGTCGAAATGTGTGATCATAAACGTAACGAGCATGATAAACCGGTATGCGTGTGTGAGTGAATGATACAAGTTCCCTGGCATCAATGTGATGACGTGAATTTGCATGCGATGTGATGATCTATAAGGATCTGGTGTTGTGCGGATTACTTGTGAGAATGAGAGTGGGAAAACGGTGGACCACTCGTGGGCGTCACTCATGGCTATCGAGTGCCTTAATAAAGTTACTGTCTAGCCGGCCCCAAGTTCGAGTCCGTCTCCTTTATGTATATCCTTGGGTTGCCTATTCTCCTCTCACCACTTGGACGATCCTACCGGCAGAGCAAGAGCGAGCCCTTCCCGGTCCTTGAACCCAGACGTACCCCCCTCAGCCACAGACGGATTACTCACAACGTGTACTTCAGTCCCGTATAGAGCACTAAAGGTAGAATATTTGTCATGTTTTATTTCGGAAGGATAAGGTAATGATGTGAGTTGGCAGGTACTCATGTCCTTTCAGGGATTTTCTGTCAACTCCCTGCCCCCCTCTTGTTCTACTGCACTTGCTAATCGGTTCTCTGCATCACGACTTTGTGGTCGGATTCTACAAAGGGACTGGCTGTTCGAACAGCGACTCTGCAATGCGAGTGACGTCCACTCACTTCTAAGCAGAGCAAAAATGAATTGATGCCGGTTAGGGCTAGGATTAGTAGCAGCTGTGCATGTGAGCGACACCAACTTCCGTGTTAGGTTTCGTTCCTGACATTCAAAGTGCACACATAAAATGCTATAAAGAGCCGTCCACACTGAGAAAGATAACTATAATGATAACCATAACCATCACAATTTGAGCATCGACAATGATGAACGACATTGTAGTGTAAACATTTATTTTATGCGTTCCAGCTGTGATTCTGTATATCGTGCAGCCCTAAAAGGGAGAAATTGCCTTTGCCCAAATCTTCACTATCATTAAAAAAATAAACAATCATTCATCTTCTATTCCCGCTTATTCCTCACTAGGGTCTTGCGGCGAGCTGGAGCCTATCCCAGCTGACTACGGGCAAAGGCAGGGACTCACCCTGGACAGGTTGCCAATCCATCGTAGGGCGCACACAGCATTCACACACCATTCACTCTCACACTTATGGGTAATTTAGTGTCTCCAATTCACCTGATATGCATGTCTTTGGACTGTGGGAGGAAACCGAAGTACCCGGAGAAAACCCACGCGAACACGGGGAGAACATGCAAACTCCACGCAGAAAGGCCCCAGGCCAGATTTGAATGACCTTCTTGCTGTGAGGCAGCAATGCTAACCGCTCTGCCACCGTGCTGCCAATAAACAAACAAAACAAAATAATAGTGCCAGTGATGATTAGGCATCTGTCAGTGACCCCTCTGTCGATTTGAAATTTTCAAAGTCCAGGCATCTTTTTATTTGCAGCATGCTCTGTAGGTTAAGTGAGGAGAGCTATGTGACTCCAAGCTGTCTTCTTGCTGTAAGTAACATTCGCTGGCCTGCTATGTCTTGCACTGTATTGCACTTGTTTGATGTTTGGTTGTGTTAGCAAATTTGTCCCATCACCAGTTTTTGGGCTGGGCTGAGCAACGGCCCAGCCCTTTAACGCGAATGCTGCTGTCTGAGTTACTGCGTGAGTGACTGACTGATCAAGTTCAACGATTGGCTTGCTCGCGGGAAAGAAGTTCAGCGATTGGTCAGCCGGCGGGGAAGAGGCGGCCCAGCCATATACTAGATGCACCTATTCTTGTTTATTATTTTTATATTTTATTTTTCTGAAATTATGATACACAAACATATACAAACATGAGGTAAAGATATCCACTACTTACTTGTTGTGAACACACAGAAAGCACTCATTATCGTAGGATTGGCCATCAGTCCCACACACAGGCCAGTAAATTCTTGGACACATTCCAGCTTCTTCACGCTCGGA
This sequence comes from Gymnothorax reevesii, assembly GCA_029721435.1. Lineage (NCBI taxonomy): Eukaryota > Metazoa > Chordata > Actinopteri > Anguilliformes > Muraenidae > Gymnothorax > Gymnothorax reevesii. The sequence goes on from CM056586.1 coordinate 671,566, forward strand.
GCATGTAGCCTTTAAGAGAAATATTTGTCAGAACTGCCATTAATTCAATTAGAAACATGTTTTTAATGTTTGTATGATTGTGCTTTTGTTCAGCAAATGGCTGCATCCTGGATAATCCGTCCCTTTCTAACCATCTACGTTCTCAACCCAGCTTCTGGTCAGTTTCAGGCATTAGTCCTGTTCCGCCTAAACTAGTACAACTATTTTATTATGTTATATTACTGTTGTGTATATTAATTTTATATGTTTATTTGCATTGCATTGACTGTTGTAATCAAGGCATCATTGGAAAAGAGAGCTTGCTCTCAATTGGCCTTCCCTGAATAAATAAAGCTGAAATTAAAGGAAACTCGCTTTTAGCTGGCGTGCCGGCTTCTGCTATCAGACCTCTGCAGCTGATCCAGAATGCTGTAGCTCTCCTGATCTGCAACCTCCTCAAACACTCCCACATCACTCCCCTTCTCACTGCCCTCCTCTGGTTGCCTGTCATGGCTCGCATTAAGTTTAAAACATTGATGCTAACATTCCAGGCAACTAAAGGGACAGCTCTGGCCTATCCTCAGGAGACCTTCAGACTCTATACACCCATCAGACATCTCCCTTCGACCACTGCTGGTCGACTGGGAGTTCCCTCACTCCGTTCTCGTGCTGACCAGTCACGTCTCTGGTCTATTCTGGTCCCCACGTGGTGGAATGAGCTTCCCACAGCGGTCAAGACAACAGAGACACTAACCGCCTTCAAGCGTCATTGTCTCAGTATGGTTTTCGACTAAATGAATTATTTACTGATTTATTTTCCTCCAGTAGGTATTTCACAGAGCCTCGTCCTCTCTCTGTACTGTCATTTCTTGTCATGGTTTGTGAGGTGTGTGTGTTGTTCGGCTCTCGTCCCGGGACGACATCGAATTCCTGGGCCATCAAATTCTTTACCCAGCTGGTTGATTGAGCTGGTGCGGTGCTTTCCCAGAATCTATATCAGGATGTCCGGCACGCCTCCTTCTCTAGAGTGCCTGTGTTTAGCTTCGCACTGTAGCCGAAGATATCTGTAGTCAGGTTTTTTATGACTTTCTATCTTCTAATTTACATAACATGAATGGCGAGAACTGGCCGTTCAGCCCAACTACGCTCGCCAGTTTCATTATACTATTGTGAATAAATTCCTTCAGATACTCAATGACTCAGTGGTATCTAGCTTTAAGTCAAGCCAACTCTTGAAAACTCCCAAGGTCTCTGCCTCAACAATATGATCAGGTAAGCTATTCCACATCGAAATTACTCTTTGGGTGAAGAAATATTTCGGAATATCCGTGCAAAATTTATCTTTGGTCAACTTCCATTTGTGACCCCGATTTCTACTAACAACACATCCTACATAATCCACTTTGTTAATCCCTTTAAAGCCACATATTTATCTTCGATAGGATGACGATCGCCTAAATCACACAATAACTTTAAAATACTTTACCTTATAGAATTAATCTCTCCGGAATGCAGTGATGCCTTTGAAAAAAATTAACTACATCGGGAAATGTTTGTATTTGACTGCCAAAGTGTGTAACCCTACTTCTTTTCGCTCGCCAAAAAAACACACATTTCCGTGACGTAGTACACATGATAGCGATAATAGCGAATCGCTATTATAGCAATTATAGCGAATAGAGATTTTTATGCAAATATGACACATATAAATCAAGGCAACAACCATCCTATTACAGTAGAGTCATCCAAACATGGCAATCATTTCTTTATGTCATATATGTTAGGCTATTTACCTCGTGCGAATCCAAAAGATGACGACTTGGCTTCCTTGTTCATTGCGCTACACGCTTATCTTTCCTTCTGGGTCTATTTTTAGTAACTGGCCGACAAGGGAAACCTCCACAATAGTTTTATCTATATCGCTGGACCTGGGGGTTCTAAAATCGTGCGATTGTTCGTATTCGTTACATCTAAGCACTACGAACATAGGAAACTTCTCAAAAAAAAATTCTCAAAATTAAGTCTTAATTACTGAATCCGTGAGTATGTGGCTTTAACATATTTAAAGACTTCGATCAGATCACCCCTTAATCTCCTTTTCCTAAGACTAAAGAGATTAAGGATCTTCAGTCTCTTCTCATAGATTTCATCTTTCATACCTGGAATTAGCTTAGTGGCTCTTCTCTGAACTTTCTCTAGAGCCTCTATAGAACTGTACACAATACTCCAAATGTGGTTGACAAATGTGTTGTACAAAAGAAGCATCACCTCCTTAGATTTGTACTCAATACTTTTGGCAATGTATCCCAGCATCCGATTGGCTTTTTTAACTGCTACGGCACAATGGCTAGAGCCTGTGAGGGTTTGGTCAACAACCACTCCCAGATCTTTCTTGTGTGCAGCACATTCCAGTTTTAAATCTCCCATGAAATATCCGTCTAATGTTTTTATTACCTACATGTACAACTTTACATTTCGCTGCATTAAATTTCATTTGCCACATTTCTGCCCAATTCTGGATTCTATCCAAATAATCCTGAATCACTTTAGTGGACTGTAAACTATTTGCCAAACCCCCCAATTTAATATTATCTGCAAATTTGACTAATCTGCTCTCAATATTCCTATGAAAGTCATTAATGTAGATGAGGAAAAGCAGGGGTCCCAACACCGATCCCTGGGGGATGCCACTCCCCACCATACCTAGATCAGATGAGATACCACTGACCACCACTCTTTGTGTTCTGTCCTGTAACCAGTTTTGAATCCACTCCAGAATACCTCCTGTAACTCCAATGGAGCTCATTTTAAAAATCAGTCTCTTATGCAGTTCTCTATCAAATGCTTTCAGAAAATCCAAGTATATGATGTCATAAGCCCTGCTCTGGTCATAAGTCTTGGTGGCCTCTTCAAAAAATTCCAGAGGGTTTGTCAGGTATGACCTTCCTTTACGGAAATCATGTTGGCTATCCCTCAGGATACTGTTACGTTCAAGAAATAAGTCCAGCTCATCTTTTATGATAGATTCCAATATTTTGCACGCAATGCCAGTTAAACTGACTGGCTGGTAATTCCCTGGCTCAGTACAGTCCCCTTTCTTCTATATTGGTATTATATTGCCCTGTTTCTAACCATTTGGTATTTCTCCAGTTTCTATAGACCGTCTGGAGATGGCGGATAGCAGCTTAAAGATGATCTCACTAACTTCCCTGAGCAGTCTAGGATATAAGCCATCAGGACCCGCCACCTGGCAGCTGGTGTGGGCTTGCTTATAGCCCGCTCACTGTCTTATCGGCTTATGGGTCGATGCAGAGTACCTGGCCTTTTTGGAGTCCCTGGGAGGGGTACTGGAAAGTACTCCAACTGAGGACACCATTGTTCTGCTGTGGGACTTCAACGCCCACGTGGGCAGCAACAGTGTTACCTGGAGGGATGTGATTGAAGGAACAGCCTCTCTGATCTGAACTCGAGTGGTGTTCTGTTATTGGATTTCTGTGCTAGTCATGGCTTGTCCATAACAAACACTATGTTCAAACATAAGGGCATCCATCCGTGCATGTGGCACGAGGACGCCCGAGGCCGGAGGTCAATGATCGGCTTTGTGGTCCTGTCATCTGACCTTAGGCCGTATGTCTTGGACAGTCGGGTGAAGAGAGGGGCTGAGCTATCCACTGATCACCACCTGGTGGTGAGTTGGATCCGCTGGCGGAGAAGGAAGCTGGACAGACTTGACAGGCCCAAACGTGTTCTGAGGGTCTGTTTGGAACGTCTGGCCGAGCCCTCTGTCAAAGAGGTTTTCAACTCTCACCTCTGGGAGAGCTTTTACCAGATCCCAAGGGAGGCTGGAGACATTGAGTCTGAATGGACCATGTTCTCCACATCCATTGTTGATGCGGCCATTTGGAGCTGTGGCCATAAGGCTTCCGGCGCCTGTTGCGGCAGCAACCCCCGGAACCCGGTGGTGGACATCGGAAATAAGGGATGCCATCAAGCTGAAGAAGGAGTCCTATCAAACATGGTTGGCTCATGGGACTCCTGAGGCAGCTGACAGGTACTGGCAGGCTAAGCGTGCTGCGGCCCGGGCAGTGGCAAAAAAACTGGGTATAGGAAAAGTTCGAGGAGGCTATGGAAGAGGATTATCGGTTGGCCCCAATAGAGATTCTGGCAAACCGTTCGGCGCCTCAGAAGGGTAAAGCAGTGCCCTGCCAACACTTTACACTGGAGGTGGGGAGCTGTTGACTTCGACTGGGGATATTGTCGGCCAGTGGAAGGAATACTTTGAGGATCTCCTCAATCCAACTGATACGTCTTCCATAGAGGAAGCAGAGGCTGGGGACCCGGAGGCTGATTCATCCATCACTTGGGCTGAAGTCACTGAGGTAGTTCGGAAGCTCCTCGGTGGCAAGGTACCAGGGGTGGATGAGATCCGCCCTGAGTACCTCAAGTCCCTGGATGTTGTAAGGCTGTCTTGGTTGACACGCCTCTGCAGCATCGCGAGGCAGTCAGGGTCAGTGGCTCTGAACTAGCAGACCGAGCTAGTGGTCCCTCTTTTTAAGAAGGGGGAGCGGAGGGTGTGCTCCCACTATAGGGGGATCACACTCCTCAGCCTCCCGGGTAAAGTCTATTCCAGGGTGCTGGAGAGGAGAATTCGGCCAATAGCCGAACCTCGGATTCAGGAGAAACAATGCGGTTTTCGTCTGGTCGTGGAACACTTGACCGGCTCTATACCCTCCGCAGGGTGCTTGAGGGTTCATGGGAGTTTGCCTAATCAGTTCAAATGTGTTTTGTGGACTTGGAGAAGGCATTCGACCATGTCCCTCATGGCATTCTGTGGGAGGTGCTTCAGGAGTATGGAGTCCGGGGCCCTCTACTAAGGGCCGTGCGGTCTCTGTATGACCAGAGCAGGAGCTTGGTTTGCATTGCCGGCAGTAAGTCAGACCTGTTTCCGGTGCATGTTGGACTCCGGTAGGGCTGCCCTTTGTCATCGGTTCTGTTCATTACTTTTATGGACAGAATTTCTAGGCGCAGCCAGGGGCCGGAAGAAGTCTGATTTGAGGACCAGAGGATCTCATCTCTGTTTTTTGTGTATGATGTTGTCCTGTTGGCTCCTTCGAACCAGGACCTCCAGCATGTATTGGGGCCGTTTGCAGCCGAATACAAAGCGGCTGGGATGAGAATCAGCACCTCCAAGTCCAAGGCTATGGTTCTTGACCGGAAAAAGGTGGCTAACTCCCTCCGGGTTGGAGGAGAGCTCTTGCCTCCAGTGGAGGAGTTTAAGTATCTTGGGATCTTGTTCACGAGTGAGGGAAGGATGGAGAGTGAGATTGACAGACGGATCAGTGCAGCGGCAGCAGTAATGCGGTCATTGTACCGATCTGTTGTGGTGAAGAAGGAGCTGAGCTGAAAGGCGAAGCTCTCAATTTACCAGTCAATCTACGTTCCTACCCTTACCTATAGTCAGGAACTTTAGGCCATGACCAAAAGAACGAGATCTCTGATACAAGTGGCTGAAATGGGTTTCCTCCGCAGGGTGGCAGGGCGCTCCCTTAGAGATAGGGTGAGAAGCTCTGTCTCCCGGGAGGAGCTCAGAGTGGAGCCACTGCTCCTCCACGTCGAGAGGAGCCAGCTGGGGTGGCTCAGGCATCTATATCGGATGCCCCCCGGACGCCTTCCTGGGAAGGTGTTCCGGGCATGCCCCACCGGGAGGAGGCCCCGGGGAAGACCCAGGACACGTTGGAGGGACTATGTCGCTCAGCTAGCCTGGGAACGCCTCGCGATACCCCCGGGAGAAATGGAGGATGTGTCCAGGGAGAGGAAAGTCTGGGCATCCTTGCTTAGACTTTCCCCGAGACCTGGCCCCGGATAAGCCGAAGAAGATGGATGGATGAATGGATGGAATTGACTTTTCAAATGGCTCTTTTTGAGTCCCAGTGTATACATGGTCAATCCAAGCACTAGTTGGCGCTGAAGGGTGATTGTGAAGCAGCTTCTATGTGCGTTCGCTGTAGTCCTTCGATCTGGTTATTATATTACACATGTAAAGTCAGACAGTTAAAGAAGCACCAGAAGAAATTGAACTGGATGCAGACTGAATAATTGTTTACTTTGTGTTTTTCCATCCAAGAAATTCTACTCAAGATTTCACATTGAGCACGTCTTGTATTAATGGAGTTCAGCGCATACTCAAATACTGTACACTGAGTCAACTGCACACTATTGAGTTTAGTACCTTCAAATTAATTTGATTAATAAGACTGGCCAAGTATCAAAGAATATAATTAGTTACTTTAAATAATTGTGTACAGGGTCATTCCATGTCAAGTCAACTAATCTGAGAAAATCCATCCACCACATCATCTCAGATATGGCTGATAGTTTTATATTTCGTAAAATGGCTAAATTTCAGCTTCCTACCCCTACTACAACCCATCCAAAAATATAATTATATCTTTAAAAATAGCGAGGATTGTATCATTAAATTTGACCCCGCGAGACATTTTCATATTTCAATTCTTCATAAATCAGGCAATAATCATTCTAGAGACTTGAAATTTTTCATGCTTATACAGAAACTACTGTAGATTGCAAATAAACAAACCATTTGCTTCTAACATGATTGATGACAGTCTTATTAGGGCTCAAAATTAGTATGATTTAGAGTTTTGTCCATTTTCTGTGCCCCCAAAAATTGTGATATCACCTCCACACAGATCTGTTACTTATTTCCTATGCACTTCTGTACATGTAGTTTTGGAAGTACTGTATAACAGAAGTAGCTGGAGAATTATTTTCCTGGAGATGACGGCATGACAGAAATGTAAAATGTGCCAATCTTGCATGATAAAAACTTGATTTTCAAGAGGTAGCAGAGGTGATGCATTCCTGAAAGTTTTTTTGTGTATTCTTCTGGTCCTAAAGATATACTGTGAGAAATTTCAATTTTGTGTTCATTCTGTTAACCCCTTTGTGGTCTGTTGATCTTGAGCTTATAATCGTCCATTGGAAATATCTAAATATATAAAATTTACATGTATTCAGAAATTTTTTCTCAGAATTCCCCAGGGAATGATATTTTTTTACTGAATATGAGCAGAGTATCCAACTATCCATTGTGTTATATGGAGCAACATGCATTTCAGTGCTGATGTAACATTCATGGCACAACATGCATGCATGTCCAAACACATTAATGACTCATGATGATGTCATTCTGGAGTCCTGTCATTTGCCCAATCAGCATCTATGGAATGACATCACTCCCTCGATCCTTGATGATATAAATACTCTTGTTCATAAATTAAATCTCATTTTGCAAAAAGTTGTATCGAGACAAAGCTGAGGAATAGCACTGAAATATGGCTACGCGGTCAACTAGTCACTCTTTATCCAATTGTTCATTTGGTTTAGAATTGAATACGCTTGTCACAAAACATCATGTACCAAAGGCAAACAACAAATCAGACAATTCTCAGATTTATCTGAAGAGGACAGGTCACTGATATTATGGAGATCTGATTGGAGAAATTTGAAGAACAAACCTAATCTATCAATCTGTTAACACCATGAGAAGTACTATTTGCTGAAATACACTTCATTATAAGTTAACTGTTGTGATCCTTTCACTGTCCATAAGAATCCCATAAAAGGATCTTTGAGAACTGTTCAAATTGATTATGCCATGCAGACGCAGGACCGCTTTGGGAAGTCAGTTAAACCCGGACAGAAATTGTGCCCAACATGTGTGAAGAAGATCACCTCAAATGTGAATGAAGTAACTGAGAGTTCTGGTGAGGAATTAATGAAGAATAATACTTGATTTATAGGCCGAAGTATCCCAATATGTGCATTGAAAGCAAATATCTTGCTCATTTTATTTACATTTTTGATAGTGATCATTTATATAATCATTTCATAATGATTTTTCTTATATATTTAAGTGATTATGACATCTTATTAAGGTTAATTAGGATGAAAGTAATCGTACTATGTACATGCAGCTAGTTTGTTAGATTTTTGTGCACTCGAAAATATGTAGAAATGTCACACACTATAAAAATTGTTACAAGAGGAACACAAATCTGAAATTTCATACATTTGTTATTTATGATATTAGTAATGTACACTCCAAATATCATTGCCATAGCGCCTCTGCTACCAGCTGGAATTCATCTGATTTGATTGTGCGTGATTTACACTTTTTCCATTTTTGAACTGCCATATGTTCAGCATGAATGGGTTTATAATTATCTATGTTATATTTTATGAAAAGATACCTATAAATGTGCAAGCACAATAAAGAACAGATCTGTGTTTGAATATTTTCTTGGTTTTTTGGACTTCTAAACATGGACAAGATTGATATTTTCTTCAATTTCAGACATTCATGGCACTCTATATGATCGCCAAGGAACAAATTCTGTTGCAGATTTGGAATCTACACAAAATTCTGAGTCAGCAAGTGAAATTTTAGGTCTCTATCATGTTTCGAGCCCTCGTTTAAAGGGGAACTCATTATAAATCCTCACCTCTCTGGGCTCTGGCAGTGCATGTCCAATCTCTGAGAGTACTGAAACAAAGAAACAAGGCAGTTGTGAGTGTACACACATTTGAAATTTGATATATGCATAAGTAAAATATTCATGATAAATGATTTTACTTTGAAGTACCGGTAGCTAAACTACGATTACAAAGTCATCCACAGCGGTTTTTTTTTTTCTTTTTTTTTTTTGAATGCTCATTTCCACCTTCCATTTGCTTATGATGGTGTGTTTCCACCATACGTACCGCAAACATTTTGCCTAGCTTTGCTCACACAAGTGTGATCACAGGAATATTTATGGTAGAGCGGGGTAAGACGCCCCTGAGGGTCAGATGCCCTTTGCTTATAATTTAATTTCAGCTGAGCCCATTATGTGGCACCTGGAGGGAAATCCTGAGCAAGAGATGAGTCAACATGTCATGGTTATGGCTTTTGGTCGTGTTTATGTTCTGGTTCTGTGTTCATGATTATTGTCTTTTATTTATTCTTTTTGGTTATTGTAATACTCAGGTTTTTGGTTCATTCCATTTCTCAGTTCCATTGCACTTGTCTCCCCTGTCTTGTGATCTAGTTGGTCCGTCTTCCCCGTCTGCGTGCCCACTGACTTCCAGTGATTTAAATGAATTCCGGTGTTTAAAATATTCCTTCAATTCTCATTTTCTTCCTTCGCCTTTCTGTTCTGATTACTAACAAGACTAACATTTGTATTTTGTATCATAGTCTTCTAACAACTAATCCATGTATATAAGATTACTAACTTACCAACGAGCACTCTAGTTTAATGTGTAAAGTTGCACCGCTACGAATTTAGACTAATTCCCTCTCCGCAATTCCCCTGTGTTAAACTCTGCCTTTTAGCCTGTCTGTCCTCTCCTGAGCTTCAGCGAGAATCTCTCACACGTGCTTAATCACTCTCCTGCGCTCGTTATCTGTGCACGTAGAACTGTACCGGAGCTGTTTAAATGTCATAGGCTGTTTGTGTGATTCCCGTTTGTGTTTTGTCTTTCGCCTATTTTCGTGTTAAGGGTTTCCCTCATGTGATTCTCCCGATGTAATTAGTCTCATTCCCCACAGCTGATCTCTGTATAGCATGTGACCCTTCCTGTGTGTGTATTAGCAGTCTTTTCACTCACAGCTCTTGTCAGAACGTTGATCAATATTTCTTTGTGCAGAGTGCCTCGTATGCCATTGATTATCGCTTCTCTTCTACTGGATTGTCCGACTTTGATTCTTGCCATTGCCCTTTTTGTATCGTTTTTGTCTTTCTAGATTTCCGACCCATTTTTGTATGACCACAATTTCTGTGTTTGGATTCCCTGTGTATGACCCTTGGCTTTGTTCATCGACTACGACTTTATGCCTATCGTTTTCTGTACCTCTGCCCATCTGTCTTACTGGTTCTGACCCCTGCCTGTCTAGTCGATACTGTTTTTGGATTTCGTATTGTGGCTTGGCAATTCCTGTGTTATTTGGCTTTGACGTGGACTTCAATAAAGGCATATTTTTTTTTGGATTTCCCACCTTGCTTGTGTGAACGCACCATCACACAACAGAGCGAGTGACATGTGAGAACTCAAAGTATTTGTGTTTCTACTGACTGTCGTCTAAAAAATGACCAAATTAATCATTAAGCCACAAGTATTTGAATGCTCCAGGAGTCTGCAGGACATGTCTGGGTAGCTCTCTGATGCCTTCTGTATGTACAAAAGGGGGTCCTGTGTTGTGATAAATGGGGTTAATGAGCCAAAACAAATATGGTAGTGCTATGGAAGGCATCCTACCCCATTGTGAGTCGTATTCATTCTGTATTAGACTTTTTTCTCAAAATTATGTCCTATTTATTGGAAATGTAAATCAGACATGATTGATTTTTATAAAGAATTTGGGAATGGAAAGTTCAGTGTATCCACACATGTTAAAAGTAGGGCCATATTGAGTTACTCAATAATGAAACATATATGCATCAATAATGGCCAAAAAAGAAATATTTTGGGTGAAATGCATCATGGTCACTTAATTTTAATGACTTTTCGTGGATTCTCATATACGATCCATACTGCTACATGTTTATCTAATGTGGTGCCTCATATTTTTTAGCAGTCCTCGAGATCTAACCATCTATTCCTTGATGCAGTTAATGCCAACAGTACCTCACCATCACTTGTGCCAAAGTGTTTAGTCAGTTAATAAAAAGTTGAGTTTAGGAGAATGTACCTCCTTCTTTCCCCATTTCTTTAACAAGGAAATTTCTAAAAAGATGTTCATCTTTTGTATGATGTGTACCTGCCAATTAAGCTATAATATGATAATTACTCATTTGAAATGCAGTAAAACCAGTATGTATTTGGCTGTACAAGTTATTCTCTTCATGGGCATCTTACCCCGGGGGAGGGGTAAGATGGCCTTAAAAAAAAGTTATTAAACATTTGAAAATATTTCTATAGTGACCATGTCATAAATCTTTTGAGATGTGGTAGCTGACTTTACGTACTATCCATTCGAGCAAAAAATTAAATAAATAAATAAATTCATGTTGTTTACCTTCAGTTATGAAAATTCCTGCTTAAGGGGGAAATCTTACCCCGCCCTACCCTACTTCTCTCACCTGAAAGATTCCCGATGAAATTATCCTCCCTTCTATTCAAGGTCTACTTGCTGGAACTTTGACACACAATTTTGCACTGCCAACCAAAAGCGAGCGAGTTGTGCCTTGTTTACCCCTCAAGGGGCAGTTCTTCCCAGGACTGTTCAGATGATCAGCAACATTGCGGTGGCACCAATATTGCCACGCTAACGTTACGAACAATTTGCTTTATGAGCATTGTGACTGCTGGTGAATAAAAATATTCACAAAACTGCTGTTTTCATATCGGATTTGAATCGGACCACTGTTTTTAATAATTAATATTTGTTAAATATTTGTTAGAACAAGCTCGCTTCCTTGCTGATTTTAACGTTAGCTTGAGCCGTGTACGTGCAGTTAAAGCAATACAGGCAGCATAGGTAACCAACGAAGCTGCCAGTAGATGATCTTTTTCAGGATACCACTATGTTCGGACAAATTTTTCACGCAAGTCGAACTCGAGCAATACATGAATTTCACATCATGTGCGCCATTCGTGTCACGCTTTAGTCTTCCCAACCAAACATTAATCTGCTCAATTGCAAAGACTAATTGGGACGTTATTGTGCATTGTATCACATGGACTACTGGCATTTTCTTATCCACCTCAATGATGACATAAACAGTTGCGGGCGGCGGACAGAGAACGAGGAGGGCGATAAACATGTCTTAACCCAATTAATCCCACTGGTCACATTTGTGACCGATTTATATTTTATTTCGGTATTTATTTATTTACTTACTTACTTCTGGAAGCTCAAAAACTGTTGTTGTTGGCTTTGGGTAAAACATGCAACTTTGAACTTAACCATCATTAAATCTAAAAATAAATACAGTTTATATGTTAGGGAGGTCTAATGAGTAAAATGCTTGCGTTCACATTGCAAGGAAAATTTTGGGATTGATCGGGTTAAAACTGCTTATTAGTCTTCATCTGTTTTCAGTCAATTTCCCAGGTAAAAGACATTTGAACTCTCCCCTTTCGGATGAAGCAAATTGGCTTCGTTAAGACAAGAAATCAAACGCACCAGTTGAACGCAAAAAAGAGCGCATTTTAATCTTTTTCAATTAGACAATTATTACGCACAGGTTTGACGACTTAGTATGTGACAAAATTTAACAGGGAAAATCCATATGGACATATGCCTTTTGAAGATTCTTAATTCCATTTGCAATTTTTTTATGAGCCTACGGTTTAATAAGCCAAAGAGGATGTTTCCCATTTGAAAAGCATTCTTTTTCACGAACACCGCAGTAGGAGAATTGCTGACCAAATAAAATTACAAATACGAAAAAAGGCAGTTTCACACCCGTGGCCATGATCCAGTAAATGTAGTAAATTATTCAATTGCCAGCGTTTTGACATAAGACGCGTTGGTAGCCAAATTAAATAAATTTATTGATATCGCATCGCGGCAACAACTGTGCAACTGCCCTTCCTCGCAAATGTAGCCCTTTCTTCCGAAGAATGAAAACATTTTGTGCAAGTGCAATCTTAAAATAAATTATGTTGCACTGCTGGAAAAAAAGTCAAAATGGGTGATGGAATTTAGTGGAAGTGTTGGATTTATTATTACCATTATTATTATTATTATTATTATTATTATTATTATACATCCTTATAATATTTCTATTGAGTGCATTGACAATGTTTCCCATCAGTGATCTCTGTCATTTCCTATTAATTATTAATTAATATTGGTCTTGATTATTCGGTAAATTGTTGCTTGATTATTAATTTGGCGATCTCACACATGCAAAAACAGGTTGAGAGAAATAATGCGCTTAAGGGTAAGACGCTGACGGCATGCAATTGAAAGTTTAGCCATGAGCCCCCCGACTGGTTCCCATTTCGTGAGCGCGACCCTTATACACAAAAGACCAACTTCCGTGTGAATTTTTGAGAAACTATTATTGAAAAAAAAATGAAGCAGCCTTAACAAGAAGACAAGAAAAAAATAAAATATCTCAAATTCAGAAAAGGGATACACTCACAAATATAAACTGCTTGCCAAGATTAAAATTGTTTTCCCTGCTTGGAATACCTGAGGATGTTACCTTAATATTCAGCATCCTTTAAACAATATCAATATAAAGAAAATCCTTTCACATTCGGAATCATCAGCACCATTGACAGTAAAAAAAAAAAAACGCTTCTCCTGAAATAGGTGTAGTAGTGTGTTTATTTTTTCATTTTTGGAATTGTGCCCTGAACGTGCAGGTACTTACCTGACAGAGAGAGCAACACAAATGCGCAGATCAGGGTAGTTTGTTTCATGGTGTCTCTAAGGTTGTCCTAATTTGAGTTTGATTACAGGTGTGTGTGCCACAGCTTCTCTCTCTGATCTGCTCCCACCTCTCTTTAAATAGAGCCAAAGCCAGAACCTTGACAACCTTTGCCACCCGCAAAGTCCAAATATGGCATATGAGATTGGAACCTCTGCAAACACTAACAGTTAGCAGTACAAAGTCCACATAGGCGACGTGAGGATGGAAGGTCCGGTTGGGTTTTAAATCCTTGTGCACCACCCACTAAATGGGCAAATTCTGGAGCATATACCTCTGTGACAATTTCAGAATGGTTTTCACTGTAGAAAACCATGCGACTATGTGAGGATTGGGTGAGTTAGCATGAATGGTGTAAAAGTTCACGACAGTACAATTTGAAAAAGACTGAACAAATATGGCTTCTTTTGGAAGGGTTGCCAGGCCTCCCTTCTCCAAAAAGAAGATGGCAGCATGGCTTAGGTTTGCAAAGTTGCATCTGAATAAACAATGTTCTTTGGACAGACAAGACCAAAGTGGAGCTGTTTGGCTATAATGCACAGTGCCATGTTTGGCACAGACCAAAATCAGCATGTCAACACAAACACCTCGTACCAACGGTCAATCATGGTGGTGGAGGGGTGATGATTTGGGCTTGTTATGCAGCCACAAGACCTGGCAACCTTGCAGTCATTGAGTCGACTATGAATTCCCTCTGTGTACCAAAGTATTCTAGAGTCAAATGTGAAACCAATTTTTCAACAGCTAAAGCTTGGCGGCGATTGGGTCATCCAACAGGACAATGATCCCAAGCACACCAACAAATCTACGACAGAATAGCAGGAATATAAAAAATCAAAGTGTTGCAATGGTCAAATCAATGTCTAGACCTCAACCTGATTGAAATACTGGGGTGGGACCTTAAGAGAGCTGTGCATAAACGAATACCCTCAAACATCAATGAACTGAAGCAATGTTGGGTAACACTTTATAATAAGGGGACATGAATCATGTAGTTTTCATGCATTCCTTCATGCATGATTCACTCATGAGTTCATCATGATTTATGCATGATTTCATGCATGTATGCATCATGACACATCATGAGTTAACATGAATGCATGTTTAATCATGTCTAAATTCATGCAATGACATCATTTCAACTAAGGCATTACTTATTGAAATGAATTCATCATGAATCAAAAGTAATTAAGCATGATCATGAGTTCATGATTCATTAAAGACAGTTGTTTCACTTTTGGCAGAATCGAAATCGACGTTTTCATCCATTACTTCAATCTTACTTCATGTATTAGATTCCCATGAATTAATCATGTTTGTGCCCCCTTAACTAAAGTGGTGGACAAATGGAATTTCATTATAACAAATTTGTGAAATGCTACTGGGAAAGAAAAGTGAAATGACTGTCTTTAATGAACCATGAACTCCTGAATCCTCCATGAATCTGAATTGTGAATCCTGATCGTGCTTAATTATGAGTCACGATTAATTCATGTATAAAATCATGCAGGAATCATGATGAACCCAAGAGAGAATCTTGCATTAAGTAATGCATGATCACTACATGATTCAGGTCCCCTTATTATAAAGTGTTACCCAATGTTGTAAAGAAGATTGGGCCAAAATATCTCCGCCAAGACGACAGACTTATAAAATTATATAGAAAACGATTAGTTCAAGTTATTGCTGCCAAAGGTGGTTCTACAAGCTATTGAATCATGGGGCGTACTTAGTTTTTCACAGATGACTTCTGCATTTTAGCAGTATTTTGGTTTAATGAGTAAAGGCATGGTGAAATTTGTTGTATGTTGTTTCATACCTGAGGTTAGATTCACATAATTTCAACACCTGACTATAGGACCAGCTGATTTTTTTAATGTCCTGATACGTAAAACTGTAGAACTGAAAGAGGATGTACTTTCTTTTTCTCATGGCTGTAGTTCTTGGGTTTTGTGCAGTTTATCTGAGCATTGCACAGCCTGACCTTGGGGTGACTTTGCTGGGACGTCCACTCCTGGGAAGATTGGCAACTGTCCTAAATACTTTCCACTTGTGAATAATTCTCACTGTAGGATGATGGACTTCAAACTGAGCAGTGTACTTGCAGTTAAAGCAATGCAGGCAGCATAGGTATGTCATGGATTTGCCCCTGCCGGCAGAAGACAAGAAACCGGCAAGGACTGGGACCATGTACCCAAAGGTAGGACCAGGGACCCACACGCACAGGCTGAGTAAAAATATAAAAATCTTTAATTTAAATTATAAAACAAACTCCAGGAGGGGAGCAACAGCACACATCAGGGATCCACAACAAGAATCCTGCTGCACCACAATAAGGTGCAGCCAGCCCTTAAATAACAGAACCTCACCTCCACCTTAACAAGCCACACCTGTTGCCCGTTAAGGTGAAGGCGAAGAATGTAACAGGGGGAGGGGCCTGCAGGCATCACCATGACAAGGTAACCAACGAAGCTGCCGGTAGATGATCTTTTTCAGGATACCACTATGTTCGGCCAAATTTTTCACGCAAGTCGAACTCGAGCAATACATGAATTTCACATCATGTGCGCCATTCGTGTCACGCTTTAGTCTTCCCAACCAAACATTAATCTGCTCAATTGCGAAGACTAATTGGGACGTTATTGTGCATTGTATCACATGGACTACTGGCATTTTCTTATCCACCTCAATGATGACATAAACAGTGGCGGGTGGTGGACAGAGAACGAGGAGGGCGATAAACATGTCTTAAAACTGCTTATTAGTCTTCATCTGTTTTCTGTCAGTTTCCCAGGTAAAAGACACTTGAACTCTCCCCTTTCGGATGTAGCAAATAGGCTTCGTTAAGACGAGAAATCAAACGCACCAGTTGAACGCAAAAAAAGAGCGCATTTTAATCTTTTTCAATTAGACAATTATTACGCACTGGTTTGACGACTTAGTATGTGACAAAATTTAACAGGGAAAATCCATATGGACATATGCCTTTTGAAGATTCTTAATTCCATTTGCAATTTTTTTATGAGCCTACGGTTTAATAAGCCAAAGAGGATGTTTCCCATTTGAAAAGCATTCTTTTTCACGAACACCACAGTAGGAGAATTGCTGACCAAATAAAATTACAAATACGAAAAAAGGCAGTTTCACACTCGTGGCCATGATCCAGTAAATGTAGTAAATTATTCAATTGCCAGCGTTTTGACTTAAGAAGCGTTTGGAAATGGCCTAATAATACTTCCCAGATTGATGATTAAGATAAATATTTTATTTTACATTATGTTAATATTTTTCTTTTTATATTACAGGAGGTACTGGATCTGCTCAAATAAGCATCAAGAGGTCATGGATCCTGTTTCGACAGGATAAGCCCTGGGCTTAATGAGCAAATAATTTTAATCAAATTTCATGCACTACCCATGATTGTTTATATGAGCCCTCTAGCCAGTGTGAAACAGTATTAGGGCCAAACAGAAAAAAAATTTGAGAGGAGGAAGATTTTCCTCAAATTCTGCATTTCAAGCATAAAATGCTGATGATGATAAAAATCTTAAATTTGATCTATAAATATCATGTGATCCTGACCCCTGGTATAGTTGATGATTGGCTCATCAGATTGGCAATATTCATAAACATAGGGTTAGGACCAGTTGAAATGAAACTACCGATGCGTACCCTGGAAGCCGCAAAAAATAATAATTTGTAATATTAATATCACTATGACCCCAACGTCTGCGATCTCAATCAGTGATCTCACCATATAGCTTGGATCATAAAATCTAGGGGTAGGACTAACTTCCAGGACTCTAGCTGTTACAGGAGCCGAGTTATGGCCCCAGTATCCTCTTAACAAAACCCTGTCCTGCCCACAACAAAGATGGTGGAAAAGGGTTAAAGGTGCTGAACCCCATGATGATTATGACATTACACACTATGAACAACATAATAAAGAAATCCTGCATAAAAATCTGTCGAAGGCGCATTTCACCCCAAAGTAAGGCAAAAACTGTGTTGTGACCACAATAAGCGCCGTCTATAACATGCGCCCGAAACGGCCCAATCCAAATTTATGTTAATTAGGTAGAGGGGTAACTAAACTATAAATCCTTGATGAAAAATGAGTTTTGTTGGCTTTTGTAGCTGTTTGAACTGCCTCTATCAGCTTCGTCCTGGAAATTTTTGTAATTTTCTCAAAGATTTTTAATTGAACACTGAACAAAAATATAAACGCCCCATGTCAAATATTGATGCCACATAGAGTTAATAACTCTAAGTGAGCATATGCTGACTGTTACTTGTACAGTAGGGATATTTCTCTTGATTTGTGGACCATTTTTTAATTCATCTCTCTGTCAGTGAGCATTTGCTCAGTGATGCAGTGATGTCACTCAGTACATGGGTGTGGCATTTCCAGACGGTGATCAGACAGAATGAGCAGTACCCACACACTCCTTATACTGGACATAATACTTTGTAAAAGGCCACCCCAAACTGCCAAATTTTGGCAAAAGTCATCATGCCTCAGATGTCTCAGGTCATGCGGGAACGTGCCATTGGCATGCTGGATGCAGGGATGTCCACCAGAGCGGTCGCTGTGCAGCTGAATGTTAACTATCGGATGAGAGTTCGTTTCTGACAGACGGGCAGTACTGCAAATCTACCTCATCCACGTCGGCCACATGTGACCACACCAGCACAAGATCACTACATCCGGCTTCTACCTGTGGGATCAGCTCAGATCAGCGACACACACTGTGAATAAGACCGTTGGTCTGCACAACAGACGCCTCACACCACAGACCGTCCGTAACCGCCTGCGAGAAGCCAACTTGCACACTTGGAGTCCTCATCATCATCTGGATCTCACCGCTGTCCGGTGTCGGAAACGGCTCACATGGGAAAACTCACACGTTCGATGGGCCTTTGCACGTTTGAGACGAGTGCTATTCACAGACGAATCCTGGTTCCAATTTTTTGTGAATAAAAACTTAAAAATTTGACATGGGGCGTTTATATTTTTGTTCAGTGTAGATACACTTCTATGAAAATGAGCCACGGCTGTCGCGGGCACACTGTGATAAAAGCTCCTAAAAGTCATTTTTCTTTCAAGGGCTGATTAACCCCCAAATATTCTGGGGGTCCAATCAAAAAAGTAACAGATCTTGAGACCTAAAAATCTGGATTTTGGTATTTGAGACGTGTACCTACAACAAACCAAAGAATCAAAAACATCCATGACTATGATGCATTATGAACCAGGTGAATCTCACAAAAACTGGCTCTTAAGAACTTTTGATATACATTGTTTTTTGGGCATATACTCTTGCATATTTAAAGGCTGAATGTGTATTTTGTAAGGTTCCGAGGTCTCTGTGTGTTTTTGGTTAGTTTAATTTTAGGTTATTTATTCTGTGATGTCAGTCTGATGTCTAGTGCTGCACATTTCACTCGGGATGGTACAGCTGGACTTACTAATTGACTAATTACCTCTCCGCGTTCGCCCTATTCTAGTTTCCGTATCTTATTTCCTTAACTGGCTGAGCTATGTGTTCTGCAGAACCTCTGCATTTTCATGATCTATTCCGGTTCTTATCCTGTACACTTAGCAGTCTTTTATTCGTTTTATTTGTCCCTTTTAGGGAGAGTCTTGTGATCCGCGTCTTTGTGTTAATGTTTTTCCGTTTTTTGTAATTGAGTTTCCTTCGTGTGATTACCCCTTGTAAATTGCATTATTTTCAGCACCTGTGGTCGAGCTGTGTGTGTCTCCCCCCTCCCCTTTATATTCCCGTGCATCAGGCACTGAGGCCAGTCGGGACTTTGCCTTGCCTACGTTCAACTTCCTTCGTTCAGTCTTATGAGTGTGTTCCGGGGCCTGGGCTCTGTGCGGGCAGCGCCCAGTTGTGACTGGGATTCTTCCAAGCTTCTAGTGTCTGCTGCGTTTCCTGAGCCTCCCTGGCCAGCGGGATTTCTGGAGTTCCCTGTGTTCGCTGCGCGCTGCACCTTCTGCGTCGGGGGTTTCTTCCGGGTTCCCTGTGCCCGCTGTGCCACCTGCACCAGTCGGGTCTCCCGAGTTCCCCGTGCCGCTGTGCGATGCACCATCCTGCGCCAGCCAGATCTCCGAGTTCCCTGTGCCTGCTGCTCCCCGTGATGTCCTCATCGCTGAGTTCCCTGTGCCTGCTGTTCCCCATGACGTCCTTGTCTCCGAGTTCCCTGTGCCTGCTGCTCCCCGTGATGTCCTCGTCTCCGAGCTCTCCGTGCCTGCTGTTCCCCGTTATGTCCTCGTCTCCGAGCTCCCCGTGCCTTCTGTTCCCCGTGAAGTCCTCGTCCCCGAGTTCCCCGTGCCTGCTGTTCCTCGTGATGTCCTCATCTCCGAGTTCCCTGTGCCTGCTGTTCCCCGTGACGTCCTCGTCTCCGAGTTCCCCGTGCCTGCTGTTCCCCGCGACGTCCTCATCTCAGAGTTCTCCGTGCCTGCTGCTCCCCGTGACGTCCTCGTCTCCCGGCTCCCCGTGCCTGCTGTTCCCGGTGACGTCCTCGTCTCCGAGTTCCCGTGCCTGCTGTTCCCCGTGACGTCCTCGTCTCCGAGTTCCCCGTGCCTGCTGCTCCCCGTGACGTCCTCGTCTCTGAGTTCCCCGTGCCTGCTGTTCCCTGTGACGTCCTCGTCTCTGAGTTCCCCGTGCCTGCTGTTCCCCGTGATGTCCTCTTCTCCGAGTTCCCCGTGCCAGCTGCTCCCCATGACATCCTCGTCTCCGAGCTCCCCTTGCCTGCTGTTCCCCGTGACGTCCTCGTCTCCGAGTTCCCTGTGCCTGCTGTTCCCCGTGATGTCCTTGTCTCCGAGTTCCCTGTGCCTGCTGCTCCCCGTGATGTCTTCATCTCCGAGTTCCCTGTGCCTGCTGCTCCCCGTGACGTCCTCGCCTCCGAGTTCCCTGTGCCTGCTGCTCCCCGTGACGTCCTCGTCTCCGAGTTCCCCGGGCCGGCTGTTCCCCGTGATGTCCTCGTCTCCGAGTTCCCTGTGCCTGCTGTTCCCCATGACTTCCTCATCTCCGAGCTCCCCGTGCCTGCTGTTCCCCGTGACGTCCTCGTCTCCGAGATCCCTGTGCCTGCTGTTCCTTGTGACGTCCTCGTCTCCGAGTTCCCCATGCCTGCTGTGTCCTGTGACGTCCTCGTCTTCGAGTTCCCTGTGCCTGTTGTTCCCCGTGACGTCCTCGTCTCCAAGTTCCCTGTGCCTGCTGTTCCCCGTGATGTCCTCGTCTCCGAGTTCCCTGTGCCTACTGTTCCCCGTGAAGTCCTCGTCTCCGAGTTCCCTGTGCCTGCTGCTCCCCGTGATGTCCTGCGTCATCTTACCCTCCCGAGCGGTGTGCTGTCTGAGCTGCCTGGTTCCGAGCTGTGATGTCCTGCGTCATCTTACCCTCCCGAGCGGTGTGCTCTCTGAGCTGCCTGGTTCCGAGCCGTGATGTCCTGCGTCATCTTACCCTTCCTGAGCTGTGTGCTCTCTGAGCTGCCAGTTTCCGAGACACCTGCTCCTGTGTCCTTCCAGTAGTCCATGTCTCCCCTCGTCTCTGGTCGTCTGCCAGTCATGTCCCCGTGTTCCATGTTTCCTGTGCCCCATTATTAGTTTAAGGTTCCGAGTCCTTAGTTTATTCTGTTCAGTGCTTTTGCACGGTGGTTTCCTTTCGGCCGGAGTGCCTTTTCTCCCTTAGTTATTTTTCTAGTCCCGTGCCTTAGTTCTCCCCTTTCAGTGTTGGTGTGGCACGATGTTTTGTTTGGCCTGAACGCCCCCTTAAGGTTTTTCCCTGCCCCTGCTTCTGAGTTTTTGTTAATAAATTCCTGAGTTTCCCGCATCTGGTGTCTGACCCCATTTCTTGACATATTTATTGACTGGTTTGTAGTACACCATGTGTTAATGTTTGTTGTTCTACGTGTTACTTTTCACAAGTGTGAGAAAAAGGCTGCTGGCTTGAAATGTAAATGGCTGAATAAATATTCCTTCAAATAAGAGCTTATGATGTGTGTATCTTGCTTTCTTTTTTTAGGTTTTTGAAAATTGAAATGTCGCTTGCACTCATGATGTTAGTCTTTTTGGGCCCTGGTGTTTTTGCCATAAATATTAATTTCCCTGTGACTGCTTTTAATGTTTCAGCAGGAAGCAGATATACGAGCTCAGTATCGTCCTATGGAGGAGCTGAGGAGGGATATGGAACAGCTGGATATGCTGGTGGAGACAGATTTCCAGATCATGAGCCGCATTATATCCAAGCTCAACGGCTCAAGGTCCACAGCAGAGGAGAGGGTCACGGCCCTGCTCGACCTGGAGTATCTGGTGCACCAAGTGAGTCCCTCCGCCCGTGTCAGGGAAGAAGTGGGTGCCATACATGGCACTACGCCCAGAACCAGGCCTTTGTGTATTGCCATAGGCCGGTATGTTGTGCATTTTTGACATGGTGAGACTAGTGACAAGACTGGAATATTTTTGATGCAGTGGGTTGATCATGGTTTGATGCAGTGGGTTGATCATGGTTTTGGTGGTAAGAAAAGGATCAAATGCAGCCTCTGCGGAGGGCCCAATCGGGAAATGCTGGGGTGTTATTCATGTTTCAGTTTTCTAATCCGAAGGAATATTTTTAAGAGAATATTTGTGTGAGGAGATAACTGATCGCTGAATCCTTCGAGGGATGTGTAAATCAATAGTTGAATAAAATGTTTTTTTTTTTTTTTTTTTCCAATCTCTATAATGGACAGAAGAATGATGTATCAATACCTTGTTGAATTTTTTTCTTCAGAAAGCTGTTTATTTCCGTACTGAATTGTCATACCTTTTGGGCTATTGAGGCTATAGCTTACTGCTACAACTTAAAGCCGCACTATGTAGTTTTCGCCAGATTCACTCACGGTGCCCTCCTGCAGTTGATAAACGGTATTGTCTGTAATAAACTGCCATAAAATCGGTGTACATGTGCATTAGTTGACAAGCCAACTACACCAGCGAACTTTCTGGGCGGAAAAAGGAAAAAAAAAAACTGAAATTGAAGCAGGACATGTAATGTGTGATCCGATCAACCATGTCTTCATACCAGGTATGGGAGACTTAAAAATCGGTCTAACTCACGTAGATGGCGAAGTCCACACAACAACTATATAGACAATGATAATGGCAAACGACATTGTTGCAGTCACTTTCAGAGCGATTTTATGCACGTTAGAAAAACTGACCACCAATCGAAATCAGTCGGAATTTAAAGGGCTTTGCGTTCATTCAACATGGCAGATGACATCGCGGAGAAAAAAGGGCTCGAACACAGCTGGAACACACAACATCAGTGTTTACACTGTGGTATCGTTCATAAGCGTTGATGCTCAAATCGTTATGGTTATCATTGTAGTTATCTTTCTCAGTGTGGATGGCTCTTTATAGCATTTTATGTGTGCACTTTGAATGTCAGGAACGAAACCTAACACGGAAGTTGGTGTCGCTCACATGCACAGCTGTTACTAATCCTAGCCCTAACCGGCATCAATTCATTTTTGCTCTGCTTAGAAGTGAGTGGACGTCACTTGCATGCAGAGTCGCTGTTCCAACAGCCAGTCCCTTTGTAGAATCCGACCACAAAGTCGTGATGCAGTGAACCAATTAGCTTGTGCAGTAAAACAAGAGGGGGGCAGGGAGTTGACAGAAAATCCCTGAAAGGACATGAGTACCTGCCAACTCACATCATTACCTTATCCTTCCGAAATAAAACATGACAAATATTCTACCTTTAGTGCTCTATACGGGACTGAAGTACACGTTGTGAGTAATCCGTCTGTGGCTGAGGGGGGTACGTTCGGGTTCAAGGACCGGGAAGGGCTCGCTTCTGCTCTGCCGGTAGGATCGTCCAAGTGGTGAGAGGAGAAGAATGCAGGATAGGCAACCCAATCCATATACATAAAGGAGACGGACTCGAACTTGGGGCCGGCTAGACAGTAACTTTATTAAGGCACTCGATAGCCATGAGTGACGCCCACGAGTGGTCCACCGTTTTTCCACTCTCATTCTCACTCTCACAAGTAATCCGCACAACACCAGATCCTTATAGATCATCACATCGCATGCAATTTCACGTCATCACATTGATTCCAGGGAACTTGTATCATTCACTCACACACGCATACCGGTTTATCATGCTCGTTACGTTTATGATCACACATTTCGACTGGCGACTAGTTTAGAAATGTTCGCCAGCTGACAATAGCATGTCAGATACCAGCTAGCTAGATAATTCGCTGGAGACAATTATTTGGCTGAGCATAAACGGGGTACTAGATGATTTCAATGACACAGCCTGACATAAAGCAAGTTCAAACGTGCTAGAACCAGATCTAGAATGAAGCACTGAGCAAACAATTTATACGTACTTGTCCAAAAGTAACAACGCCAGGTTGCCATCAGTCGGGCTTCCCTCATCCTCTAGTCTTTCAGCTCTTGCCAGTGAGTGAGAGCCGGTCCAATGTTGACCCTAGTCCTGGATCTTATTTTATTGCTTTCTCTTTCTCTCTTAAATGTCTCCTCTGACAACACCTTTGCCTTCTGCAGTTTCCTTGCTGCTTCAGACAGATGATCTTGGAAATATATATTTGAGAGTGAAAAAACGACATAGCGCTGCTTTAAATGTTTTTCACCACAAAAACAAGAATAACAGGATATTTATCAATTGCAGGATTGATGCTGTTTGCAAATATCTTGCGCGACTTGCAGATCAGGCTTGGTGGAGGAGATTAATTCAAGCAATTTTTGGGCAACTGCGGTGAGACTACACACGTTCATATTCCAAATAGCTTACAGGCACTACTTCCTGGTGAATATTCAAAATACATTTCACATCTACCTGACATTGTTAGGATTGGGCAGCTGAGTGCTTCCTGTCCATCATCTGCTCCTCAGCGGAGTCGTTGCCAAAGGCGGCACAACCTATTGTTAGGTTCAGGGGGTATTTATTTTTTCACATTGGTGAAATGGGTTTTGAATGACTGTAAACCTTCTATAAATAAAACAATCATTTAAAAACGGAATTTTATGTTTCCTCACATTGTCTTTGTCATCTATCAAAATTAGATCGACAATTTGTAACATTTAAGAGCCAAGTTCTCTAAGAATGAGGCAGGGCAGATACATCACCCCCTCTGACCCCCTCTGACTCCTGTCCATTGTTTTGGTGAGTACATATACTGCCAAAACTGACAAAATCATGTTTTTTATTTTTGGAGCCCTTAGGGAAAAAATGATGTCCAGAAGGCCAAAATTGCCAATAACTAAGAAATTGGTTTTTGACTTTGATTATCTCTATGCACTCACATTTAGCCTCCGTGAGGTCATGGTATATGAATGTATCGGGTAGTGTCTTTAAAAAAAACAATGGTATTTTTGAGGCTGAATGGTGCGTCTAATGATGCTTCAAATCACTATTTTTCACTTTTTGAGCTGCATTCGGGGACCTCCCACAGCTTTTACCTTGGTTAAGCCTGACTCTTTCATGCGTAGTTGGACACCTGGGGACCTTGTGGCGGTGGCTTAGTTTGGATGCTTTTGTATCGGGGGTGCTTTTTTGTGGCAAAAATGCAATTTTGGCACATTTTCATCAAGCTATAACTTAGTGCGCCCTCTATGGAATGAAATGAAACTACTTTTGTGATGTTCTTTGATATCTCTACTTTCTATGGTAATTATATCAAAAGGGTATTTAGTGCCGTTAAGGTAGAATACTGCTATTAAGCATGAAAATCTCATCACTCACATCAAATTGCTGTATTGATATGAGAAACAAACATTCAGATTAGCAGGGATGGAGGTGATTTGCATTAATTATGCAAATTAGGTGTCCAAGATGGCCGTCCCAAAGGGGCATATCATGACAATTTCAAAACCCCACGCCTCAGTAACTAACAGACGCATCAACTTCTTATTTTGCACACAGGTTGCCTGATCCAGCATCTATGGGCAAAAGTTCTTAAAGTTGGATCAAAATGCAAAGGTTTTTTGAAATTTTGCTCTGGACTTGAAAATTCTCAACCTCGTTATATATTCAGCACCCCCTGAACTTAAAAGAGTACCAAAAGGGCCATATTTTTTAGGTTCAGCACAACCATCATGCTCTAAACTATTTAAGTTGCAGACGTCATTTTACCCTCCTATTATTCTCAAATATTACTAACACATTTTACTCTTGGGGTCAATCTGACCCCAGGGATATTTGCCTCCAGAAGATGATTTACATAAAATTGTTGACCAAGTTTTTGTGTCAGGCACTTTGTTTATTTGTTGAATACATAAATAACCCCTTGAAAATGAAACTTATTAGTGAATTGACCTGTCCTCTAGCGCCACCATCAGGCCAAACTTTTAAATTAGAATTTATGTATCTTGAAAAATTTTCATACAAATGTTTTCAAATTTACTGACAACATTATTGACCACAATAGGATGAAGCTTATTGCTTTTAGTGATGATATGACCTTTCCTGTAGCGCCACCATCAGGTCAAACTTTCAGTTTTAGAGTTAATGTATCTTGAAAATCTTTCGTTGAAATATTTTCTAATTTGGGGTGCACATTCATAACTCTCACGGAGTATTGATTGATGTTGGTGACCCCCCCTTCCTCTCATTAACACATTTATTTACTTTCTTAACGCGTCGCTCCCTCTCACTTTGTCCTAATCTTTCCCATCCCCACCTGAGTATGTGCTTTCCTCCCATCCCTGTCTGTTCTCTGTCCCTCAGGAGGTGTTTCTGCCACCGGGGCCGTTCATCACCGCTGCCCCGCCAACCTGATCTACCCCTCCTCCACCTCTGCCAGCAACCCCACAGTTGCCGCTGGTCTCTGGAACTGCCAGTCTGCCGTCCGGAAGGCTGAGTTCATCTCTGCCTATGCCTCCCTCCAGTCCCTCGACCTCCTTGTGTTGACAGAGACGTGGATCACCCCAGACGACACAACAACGCCGACGGCCCTCTCCACCTCCTCCTCCGTCTCCCACACCCCCCCGGCCATCAGGACGAGGTGGTGGGACTGGTTTGTTCATCTCTCCTACTTGGAAATTTTCTCCTCTTCCTCTCTCACCTTTCTATCTCCTCCTTTGAATCTCATTCTGTCTCCATATCCTCCCCAACTAATCTGTTTATCATTGTTGTGTATCGTCCCCCAGGCCCCACAGGATGTTTCTTCGACGAGCTGGACGTCCTGCTCAGCACCTTCCCTGACGACGGCACCCCACTGATTCTCCTGGGAGACTTCAACCTCCACCTTGAGGCCTCAGTCTGCCGTCTTTCTTTCTATCCTCCACTCCTCTGGCCTTTCCCTCCTGCCCTCACCCCCAACTCACACAGCTGGAAGTCTCCTCGACTTGGTCCTCCTGCGTAACTGCTCCTCCTCTGATCCCACTGTAACCCCTCTCCATCTGTCTGACCGCCACTTCATCTCCTTCTCCCTCCCTCCCTCTCTCTCCCCCCACTCCATCCCCCTCCGCTCTCGCCTCCCATGTCACTGCTTCTCTCCCTTCCCTTGACTCCTTCTCTGATCTCCCCACTGAATCTGCTGCCTCCTCTCTCTTCTCCTCCCTCTCATCCTCACTTAACGCTCCCTCTCTCTCCTCTTGTTTCCAGGCCAGCCAGATCATCCCCACCCAGCCCCTGGATGTCAGAAACTCTCCGCTCCGACAGGAAAAGCCTTCGAGCAGCAGAGAGGAAATGGAGGAAATCCAGGGCCCAGGCAGACCTGAAAAATGTAGAAATGGTAAATGTATTTTTATACTTAACCATTTCTGAGCAAAAACGTTCACGGCAGATTACAGCCACTCTGTACTGTATTGCTAGGTTGGTTCTTCAACTGGCCACTAGATGGCTCAGCTGGCCCAGGGGGCTGCACTGCATGACAAAAGGCCTTCTTGAAGTTATTATCATAGGAAGTACAGATATAGAAGAACATAATAAAGGTAGTTTCATTTCATTCCCTGGTGGGCGCACTAAGGTATGGCTGGATGACAATGCGCCAAAATGGCATTTTCTGCCACCAAAAGCGCCCCCTGTACAAAAGCACCCAAACTAAGCCACCGACATTCATGCGTATTTAGAGAGGACAGGTCCCCAGGGGTCCAAATATGCATGAATGTGCCAGGTTTATACTGCATTCCATTTGTACTCGGAAGTTGGGATTTCCAAGTTCCGATTCGGAGAATCTTCACTACCCCTGAGTTAACATTCGAAGATGGCTGCCCCAGGAGTAAACAATGAGTAGAAGCTCCTGTAATATTCCATTTATTACTTCTGACTAGTGTTTGTCGCACTATATCAGCCGAATACGTCTGCCCCTTCGCGTTTCCTCTTCATCCACCGTATTTGAAGGTTGCAGAAGGGCTGCATATTTGTCCAGAAGCTGCTTATATTCGGACAAGGTAAGTGCAAGAATAGCTGTCGTAGATGTGGCCATCCATCTTGTTTTACGACTCTTCTTCCTGTTTTATGGCGGTTGGCAACTTTTTTCTGACTTTGTAACTGGAACGCTGATAACTCTGCAGTGACATCATTCCCAACTCCGATTTCCGACTTCCGAGGTGTAATGAGAATAAAGGCCACTAGATAGCAGTATTTACCTTTTTTTGTTAAGCCCAGACTGGAGTTATGTTTAGACATGTCCTGGGCATGTCTGGGGAAAGTCCCCGAAAATAAAAAAAAAGAGGTCTAAATGTGGGTGGGGTCTGCAAAAGAGTATATAACGAAAAGAATTGAGACAGTAAAGTAGTAGGAGAAATTGCAAGGAGAAGGATACATGTGACCAGACCTGTCATTTCTGTTCAAGACCTGTGAAGTTTCTTTTGTGGATTTTTGCCTGTGTTTGAGCCTTTTTCCTCACCCAGCACATCACCAGGAAACCCACCAAAGGGACTGTAAATATTTCTGTTTTTTTTATTCAATCTTGGTCAGTAGATTAGTTAGTAGTTAGTTTGTCTTTGTTGAAAATTAAATGTGTTTAAGTTTTTAAATTGTGTCTGTCATCCCTTGCTGTTGCTGTTGTGTTGTAAATTGTAATAACAAATTGGGGCCATAACAGAGGTAAATAGATGCCATTAATCAGGGCGCACGCCGTGGGAGGACCCAGAATGCAAAGTGAAAAGTAGTGTGAAAAGTTTAGGTGGCGCCCTCATTCAGCCTCTAAAATATTGATGTTTTTTGAAAGATGCTACCCAATATGCTCATATACCATGAAATCACAGAGGCTGAATGATGGCGCACAGAGATAATCTAAGTCAAAAACTCATTTTTTAGTTTTGTGGAATTTTGGCCCTCAGAACCCTTCCCTTAATAGGGCCGTACATATTTTTTCCGAAGGATTTCAGAGAGAAAAAATGTGATTTCTGTCAGTTTTTACAAAATATCTGCCCCCACAAAAATTTTGTTGGAATCTGAGGGGGTGATATATCACCCCCTATGCTATACTGTCTCATTATTAGAGAAACTGGCTCTTAAATTTTGCAAACAAGCAAAAATAGAACTTGAGATGGGGGCAAATGCTCTTTCACACCCCTGTAGATGCCAAAGTGGAGTAGTAGGTGAACCCAGACTAGGATTTTTCTATTGACATTGTCATTTAAGAAACTATCAGAGTACTCTAGGGTGAAATGTTTATTTGTATCTTTCTATTTTGTGCACTTGTAGTTCAACTGACTTGCTCTTTGTGTGCTCAGATAGACAATGCGCAGGACCTGGTGTCCATGAGCGGTCTAAAGTTGGTGATCGATTCTTTAAACAGCGCAGACCAACGCCTGCAGGAGGGCGCTGCCTTTGTACTGGGCTCAGCTGTCTCCAGGTATGCTTGTGCAAATGAGGAAAATGTATTTTCTTTTACTGCTTTGATTTGTTAGTCTGTCTTGGGCGCATTTCCCAGTCGAGGAATAGAGGGGTTAAGCAATTGATCAATTTTCTTTATCGGCTTGAAAACCTCCGTCACATCATCCCCTAATGACATTTTTCCAAAAGGGTAATTGGGAATGCAGATCATTTTAAGTTCTCCTAAGTAAATAAGCTTGGCAAGCATTGCTTTAATGATTTGCGTCTGTGCATGTGTGAGCATTATATTTTTATATTAAAAGAAAAAAATGAAGTTGCTCATTAACCAATGACATATTTTCTCAATAGTGTTTAATGCATTATGCACGTATTGCAAGTATTTTAGAGTGGATATAGAGCTGTTTATGCAACAGAACATGGAGAATAATAGTGTGAGGGATCTGATCTGAATAGGGCACTGTGGGAAGTGTAGTGCCTCAGGAATTGTTACCGCTACCATCACTCCGCTCCGGATCTGTCCCGGCTTTCAGCCGGATTAGCCGGACTCGGCACAGAGCCGGGGCAGATCCGGAGCGGAGGTGCTTGTGGGAAGGCACATCAGGCCACTGAAATACTGAAAGCGTAATTCAATAGTTGAAGTTCATGAATTTGTCCCCAGGTGGTGCCACGGAGATGAGTCTGAGTACAGATCTGGCGCTAATGTTGTAATCTATGCCAAAAGTTCTCTAAGTATGCAAAGTCGGCGTTCTATCTCCACTAGAACTATGAGTTTACAGTGCCAGAAAGCCTAAAAAAATATAAGGAATTAATATTTGACTTCGTGATCTACTTTCAAATTGGCCATATCTCAGTGACCATTTGACTTAGGAAGGTAAAATTTTGTCTTTGCTGGTGTAAGACCATGCACTCGAGCATATTTTTTTTTTTGAGGGGTTAGGTTCCCGCCATTGCTCCACTGGACATGAAGTGACTGATTTATAATATAAATCTATACATTTTTGTGTAGTTTCATGTCATGTTTTTTTTTTCATTAGTTTTATTTCACTTGTCTTGATTCTTTCTTGGTCATATGATTGCCTCCCATTGGCTGTCGCAGCTACATAGGTAAGGCCACACCTGTATTCTCCATTTTGAAGCCATGATGAAAACCTATTGTAGTCAAAGCATGTTGGCTTTTTAATGGTGGCCACAACCATATAGACTTTTCAATATCTCCTTTCTCAATGCTATATTCTTATTTTGAGTCCTGATTCAGTCTGTGAAGGAATCATTTTAGAGTGAACTATGCAGGATTAGTTGGGTTTATCCCTGTTCATCAGAATAGGGGTTTATAAATGGATGTTAGCTGTGGGTAAATTTAACACTGAAATTAGGAAATATTTTTTTACTCCACTGTCAAAGTGTGGATTAGGCTGCCAGGACATGCTGTGGAGGCAGAAATTCTGGGAGTTCAGAAACAGGACTTATACAGTCCTGGATACTGTCGAGGTCAGGTCTCCTCAAATCCGGCCCTCAATTTTAAATTCAGTCCTGGTTTTACTTCTTTCCAGGCAATTAGGTGAAAAATTAATGCTGCTGATTGGCCAAATTGTCATCTCACCTGACTCCCAGGTAAAAGGAGGGTGGAAAGCCAGCAGGTCTCTGCCCTCGAGGACCGTGATTTGAGGAGCCCTGATGTAGCTACTAAGAATGTTAAGTGTCAAGTATACTTCAGTGGTAGGAAAATGTTGTTACTTGCTTCTGTTTTGCGAAAGAATATATTTCATAAGGATCATATTAAAATTCAGCAAGTTGTGAACTTGTTGTGGAAAGATTATTTTATCTTTTTTTGTGCCATTTTTCACCCTGAGCTAAAACAGTGATAACATCTTTATGTTCTGATATTGTAGATGCAATGTTACCCTGCATTTGCGTGATGCTAACCTGCCCTCTGCCTTCAGTAATCCCCGGGTGCAGGTTGAGGCCGTAGAGGGCGGAGCCCTGCAGAAACTGTTGACCTTGTTGGCAACAGATCGGCCAGTGAATGTGAAGAAGAAGGTTAGAGCCATCTAGCTCCTCCCACTTGTCAGGCATTGCATGTTTTCCAACTATTAACAAGTCTGCTCTGTCAGAGTCTTGGAAAGTGTTAATTCCATGGACTGTTTGGTCAGCATCTGTCAGCTTTAAAATTTTGTGTGACGTCTGAAACACTGAACACCTACAGTGGGCTCCAAGAGTCACTGGCAGCAGTGACTGGCGATGCAAAAAAAAAACAAAAAAAAAAGCAGGTAATTTTAAGGAAACTGTCATGGTTTGGTGGATTTGAGAGCTTTCTTTGCTGCTCTCGTCCGGGACGACATCGTTTTGCTCTCAGTCAAATTCTTGGGCCAGCTGGCATTAATATGGGGCGTCGCCCAGATTCTATATAAGCCCAAATTCCACCTCAATTCCCTTGCTGAAGTGTCAGTGTTACATTTGCACTTTAGCCGGTAAGGTCTCTAGTAAGAGAGTTGTTAGGAATTTAGTTGCATATTTGAGGACAAGTTTTAGAGAGCAAGGGAATCTTTGTTTATTTCCCTTTTCATTTTGTCGTTTCGAGCTTGCTTTGATTCCTTCCCCGGACGACATCTAGGTCCGTTGGTAGCGCGTGTCTCGCCTTATTTTATTTGTGTTTCTCTCTCATCTGCTGTTTTCCCGTTATGTTGGCCACTGCGTTTGGCATCTAAAACTCAACAGCCATCACAGTACACTCTAGCCAACATGGAGACATCAGTGGTGGCTGAAATTAAAAGGGCTGTTGCCAGCCAGCAAGATATGCTCGCTTGCTTTGCGAAAGGGCTTTCAGGCTTGGATAATCAGCAGTTGGAGCTAGTTGAGAGACTCCGCCTTCATGAGAATTCGCTTCAGAATCAGGAGAGCGTTCTCTTAAGCTTGACTAAGAGTGTTAGGTCTCTGTCTACTCAAGTTTCACAAAAAGTTGCAGAAACACGATCCATTCATCTTCCTCGGGAAACTAAGTTACAGTTGCCCCAAAGATATAGTGGCGAGGCCGGAAAATGTAAGGATTTCATCGGCCAGTGTGAAATATTTTTTAAGGCTCAGTCCTCACAATTCATTAACAAGGATTCTCAGGTAGCATTTATATTATCCCTGTTGGCTGGCGCAGCACTCACTTGGGTCGGCCCACTAATGAGATCTAATTCACCGGTCATAGATTGTGTGGAGGCTCTTGTTAGGGAGATAGTGTCTGTATTCGATCAAGATATTTGTTGTCAGGACGCAGCTACGCGTTTGATACAGGGCAAAGAAAGTGCAGCTGAGTTCTCTATTGCTTTTCGCTCTCTGCCACAGAGTCAGGCTGGCCGGAGGCTCCTTTTATGACTGTATTCAGTCATGCCCTTACTGAGGAGATAAAGGACACGCTGGCTACTTTAGATCCCTGTTCGACTTAAGACTCTTTAGTTCGTACGGCTGTGCGAATTGACAGCTACATACGCGAACGCAACAGGGAGAGGCCAAACAGATTGCCGCTTGCTGACAATGGGGCTAAAGTTGCTAGTGGTGAGTGTGCGGCTCCTATTCCACACACTGAAAGTTGTACTCCGGTTGAGCCCATGCAAGTTGATAGTTCGTTTGAGAGTCGGACTAATAAACCTACTCGCAGAAGAATAATCTGCTTTAATTGTAATAAGCCGGGTCATACCAGTCCACGTTGTCCTAAGCATCAGAGAAAACGGAAAACACCTCTGGCGATCTGGGGGGCGATAGAGGGGCAGACCCAATTTCCCTTCAGAACGCTAATCCCTGTTGAACTGACTGTGGGTTGCAAGATATTTGCTCTTGAAGCGTCCGTAGATTCGGGCGCAGTAAATTGTTTCATGGATATTGGGTGGGCTAGGAAGCACTCCGTTCCCACTGTTACGCTTTCACATGCACACTCTGTGAGAACTTTGGACGGTTGCCCGCTTGGACGGGAGTTATAACAGAAGTTTCTGAATCGCTAAATATGATAATTTTCTTTGGTGTCCACTCTGAGGAGGTTCGGTTTTTTATTATCAGTTCCCCTGCTTTTCCCACTGTTTTAGGGCATTCTTGGTTACGGGAGCACAGACCTTGCATCTGTTGGGGGGAACGGAACAATCCTATCATCCGCTGGGGCACCAATTGCAATTCTCATTGTTGAGAGAAGGAAACCTGTTTTCCCAGACATCAAGCCAGGCATCAGCGCAGGCTGATGCCTGGAGCGAATATGAGGAGGCTATATCGCTGTACCCACCTAGACTAGAGAAGGGGGCAGAGGAGGGGTTGGAATGGAATCCTCAATTTGACTGGCGACAGCCAGAGGACGATTACCTTTGAGAGGATTTTTGTGATTCTGAATCAGTTACGGAGATATTAGATTCGGAGCAGGGTGAGGAATTTGAGGCCACCCTGAACTTTAGCTTGCCTTCTAATGTCCCTAAGGACTATGCTGATCTCACTGAAATATTTAGTAAGCAACGAGCATCGAGGTTACCTCCCCATCGTCCTTGCGACTGCTTGATCAATCTCTATCCTGGTACAACTCCGCCTTGGGGTTCGGTATACTTGCTGTCAGGACCTGAGCATAAGGCCATGCGAGAATATATTCAGGAAGCTCTCACTAATGGTTTTATTCGGCCGTCCATGTCTCCTGCCAGAGCGGGATTTTTTTTTGTGGGGAAGAAGGATGGCGGTCTGAGACCCTGTATTGATTATAGGGGTTTAAATAAGATCACCATTGAAAACCAATACCCCCTTCCGTTAATGAATTCCGCATTTGAACGTCAGCAGGAGGCGTAATTTTTTACGAAGCTAGATTTTCGTAATGCTTATAATTTAGTTCGCATTCGGGAGAGGGACAAATGGAAGACGGCATTTAACACTCATGAAGGGCACTACGAATATTTGGTCTTACCCTACGGGCTGGTTAACGCCCCCTCGGTGTTTCAGGCACTCGTTAATGACGTCCTCGGAGAGATGTTGGAGAAATTCGTCTTCGTTTATCTTTTTCGTCATTTTGATTTTTTCTTCAACACTCTCGGAGCATAAACAACACATCAGACATGTGATTGAGGCCCTCCTCAATGCCAAACTTTTTGTTAAAGCCGAGAAATGTGTTTTTCATGCCCAAACGGTCTCGTTCTTGGGCTTTATTATTTCCAAGGGGTCGGTTTGTATGGACTCAGACAAAGTGGCTGCGACCAGGAATTGGCCTGCGCCTCAGAGTGTTAAGGAGGTTCAACGCTTCCTGGGCTTTGCTAATTTTTATAGGTTTATCCATAATTTTAGCGCTGTTGCTACCCCCATTATTGCGCTCACTAAAAAGAATTCCTCCTCAGCGTTAATTTGGTCTCCAGCAGCTGATGCTGCCTTTCAGGAATTAAAGAAACATTTTAGCTCAGAGCCTATTCTGGCTTTGCCCGATCCCTCCCTCCCATTTGTGGTGGAGGTGAATGCTTCGAAGGTGGGCGTGGGTGCTATTTTGTCCCAGCGCCCTCGTTGGGATAATAAGCTCCACCCATGCGCATATTTCTCCCGGTCTTTGTCTGCCACGAAACGCAATTACAGCATTGGTCACCGGGAGTTATTGGCGGCCAAGCTGGCGCTGGAGGAGTGGCCCCACTGGTTGGAGGGAGCTGAACACCCTTTTGTGGTGTGGACTGACTACAAAAACCTCCAGTATATTCAGCAAACTAAGCGATGTAATTACCGGCAGGTGTGGTGGTCATTTTTCTATAACTGTTTTGATTTTACACTGACCTATCGCCCAGGCTCTAAAAACATTAAGCCTGACGCCCTGTTGCAGATTTACAATCGTTCTGACCGCGATCCTACTCCGGAGCCAGTTATCCCGGCTACTCAGGTTGTGGCACCCATTCAGTGGGAGATTGAGGTAGTGGTTCAGGAGGCTTTAAAGACTGACCCTGGTCCTGTGGGGGAGCCTCCTGGCTGTTTGTTTGTTCCATCTGCAGTTAGGCCACAGGTCCTCCAGTGGGGACACTCTTCCCACTTGTCTGGGCACCCGGGGGCCTATCAGACCAAGCAGTTCCTGGCCCAACGTTTTTGGTGGCCTGGAATGATTAGAGACATTCAGGAGTTTGTTGCAGCTTGTGGCACATGCTCCAGGAATAAGACTTCCCACCTCCCCCCCTCTGGTCTGCTGTAACCTTTGCCCATTCCCAGGTGCTCTTGGACGCATATTGCATTAGACTTTGTTATGGGGCTACCTGTATCTGACGGCAACACGGTCATCTTAGTCGTGGTTAACCATTTTTCTAGGGCGGCTCATTTTGTCGCACTACTAAAGCTGCCTTCGGCGCGGGAGACAGCCCTTATTATGGTTAACTATGTGTTCCGGTTGCATGGGCTTCCACAGGATGTGGTCTCTGACCGAGGCCCCCAGTTTACAGTCAGATTCTGGCGGGCATTTTGAAAGCAGTTGGGGGCCACTGTGAGTCTTTCCTCTGGGTTTCAACCAGAGACCAACGGGCAGACGGAACGTACTAATCAGTCTTTAGAAAACACTTTTTGATGTTAGGCAGCAGATAATCCCTCCTCATGGAGTCGATTTTTAGCTTGGGCCGAATATTCCCATAACTCGAATATTCCCATAACTGAGTAATACCTCGACGGGTCTTTCCCCATTTGAGACCCAGGTGGGTTACCAACCCCCACTATTTCCTGAGACTGAGAACGATTCTGAGGTTCCCTTGGTCAACCATTTCATTCGTCGCTGTTGGTTGGTTTGGACTAAGGTCCGTCCTTCTCTGTTGTGCTCGGGGCTCAAACAAAAATCCATCGCTGATAGAAGGCGTTGTTTGGCCCCATCTTATTGGGTTGGGCAGAGAGTTTGGCTGTCTACCCAGGACCTCCCCTTGAGGGTAGAATCCCAAAAACTGGCGCCCCGCTATATCGGCCCGTTCAAAATAGTGCGGAAGATCAATCCGGTCACGGTCCAGTCGAAGCTTCCGAGATCTTTACGCATCCGTCCATCATTCCATATCTCTCGGATTAAGCCGGTTAGCACTTGCATCCTGGCACCTGCCGACACACCCTCGCCGCCGCCACAAATGGTTGAGGGGGGGCTGGTTTACACCTTGCACTGCATTCTGGCTGAGAGCCGTGTTGGTCGTGGGACCCAGTTTCTAGTCGACTGGGAGGTATATGGCCACGAGGAGTGCTGCTGGGTCCCTTCTTGGGATATTCTGGATCCCGCTCTCATCTCTGAGTTTCGTGCATGGGGTTCTCCAGGGACTTCTGGAGCTGTCCCTTAGAGGAGGGGGGTGGGGGTGGGGGAGGGGTGGTCCTGTCATGGTTTGGTGGATTTGAAAGCTTTCTTTGCTGCTCTCGTAGGGGACGCCAGCAGGCATTAACTGGGGGCGTCGCCCGGATTCTATATAAGCCCTAGTTCCACCTCAATTCCCTTGCTAGAGTGTCAGTGTTACGTTTGCACTTTAGCCGGTAAGGTCTCTAGTAAGAGAGTTGTTAGGGATTAAGTTGGATATTTGAGGAGCAAGGGAATCTTTGTTTTTTTTTTTACTTTTCATTTCGTCCTTTCGAGCTCGCCTTGCTTCCTTCCCCGGACAACCTCTAGGTCTGTTGGTAGCGCGAGTCTCGCCTCATTTTATTTGTGTCTCTCTCTCATCTGCTGTTTTCCCTTTTAATTCTGGCCACTGTGTTTGGCATCTAAAACTCAACAGCCATCACAGTAACAGAACACACCAACATACATGAAATAAGTTACTTGATTAATGTTTTGATGGAAACAAACAAAATCATAACAATAATTGGATACAAAATTAATTTCAATTAAATTTCATAATAATTGGCTCCTTTCATTTATTACTTGGTGAAACCTTCTCTGGCAAAGATAACAACATGGAGTCTTTTTACTGTAATTTTTGACAAGGTTAAGGCACATATTGGGGGCGATTTTGGACGATTTCTGTAATCAGATCCTATCACATAGTTGGGATTACAGAAACATGGCTATGTGAAGAGGATGGAGATGAATATTATATAGAAGGTTATAAGCTCTTTAGGAAGGATAGATTTAATAGGCAAGGAGGGGGCGTAGCACTCTATGTGAACGAAAGCATTAATGTACAGGAAATTGAACATTCCTTGTCCTGTGAAGATATCTGGGTCAGGCTCATTGGCAAACACGAGACAGGTTTAAACATAGGAGAATGCTATCGACCACCAGCTTTGGACAGTACAATCAATGAAATGTTTTTTAGGAGGATTACGCAAGCTTGTAGTGGTGGTGGGGCTATTATCATGGGAGACTTAAATTATCCTGGTATCAATTGGGAAATGGTGAAAGGACAGGGTAGGGGGGAGGAAGAATTTCTATATGTTATAAATGATAATTTCTTGTTGCAGTATGTTAATAAACCTACCAGAGAGAAGGTAATTTTAGACTTACTGCTCTGTAATGACCCCGATAGAATTAGCAATGTTGAGGGACTGGAGCCACTTGGGACAAGTGATCCCTCTGCTGTTAATTTTGATGTTTCATGGGAAGTTAAATAGGTGTATTCTAAAACAAAAATTTTCCATTTTAGGCGAGCAAACTTTGACAGGATGCGTTCATATCTAGTTGAAATAAAATAGGAGACACTCCTGGACTGTAAGTCCGTAAATGAGATGTGGGAAAGATTTAAGGGGGTTTTACTTGAATCAGTGCAGATTCATTCCGAAGGTGTCCAAAAGTAAGCTGAAAGAGCAGAATCCTCAGTGAATGACCAAAAGTATTCGTAGGATGTTGAGGGAAAAGAAGAATCTTTATCAGATGTACATAAAGGATAACAATGAGAATACTAGGGCTGAATACTGTAAAATGCGGGCTGTGGTCAAAAAAGAGCTGAGGAATGCTAGAAGACTGTATGAAAGACTGTATGTATGCAGAGGGGGCAAAAACTAGCCCTAAGCGCTTCTTTGAGTACTGTAGCAGAAAAAGGAACGTTAAAGAGCAGGTTAAGTGCATAAAGAATAAAAATGGATCGCTGCTATATAATAACAAGCATATTGCGGATGCCTTAAACAGTTACTTTGTTGAGAATTTTACCTCAGAGGGGGTCTTTATTTGGCCAGAAGGCACGTCAAATGCTCAAGATTATTTAGCGGAAATTGAGGTTCAGGATTACGAAGTATTAGACAAGTTGCATAAACTAAAAGCAGATAATGTGGCGGGTCCTGATGGCTTATATCCTAGAGTGCTCAGGGAACCTGGTGAGTTCATCTTTAAGCCGCTATCCGCCATCTTCAGATGGTCTTTAGAAAGTGGAGAAATACCAAATGATTGGAAACAGGGCAATATAATACCAATATATAAGAAAGCGGACCGTACTGAGCCAGGAAACTACAGGCCAGTGAGTTTAACTTGCATTTCGTGCAAAATATTGAAATCTATCATAAAAGATGAGCTGGACTTATTTCTTGAACATAACAGTATCTTGAGGGACAGCCAACATGGTTTTCAGAAGGGAAGGTCATGCCTAACAAACCTTCTGGAATGTTTTGAAGTGGCCACCTGGACTTACGACCAGAGCCGGGCTTATGACATCATATACTTGGATTTTCAGAAAGCATTCCATACAGTACCGCATAAGAGACTAATTTTCAAAATGAGCTCCATTGGAGTTACAGGAGGTATTCTGAGGTGGATTCAAAACTGGTTACAGGACAGAACATAAAGAGTAGTGGTCAGTGATATCTCATCTGATCTGGGTATGGTGGGGAGTGGCGTCCCCCAGGGATCGGTGTTGGGACCCCTGCTGTTCCTCATTTACATTAATGACCTTGATAAGAATATCGAGAGCAGATTGGTTAAATTTGCAGATGATACTAAATTGGGTGGTTTGGCAAATAGTCTAGGGTCCACTAAAGTGATTCGGGACGATTTGGATAGAATCCAGAATTGGGCAGAAATGTGGCAAATGAAATTTAATCCAGCAAAAAGTTGTAAATGTAGGTAATGAAAACATTAGACGGGATTACTTCATGGGAGGTTTAAAACTGGAATGTGCTGCACAAGAGAAAGATCTGGGAGTGATTGTTAACCAAACCCTGACAGGTTCTAGCCATTGTGCCGTAGCAGTTAAAAAAGCTAATCGGATGCTAGGATACATTGCCAAAAGTATTGAGTACAAATCTAAGGAGGTGATGCTTCTTTTGTACAACACGTTCGTTAGACCACACCTGGAGTATTGTGTACAGTTCTGGGGACCATACTTTAAGAGAGATATAGAGGCTCTAGAGAAAGTTCAGAGAAGAGCCACCAAGCTTATTCCAGGTATAAAAGATTAAAGCTACGAGAAGAGGCTGAAGATCCTTAATCTCTTTAGTCTTAGGAAAAGGAGACTCAGGGGTGATTTGATTGAAGTCTTTAAATATGTTAAAGGGATTAACAAAGTGAATCATGTCGAATTCCTTCGACCAAGTGTTGTGAGTAGAACTCAGGGTTACAAATGGAAGTTGACCAAAGGTAAATTTAGCACTGATATTCGGAAATATTTCTTCACCCAAAGAGTAATTTCAATGTGGAATAGCTTACCTGACCATATTGTTGAGACAGAGACCTTGGGGGTTTTCAAGAGCAGGCATGACCTAAAGCTAGATACCATTGAGTCATTTAGTATCTGAAGGGATATATTCACAATAGTATAAAGAAACTGGCGAGCTTAGTTGGGCTGAAAGGCCCGTTCTTGCCATTCATATTATGTTATGTTATGTGATATATTCTCCATCAAGATTTTTCACATTCTGGGAGTTGTGTTTATCAACTGCCCTCTTCAATACAGCTCACAGGTTTTCAGTTGGATTAATGTCTGGCGACTGAGATGGCCATTGCAGAATGTTGATTTTGTTTTTACAGAACCATTTCTGTGTGATTCTTTTGGTAAATTTTAGGTCATTATGTTTTTGGAAATTCAACCTGCGGCAAAGTCCCAGCCTTCCGGTGGAGGCAACCAGATTTTCAGCCAAAATATCCTGATACTTGGCTGAATTCATTATGAAATTAATCTTAACTAGTTCCTCTGACCTCTGGAATTAAAACAGCCCCAAAACATGACTGACCCACTATCATATTTCACTGTGGGTATGAGGTGCTTCTTCTTGTATGCATCTGTTTCGACGCCAAACATGCCGATGCTGTATCTGACCGAAACATGTAATTTTGGTCTCATCTGATCGAAGCACTGTGTTCCAGTGATGGCAAACGTCTGGCCAACTCCCAAGTGCTTACTTTTGTGTCTTCTGCCCAGAAAAGGCCTTCTTCTGGCAACCCTTTCGAAGAGGTGGCACCTGATGGTGCTTTCTGATACTAGGTGCTCCAAGATGCCATCAAGGCTTGCAGTTCCTTCAGTGATTCTTGGGAATTTCGTTGCTTCTATCACCATCCTGCCCAGTATCCTGGGGGACAAAATGCAGTTGC
Source organism: Gymnothorax reevesii (assembly GCA_029721435.1). Lineage (NCBI taxonomy): Eukaryota > Metazoa > Chordata > Actinopteri > Anguilliformes > Muraenidae > Gymnothorax > Gymnothorax reevesii. The sequence goes on from CM056586.1 coordinate 712,239, forward strand.
ATCATCCCCCCTTGAGGTTTTCAACAGTTCCAGATCTTCTGAATTTTTTAAATAATTGCCCTGACAGTACTCAGTGGCATTTCCAATTGTTTGTGAATCTTCTTGTGGCCATTACCAGATTTGGATTCTGAAATCCACACACTAAGGGGCTCAATTGTACAAAAGGGGTATTATTTAGTGGTATGACTACAGTTCTGTTTTGTTGTTATAATTACAACAACAGGATTGGAGAGCACTTTAAATGAAGTTTTTTGAAAACTGGCCTTGACCATGAGTGATGACAGGTTCACATGCTAAGAAGGTAAATTGACTCACTTCATTTTCTCTGGTAAGTACTCCGCTGATAAACTTGCGACATGTAAAAATGTTAGCCGGAACTGCAAGTTGACTTGGGAAGGGTGAAACGGTTTCGGGTGCCTCTTGCAATTTATGGCTAATGTAGTGTGATTTTGCTTGACTAAAGACCTGTGATACTGATTTAACAATTGATATTCAATCCTGGATCTCTTTTTTTTTTTTTGCTTTTTTTTGGCAGCTATAACTCTTATAGCTACAACTTCTGTTCAGTATTGAAAAACAAGTAGTGACAGTCAGGCTCCTTCAATCATTCCTGTATCTCATAGGTATGTGTCTATATCTGGCTAAAGTGACCTATTGCCAAATCTTGATAAATAAAGAAGCCGTAAGGTCACCCTCGTAAGCTAGCTATCTTGGTAGTTAGAACTAAAATTAAAATTCATGATTGTTGGGAGGCTTGACCTATAGAATGCATTTACCTTATTTTGAGAATGGCTCAAAGTTTTTGAAGTTGGGTTTTATGAGGTAGTTAGCACGCTACTTATACATTGTCATTATTCTAAAGTTGGCTACCTAGCTAGCCAGCCAGCTAATACCGAACATTTGTTCCAATAATGTTCCTAATAATAAGTTCCAATTTTCAATATATTACATTCACATTTTGACCCACTGAAACCAGATTACCTTTAAAGTATTCTTGTAGTTTTACATTTATAAAAGGTAAAACTATACTATAAAGGTAAACAGATAAATAGCGTATTACAACTCTAGATGTATTTTTACACGCATATATTTAAACAGTGACTTGGGCACTGGAACTTAGCTAACTCGATCTGCATTTTCCCATCACTTTAGCACAATTACAAAAAAAAGTGCCAATGCCATTGCGCCTGCTTGGCTAAATCTGGACGGAATGGAACTTGGCCTAGATTTTCATCCCATCAAACTGCATGTAAAATATGGTAAGTATCGGTGAAAAACTGAAGGCGCTAGAGCGCTGACAAGGCAAAAAGTTTTCGAATGTATCCAAAGCGTATGCCTCAGGCCGGTTCTGCTGCAGCTTAAAATACAAAAAAGTTTTGCCCAGTTGCCCATTGGGCCCTCTGAGCTCACCCATACACTGGGCAGCACAATTTCCAACTGCATCTTGCTGCCCTGTTAGGCACTCTCAAGCCCACAGTCTGCGCTGCCACAGTACAAATTAAAATCAAATGTCGCTCTATAACCACGGCACAAATAGAGAATTGTAATGGAGGAACATGCACATGCTCAATGCTGAATTCATTTATTGCTGCAGTGCACAGATTACAAACAAAGCTGTGGTTTACACACTACAAAAAAGTCTATAGATCAGTACAACAGAAAAACTGCAGTCTATGGAATACACAGTAAGCCATTATCTAAAGATTACAGACAAAGGGTGCGGTAATTTGTGATAAAGGGTGGTAATGAATGAAGATGCAGCCTTTCTTGGTACCTCCCCCAATACTCAATCTTGGGTGAGCAAGCTGCTTTAGAGTGACATCAGGCATTTCTTGGACATAATCCCTCATACTGGACCTTGACATTTTCCTTGGTTTCTCTGTAAAGGAAATACAATATTGAGTCAAATATTCACAGAAAAACACTGCAAGTGCGATATTATGCTGACAAGTTACAAGTAAGATTAAGCTCAGGTCATAAAAAGCCTCTCATTCGTGTACAACTGTACCCGTTTGCACACAAATTGTAAATATTCTATTTTCAGAGGTTTTTTGTGTCTGACGGTGTGTAAAACTAAATTAGATCATGGCTCCGATACTCTGGAGTAAAAAGGTCCTATCTAACATGGCAGATTTTTTATGCTTTTCTCCCTAAATCATTGCTTTGATAACTAGCAAAATATGAAGCAAATTGGTAACAGGCTTTTTACAGGAAGAAGAGTTATTATAGTTCCACTCAGTTTTGATGGCTTCAAAAGCTGATCGTAAAACATTGCCCAGTAAGTTTGTATTTGATGTGAGACCAAATATTCTGACCAAATCAAACACAAAACTGAGTGTTCTGTTCAAAAGCCACCTCTTGGAGGTCTTTGCAGGTGTTGTCCTATTGAAATATTCGTAACTTCTGATCATTCCTCCTCGGAAACTACAACCCCAATTTTGAAATAGTTGGGACAATGTGTAAATTGTGAATAAAATCAAAACATAATGACTTTCAAATCACAACAGCCTGTATTTTATTCTGTTATGGCCCCAATTTGTTATTACATTTACAACACTACAGCAACAGCAACAGCAAGGGATGACAGACACAGTTTTTAAAACTTATATACATTTAATTATCAAAGACAACAACTAACAATAACGACTAAACTAATTTTCTGACCAAGATTAGATATATACAAAAAAACAAAAATATTTACAGTCCCTTTTGTAGGTTGCTTGGTGATGTCCTGGGTGCGGAAAATGCTCTAACACAGGCAAAAATCCACAAAAGAAAATTCACAGGTCTTGAACAGAATGACAGGTGTGGTCACATGTATCCTTCTTCTTGCAATTTATCCTACTACTTTACTGTCTCAATTCTACTCCTTATATACTCTTTTGCAGACCCCACCCACATTTAGACCTTTTTTTTTTTTTCGGGGACTTGCCCCAGACATGTCTGAAACATGTCCAAACATAGCTCCAGTCTGAGCTTAACAAAAAAAAGGTAAATGCTGCCATTTAGTGGCCTCTATTCACATTACAATTCACAATAGAACAGTGATAACATAGCAAACGTTGAACCTGAGAAATTTTACAATTTTTATCCACCAAACGAGCTCATTTCAAATTTGATGGCTGCTACAGGTCTCAAGGCTTCCAGCTGCTAGAGAGTTTTAGGACTCCTTTGACAGACTTTTCGTTTAATTATGCGCCAAATATTCTTAATCGGTGAAAGATGAGGACTGCAGGCAGGCCAGTTCAGCACATGGACTCTTCTAATATGAAGCCATGCTGTTGCAATAGCTGCAGTATGTGGTTTTGCATTGTCCTGCTGAAATACACAAGGCCTTCCCTGGAATAGATGTCATCTGGAGGGGAGCATATGTTGCTCTAAAGCCTTTTTATACCTTTCAGCATTCATGGTGCTTTTTAAAACATGCAAGTGTCCCACACCATATGCACTAATGCATCCCCACACCATCAGAGATGCTGGCTTTTGAACTGAACGCTGATAACAGGAGGGATGGTCTTTCTCCTCTTTAGCCCGGAGGACACAACGGCCATTATTTCCAGAAAGAATGTCAAATTTGGACTCGTCTGAACACACGGCACTTTGCCACTTTGCTATAGTCCATTTTAAATGAGCCTTGGCCCACAGAACATGGCGGCGCTTCTGGATCATGCTCAACAATGGCTTCCTTCTCGCATGATAGAATTTTATGTGGCATCTCTGGATGGCATGGCTGACTGTGTTTACAGGCAGTGGTTTCTTGAAGTATTCCTGAGCCCATTTAGTAATGCCAATGACAGAATCATGCTGGTGAGTGATGCAGTTGCCTCTGAGAGCCCAAAGATCACAGGCATCCAGTAAAGGTCTTTGGCCTTGTCCCTTACACACAGAGATTTTTCCTGTTTCTCTGAATCTTTTGATGATGTTATGCACTGTCGATTATGTGACCTTCAAAGCCTTTGCAATTTGACATTGAGGAACATTGTTTTTAAAGTATTCCACAATTTTTTTACGCATGACTTCACAGGTTGGAGAACCTCTGGCCATCTTTACTTCTGAGAGACTCAGACTCTCTAATACAGCCCTTTCATAGCCAATCATGTTACACACCTGATGCCTATTAACTTAATTACTTGCAAAATGTTCTTTCAGCTGATTCTTTTATATATTAATTGCTTTTTCAGCCCTTTTTTGCCTGTGTCCCAACAGAGATCTGAAATCTGTTGCTACCAGAAAATTTAAAATTAGCTCATTTTGTGGATAAAATAAAAAATTTCTCAGTTTCAACATCTGAAATGTTATCTATGTTCTATTGTAAGCAACATATTGTCTGATGTGATCTGAAAGTCATTGTATTTTGACGTTATTCACAATTTACACTTCATCTCAACTATTTCGGAATTGGGGTTGTACTATTCAACGAAGGGAGTCAAGTCTTTATGCAATGTTTTCCAATACTGACCGCCCACCATAATACCTCTTCCTTCAAAATTTTTTGCAACATCATTGAAGACACATTCTATGGACCATCACTACACAAAATACACACCGATTTATAACTCCTCTTAACGATGGAAGCATATTAGCCTACTAACAATGTTAAAATGGAAATACATTCTTAGAATTTTTTTTTTCAAAACCTAAAGTACTATTTGAATCATAATCAAAATGTGATCCTGCACTTAGTTTTTATTTTCACGTCCAAGAATGCAATTTTTATTACAAATTGAAAAAAAAAAAAATAGCCCCGCAAAGCGAGCGTTTCCTCTCAGCCCTTGATTGTTTGGAATGAACATAAATTGACGAAGCCATTTTCAAATTCTCCTGCAGAATACAAAATACAAGATGGCAGCTGTGGCGGCCTTACTGGACATCCGAGTGCTGTCAAATTCGATAGGCTTCTGTTTGTACACAAGACCAGGTGACAGATCAAAAATGGCGTAGATTGATGAAGGCATTTTCAAGTTATTGTACAGAATACTAAATTCAAGCTGATATCAAGTGTCTTCGAGACAATGTTGAGACAACGCTGACGGTACTTTTCCAGGATGTTCAGGTGACACCTGTAAGTTGTCTCACTTGTATACAACAGTGTCGGAATAATAACCATTTAGTAAAAAGGGACTTAATGTTCAACTGAAAAGGCCTTGCCGCAAACCGCCCATCTGGTTGCAAATGGCAGTAAGAGTTTTCGAAGAGAAGAGAGAGAGCCTATTCAGTGATGCTTCAATGAAGAGAGAGAAAAGGAAGTAATGACAATGTAGAAATAATAACTTGTGGTAACCTGGTGGTCTACTACCGAGTGCCCGTACTGCCACTATCCTACTCGATCGCGGTGTTTGTATGGTGTGGAAGTGCATCAGATTGTATGAAATGCTGTCTTAATTTTAAAAAAGGTTCTGGGGGAGTATGACCTCAGAGCCCCTTGTGACATTTTATTTTCCTCTTTTTATCCAAACCCCAATGACATCCCAGCATTTGGAAGCTGTAAAGAAAACTGCAGTATTAATCAGATTTAGGGTGGCCAGACATCTGGTCCTCAATGGGACAATCCGGTGATCAGATGCTTTGTCCCGGTCCAGTCAGAGCGATCAACCATACGATTCTATGTCCTGTCAAGTTCTAAGGCCTAAAATACTACGTCTATTTGTGAAAGTTGATCAGCATTACAGCCCACATCTGATTCCTTTATCTGTGATGGATTTGCTGCTGTGCTTACCAAAATACACACTGATCCGGCACCCTCTGAAAAATACTTTGATTGCTGAAAAAATGACCTTCCCTTCGATATCAGAGAGGAAGTCTGAAAACCTTCAATATCAGCCTATCTCTAGAGACTGCCACGATTAACACTTGGTCTGTGTATATAATGTGGAATGATAAACTATGCTGTTTTCATAAAAGCCTTGATATTTCTGAGTACCTGGCGATATAATAGATTAACTGACTGGCAGCAAGCTGTGGTCAGTAAACAGAGGAAGTGACAAAAGTAATGCTTTTAGTATAATGAATAACATTTATCAGGGAAAGAGCACATCTAGTCTGATGCGTGTGAGTGTACTCAAGGCCTCTCTGTGTCAGTCCAATACAGATATGTATGGTCTAAGTCAGTTAAAAAAATAATTATTCAACTTTTTTCCTGTTAAATTATTGGATGCATTAAAATTCACTCACAAAACAGTAATGTAGTTTTGGCCCCTAATATATTTAGATATGATCCTGAAAATGCTCACCATGTCTTATCTCAGATGCCACACCTGTAGTGACGCCTCCATACTCCAATCATGTTCCTGAAGATCTAACATGGGTTTTTATTTCAAACCTAATTTTTCTGGTTCAATTAATTAGCAGCTCTTGGACATCTCCTGCTGTTGACTGGGATGTGTGTCTTTTTCTTTTTTTTTTTTTTAGGTAAAACCCAGTTGTTATCAAATGAACAAATAATATGCGGGTTGCAAATTAAAGAGAGAAAAAAAAACATGCAAACATGGACATGTAGCAAATGCAGATGCCTCCTTTTTTGTTTCCTGGCGTGGTTTGGGTTCAATCACCCCTTTAACCCATCAAGTCCGAGTTTGCCCTCAAGAAAAGCATTAAAAAAACCTAAGGCACTGTTTGAAAACAACCTCATACAACCTGAGGGTTCTCTAAAAACCCTGACAGAACTGTCAACGTTCACAAAGACCTTTATTTCTCAGGCTTTGTAGAAAACAGAAACATGAAATTTGTACCATTTAGACCTTTGGCTTTCATAGGGAATAATTGCTTTTGTCCTAATCTTCACCATCATTAAAAAAATTAATAAACAAAACACAATTACAGTTGTCTTCCTCTACTAATATTATTGTTATTATTATTATCCATAAATAATCCTGCTTTTCATGTAATCATTGTCATCATTATAGTGATAATTCTCATGGGCATATAATACCATAATGATTAGGGCTGTGTCCTTAAAGTCATTGAGTTGAGTCATCTGTCAGTGACCCCTCAGTCGACTTGAAAATTTTCAAGTCCAGTGGTCATTGTTTTTTTTTTTTTTTTTTTTTGCAGCATGCTCTGTAGGTTAAGTGAGGAGAGCTATGTGACTCCAAGCTGTCTTCTTGCTGTAAGTAACATTAGCTGGCCTGCTACGTCTTACACTGAATTGCACTTGTTTGATGTTTGGTTGTGTTAGCGAATTTGTCCCATCGCCAATTTTTGCCGCTGCTCGGCCCAGCCCTTTAACGCGAATGTCGCTGTCTGAGTTACTGCGTGAGTTACTGATTGAGTGATGAAGTTCAACAATTGGCTGCGATTGGTCGGCTGGCAGGGAAGAGGCGGCCCAGGCATATACTAGGTGCACCTAGTCGTGTTTATTATTATTCTATTTTATTTTCTGAAATTATGTGTTGTGTTCCGTGGTCTGTGTGTCTGGTTAGTCAATTTTAGGTTTCTATTATTTTGGTATGTCAGTTTTTAGTCCATGTCTTAGTGTTCACATTTCATTCCTCTCCCGTGTAGTCCAGTCCACGTTTTACCCATGTACTGTCTTTGCTTTCTCCCCGGTCGCGTCATTGTTTGTAGCAGTTTTTGTCTTAATTGATTGTGACACTGTTTCGGGTGATTTAATGGATTCTGGGTTTCATCCTTCCTTCTGTTCTCGTTTGCTAGTTTCCCCTTGCTTTTCTATATGTACTAACACTACTAACAGTTTGTTGTTTTCTTAAAATAACTAACCAAACTACCATTGTATATAATACTAATCTACTAACGAGCACCCGGGATTGTATAGCTGCACTTACTAATTGACTAATTATCTCTCAGCGGTCGCCCTGTTGTCTCTGCCCCTTGCTTTTCTATTCACTGGCTTTGCTAAATTTTCTGCAGACCCTCTGCATTCTTATTATCTATTCTGGCTCTTATTCTGTACACTTAGGAGTCTTTTTATCCAGTTTATTTATCCTGTCTTTGGGATTGTCTTGTGATCCTCGTCTGTGTGTTAATATTTATCTGTTTCATGTAATTGGTTTCTCTCGTGTTCCTCCCCTTGTTAATTATATTAAGTTCCTGCACCTGTGTCTGTGTGTTCCCCCTGCTTATATCTGTCAGCCCTCAGCAAGCCAGTGTCAGATCTGACTTTGCTCCCTCTCCTGCTCACACCTCTCCCGGCCCTGTGCACTATCCTCTGGTCCCCTCATCTTCTGTGTGTTTTTTCAGCCACATCTCCAGCCCAGCCTGCCCTTCCTGCTGCCTCCAGCCCCTGGTGCTCCCTGTCTTCGAGTTCTGAGCCCTGTGTGCTACCTGCCCTGAGCCCTGTGTGCTACCTGCCCTGAGCCCTGTGTGCTTCCTGCCCTGAGCCCTGTGTGCTTCCTGCCCTGAGCCCTGTGTGCTACCTGCCCTGAGCCCTGCGTGCTTCCTGCCCTGAGTCCTGTGTTCCAGTCGCCTTCGCCGTTTCCCGAGCCAGCGTTCCTGCCGTCCTGTCTGCCCCCCTCCTGATGTTCTCCCTTACTCTTTTCCTGGCCAGCTGTGCTGCCCGAGTTAGCCATCTGCCAGCTGTGCCCACTGTCTCGTCTTGTGCCTTCCCTCTGCTAGCTTTCCGAGTGTCCCCTAGTCCCTAGTGTGCCCTTATTCCAAGTTTTCCAGAGTCTGCCCCTGTTTTCTGTTTTTCTGGATTCCTGAGTTCTCCCCCGTTCAGTGCTTGGCACGGTGTCTTATTTGGCCAGAGCGCCCCGTTTTTTTCCCCTGTCTTATTCTGAGTTTCATTTAATAAATTATTATTTTGGATCCCCGCACCTGGCGTCTCACTCCCCTTTTGTCTCCTCCAGTTCCCTTTGTTTCTAGCTCCGAGTTCAGTTCCTAGTCCAGTTCTGAGTTTTCCGAGTTCCCAGAGTTCCTAGTGTGTTTCCCCTTCCGTTTTCTTAACATTATGATGGAGTCATCTCATTTCAAAAGATATTTAATCGCTAGCTGAACCTCTGTCCATCATCGATACTGATAATATTTACCTCTGCCAAACGAAGTTGGAAAACCACGACAATAGGGCCGTAGGGTCGGTAAGCTAAAAAAAAACCTACAATACAAACATAAGGTAAAGATATCCACTACTTACTCGTTGTGAACACACAGAAAGCACTCATTATCGTAGGATTTCCCATCAGTCCCACACACAGGCAACCAAAGTCTTGGACACCCCCCAGTTACGTCACGCATGGAGCATGAAACCTGTAAGTGAAAGAATTGTCAGAACTGCCATTAATTCAGTTAGATGCGTTGTAAATGTTTGTATGATTGTGCTTTTGTTCAGCAAATGGCCGCATCCCGGATAATCTGTCCCATTCTAACCACCTACGTACTCAACCCAGCTTCTGGTCAGGTTTAGGCATTGATCTTGCCCCGCCCAAACTACCACAACTATTTTATTATGTTATATTACTGTTGTGTATATTAATTTTATATGTTTATTTGCATTGCATTGACTGTTGTAATGAGGGTGTCATTGGAAAAGAGAGCTTGTTCTCAATTGAATAAATAAAGATGAAATTAAAAAAACTTGCTTTTAGCTGGCGTGCCGGCTTCTGCTATCACACCTCTGCAGCTGATCCAGAATGCTGTAGCTCTCCTGATCTGCATTCTCCTCAAACACTCCCACATCACTCCCCTTCTCACTGCCCTCCTCTGGTTGCCTGTCATGGCTCGCATTAAGTTTAAAACATTCATGCTAGCATTCCAGGCGACTAAAAGGACAGCTCCGGCCTATCCTCAGGAGACCTTCAGACCCTATACACCCATCAGACATCTCCATTCGACCACTGCTGGTCGACTGGGAGTTCCCTCACTCCGTTCTCGTGCTGACCAGTCACGTCTCTGGTCTATTCTGGTCCCCACGTGGTGGAATGAGCTTCCCACAGCGGTCAAGACAACAGAGACACTGACCGCCTTCAAGCGTAGTCTGCAGACTCATCTGTTCAAACTCTACCTGTCCCCATCAACTTAATGCTGTATTTAGTACTAAACATTCATTGTCAGTATGGTGTTCGACTGAATTAATTGTTTACTGATTTATTTTCCTTCAGTAGGTATTTCACTGAGCCTCGTCCTCTTTCTGTATTGTCACTTCTACTCGTTAAATGATACTGTCATGGTTTGCTATGTGCTTTTTGCTTTCTTTTTTACTCTCGTCCCTGACGACATCGTTTTCTTTCCACATCGGATTCTTTATACAGCTGATTGATTACTCCTGGGCGGTCCTTCCTGGAGTCTATTTAAACCGGAAGTTGCCACGTTTCCTTCGCTGTTTGATATGACTTTGCTCACTTCGGCTCGATATATTTCTAGTCAGGGGTTCACCTATTTATGTACATTTTCTTGGTTTCTGGGAAGCTTAGCTTCTTTAGGTTATTTGGCACTATTGTTAGGTGCCATGTTTATTTTTCTTTCTTATTGAGATTTCTTTTTTTTTCTATCTGGTTGCTCGCTTCGTTTCTGGCATTTAAGCCTTTCGTTTATTCAGAAAAGCAAGCTTGTTTCCGCTCTTATTTAGGTCTATCACTGTCAGCTGCGCCGACTCTCTGTTTGATACAGCTTCGCCTGCCGTGGCATCTGAAACTCCGCTCTAACCAGCCATTACAGAACACTCCAGCCAGACATGGAGTTGTCAGCCGCGGCTGCGTTTGAGAAAGCGGTAGCAAACCAGCAGGCTGTCCTTTCTGGGCATAGCAAGGGTTTCTCGGCTCTTAATGCTCAGCAGTCAGAATTCGCCAAGAGGCTAAGATTACAAGATAGCAGCACTCAGAGAATAGAAACTGCCTTACTCTCTCTGACGGAGAGTGTTAGAGCCCTGTCGGCTCAAATTACACATAACGTTGCACAAGCACAATCTTTAAGCTCCTCCAGAGAACCTAAACTGCAGATGCCTTCTAGATATGGGGGTGAAGCAGGGAAATGTAAAGACTATGTTGCACAATGCAAAATTTTCTTTAAAGCCCAACCTTCACAGTTTGCTCATGAGGAGTCTCAAGTGTCATTTATTTTATCCCTGTTGACTGATTCTGCACTGACTTGGGTGGGTCCATTTATCCAATCTAATTCACCGATTGTGAATACTGTTGAAACCCTCGTTAACCTCCGCCAGGAGGTATATGTTTTTGGTGCCATTTGTTTGGTCGTTTGTTTGTGTACAACATAACTCAAAAGCTTATGGCCGGATTTTCACGAAATTTTCAGGGTAGGTGGGTTTAACTCAAGGAAGAGGTGATTTGGCATACCAAGGCCAAAGTACTGCTAAGATATACGCCAAAGTTCAAGATTTCAAGTCTTTCCAATGGGCCGGAGTTCCAATCACCGTGCTTTTGGCGTTGCTGCCTCCTGGCGGAGGTTCTGCGCTCTCTGAGTGCTTTTCTAGTTAGAGCTATGGAATCAGTCTTTCATCGGGATGTTCGCGGTCAAGACGCCGCAACGCGATTAATGCATCTTAAGCAAGGATCTGAGAGTGTCGCTAACTTTTCCATCACCTTTTGTTTGTTAGCTACTGAAACAGGCTGGGCAGAAGCGCCCTTAATGACAGTTTTTATTCATGCTCTGGCTGAGGATGTTAAAGACACTTTGGCGGCATTGGAGCCTTGTGTTTCCTAAGATTCTTTGGTTCGTACGGCTGTGCGAATTGATAATTGCCTCCGGGAACAGAAAAAGGAGAAACATTATGCATTGGGTTGATAACAGGGTTAGTATTCCCCGTAGCGTTCACACGGTCCTAACTTCACCCACAGATTTTTTCACTCCGGATGAATCTATGCAGGTTAATGGCTCATTTAATAGCAGGTCTCGCAAGCCCGCTCGCAGACATATAATCTGCCATAATTGTGGTAAGCCTGAGCATATCCGTCCACACTGCCCTGAGCTCCAGGGAAACGGGAAGGCCCCCTAGTGGTATGGGGAGCACTAGAGGGTCAGAACCAATTTCCCCATCGGACTTTAATTCCTGTTGAATTGATTAAGGGAACACAGAGAATTTTTATAATGCGTTTTTGGACTCGGGGGGGCTGTAGACTGTTTTATGGATAGGGAATGGGCTAAGAGACTCTCCATTCCGGTTCGTCCTCTTTTGCAATCACGCGCTGTTAAAACTCTGGATGGTCGCTGATTGGGATATACGGAGTTATATCCGAGATCTCCGAACCCTTGTCTATGTTCATTTCCCTTGGTGGACACTCTGAGGAAATCCATTTTTTTATCAGTTCCCCTGTGTTCCCAGTTGTTTTGGGACATTCTTGGTTACGTAAACACAAGCCTCACATCCTTTGGGGTAATAAGGATAACCCTGTTACACAGTGGGGTTCTGATTGTAGATTACACTGCATGGATCATGGATCCATGAGAGAAAGTGACGGCTGGAGCGATTCAGGGGAGATTATCCCACACGACCCACCCAATCTAGATAAGGGGGCCGGGGAGGGGTTGGAGTGGGACCCTCAATTTGATTAGCGTCAGCCAGAGGATGATTGTTATTCTGAACGTGGCTCCGATCTAGAGACTGTCATTGATGCGGCTGAGTACGATCAGGTTGAGAATTTAGGGGCCGCTTTGAATTTTTGTTTGCCTCATAACGTGCCTACTGCTTATACTGATCTCGCTGAGGTTTTTAGTAAACAACGGGCCTCTACTTTACTTCCTCATCGCCTTTACGATTGCGAGATCAATCTCCACCCTGGCACCACTCCCCCTAGAGGATCATTGGCCCTGGCCAATAGTTTTGTTCGACCATCCACGTCCCTCGCCGGGATGGGGTTCTTTTTCGTGGAAAAAAGGATGGTAGGCTTAAGCCTTGTATTGATTACAGGGGCCTGAAAAATATTACTATTAAAGACCGATACCCACATCCTCTGATGAATTCCACATTCGAACGCTTGCAGGAGGCATCGTTTTTTTACTAAGCTGGACCTGCGGAATGGACCTGCGGAATGCGGAATTTGCCTGACCCCTCCCTCCCATTTGTGGTGGAGGTTGATGCCTCGGAGGTCGGAGTGGGTGCTATCTTGTCCCAGTGCCCCCTTTGGGACAATAAGCTACACCCATGTGCCTACTTCTCCAGGTCACTGCCTGCCGCTGAGCGAAATTACAGCATCGGTGACAGGGAGTTGTTAGCTGTTAAGCTGGTGTTAGAGGAGTGGCGCCATTGGCTGGAGGGGTCTGAACATCCGTTTGTGGTCTGGACTGATCATAAAAATCTCCATTATATTCAGCAGACCAAGCGACGTAATTCCCAGCAGGCACGGTGGTCGTTGTTTTTTAACCGTTTTAACTTCACGTTAACTTACCTCCCTGCCTCAAATAGTATTAAGTCAGATGCCTTATTGTGGATTTACGGCCATTCCAACCGTCATCCGATGCCGGAGCCGGTCATTGCAGCCATTACAGATACTTCCCAATGGGATTCTCTGCACTCTTTATCCGGTCAAAGAACTTTGTTGTATGTCGCCCTGGATAAGAGCGTCTGCCAAATGACAATAATGTAATGTAATTGGTAATTGCTTTAATTGCTGGCATCAATATGTGCCACTATTTGGTGAATATTTGGCTGATGGATATTTACTGGAGCAAATTCAATAAAGCATTTTGCCAACTTGTGAATACGTCACCACTCCAGGTGCAAGCTAGTGTAAAAATGAGCTATATACAGTGGGCTTAAAAACTACTGGCACCCCTGACTGGCAATGCATAAAAAACACACAAAAAATGAACAATTCAATTATTGAGAAAAGGAACATACCAACACGTGTGACATACTTCATTAACGCTTTATTTAGTACTTAGTGCAACCACCTCTGGCATGGAGTCCTTTCCTATAATTCTTGATGAAGTTCAGGCTCACATTGGGGGGGATTTTGCACCATTCCTCTCAGCAGAGCCTTTCAAGATCCTTCACATTCTTGGGTTTGTGTAAATCAACTGCCCTCTTCAGCTCAGCCTACAGGTTTTCAGTTTGATTGAGGTCTGGCGACTGAGATGGCCATTGCAGAACGTTGATTTTGTTGTCACAGAACCATTTCTGGGTGGATCTTTAGGTCTGCTTTGCGTCATTGTCCTGCAGGAAAGTCCACCTATGGCCAAGTTACAGCCTTCTGGCAGAGGCAACCAGATTATCAGTCAAAATAACCTGACACTTGGTGGAATTCATTATGACATTAATCGTATCCAGTACCCCTGGACCTCTGGAATTAAAACAGCTTCAAAACATGACTGTCCCACCATTATATTTCACCACGGGTATGAAGTGCTTCTTCTTGCATGCATCTCTGTTTCGACGGCGAGCATGCTGATGCTGTATCGACCGAGACTTGTTTCATCTGAACGAAACACCTGGTCCAAGTCACAATTTAAATGATGTTTGGCAAACTCCAAGTGCTTGCTTCTATTTTTTTCTGGTCAGAAAAGGCTTTCTTTTGGCAACCCTTCCAAAGAGCCTGCGGTTGTGGAGGTGGCGCCTGATGGTACTTTTTAAAACCTGGTGACCCCAAGATGCTACCAAAGCCAGCAATGCCTTTACAGTGAACCTTGGGGATTTTGTAGCATCTTTTACCATCCTCCTCAGTATTTTGGGGAGCAAAATGCTGTTGCTCCCTCTACTTTGAGGTTTTCAACAGTTCCATATCTTTGAAAATTTTTAAATAATTGCCCTTACACTGCTCAGTGGCACATTCAATTGTTTGCAGATCTTCTTGTAGTCATTACCAGATTTATGAAGATCTATGGCTATCTACCTCTTTTAAACTGACAGTTTCATGATTATGGATAGCAAAGGGACATTGCATGTGAGTTACCTCATTTTTATACCCTAGTGAAACACGAAGTGATATAATGGCTCAATATAGTCCCTAAACACTGAGATAAAAAAGTAGAATTTAATACTTTGTCTAATTCTGGTTGATTTTATTGACAGTAGACTGTAAGGGTGCCATTAATCCTCCTTAATTTGGAGGAAATAATTTTGGTTGGTTCCATTAAAATTAATATTGCACAGTATTTTCTATAATATTGTTATTTAGAGTTTCTCCATAAAACATTTTAAAAGAATTATTTGTGCATCGCCAGTCAGGTGTGCCACTGATTTTGGAGCCCACTGTACTGTAGCCCATGGAGTCGTCATGACAGCCTGGGCCAGGGGTCACCAACAGGCAAAGTAGTGAATATAACATCATCCAAAATGTGCAAGTGATGAAAAAAGGTCAAAAATAAAATGAATAAATTACAAAAATTTTGTCCTCCTGTGTCTCATGTAAGGTACCCTAAGGTACTGAGATGCTCATCAAAGTGTTTAGGTCATCCTCATCAATGGCCATACTCAGGTGCATTCTGTATACTGCACCAGTACACACTGGATATGAAATTCTACTCTCCATAATAGTATGAAGTGTAGTAGTCAGTATGTGACAAAACCATGTTTTGTTCTTCACAATCGCTTGACCCCACAGCTGTTTTGCTGAGGGGAACCTGCAGGCCCACAAGGTATTCAGTGAAGACCCTATAAAAATACTGGAAAGATGTTGAACTCCAGATAAAATATTTATTTAATTATTTTATTTCACTGAAATAAAAATAATTTAAGCACCATATTTCTGAATTTTTTTTTTTAACTTTGTATAATACCCGGCTGAATCGTAATTGAGGGCTGTGTCTTGTCACAAATGAATTCTTCAGTTCGAACAGACGACTGATATTTCTGATCAAATGCTTTTGTTGTTCAGTGGAGTCATTTCCCTTCAGCCCTCATTATGTTAGACAGAACTGTAATGCCACAAAGTACATATTGGGGTTATAATCCAACAACTGCATAAAAACCGGTATTCAATGAGAGATGCTTAGGTTAAAGTTAACTAGGTTATCTTTGCATTGAATAGTTAATCCTGTCATTTGTGATTCCCCCCTGACGTTCCAATGTAATGCTGATTTGCCTCATTATCAATTGATAGGCTATTGAGTTCTTCCTAACATTTTTATGGTGTCCACTAATATTTCTGATAGAATGTGATTTACTAGTCAACATGATCCTAGTTTAGAAAAATTACGAGTTGCAGTTGTGGAATTGCAGTTGTGTTTGGAGAGAAAACCAGCATTCTCAGCGGTTCCTTCAGAACAATCAAAAAACATCTGCATTGATAGTTGTCAGATACACAACTAACTACAAAAGTAGATTCTGAACCCAACCTTGATCTTGAGGGAAAAGCCTTTTTTTACGCTCCTTTTGTCCTCAAACATGATCAACTCACCTGTTCACATCACATTATTATTACAGCTATTCACAACTTTATTTCTCCCATATTGCCCCCGCACCAAAATTATTGCATTCATTTGTAGTCATGAGATTTGAAATAAATACATTTTCAATAAACGGCTGAATTAAATTTAAGCATCAAACAAACGCTTTGTTGTTGCTGTTCTCTTTTCAATATTGTAGAGGGTGAGGGTACTTTTCAAATGACCTTTTTTTGAGTCCCAGTGTATACACGGTCAATCCAAGCACTTGTTGGCGCTGGAGGATTGATTGTGTAGCAGCTTCTATGTGCGTTTGCTGTAGTCCTTCGATCTGCTTATTATATTACACATGTAAAGTCAGACAGTTATACAAAACCCAAAACCAGTGAAGTTGACACGTTGTGTAAATCGTAAATAAAAACAGAATACAATGATTTGCAAATCCTTTTCAACCTACCTGTATATTCAATTGAATACACTGCAAAGACAAGTTACTTAATGTTCGAACAGGTAAACTTTGTAATTTTTTGCAAATATTTGCTAATTTGGAATTTGATGCCTGCAACATGTTTCAAAAAAGCTGGCACAAGAGGCAAAAAATACTGAGAGAGTTGAGGAATGCTCATCAAACACTTATTTGGAACATCCCACAGGTGAACGGGCTAATTGGGAACAGGTGGGTGCCATGATTGGGTATAAAAGCAGCTTCCCTGAAATGCTAAGTCACTCACAAACAAGGATGGGGTGAGGGTCACCACTTAGTGAACAAATGCATGATCTGATTGTCGAACAGTTTAAAAACAACATTCCTCAACGAGCTATTGCAAGAAATTTAGAAATGTCATCATCTACGGTCCGTAATATCGTCAAAAGGTTCAGAAAATCTGGAGAAATCACTGCACGTAAGCGACAAGGCCGAAAACCAACATTGAATGCCTGTCACCTTCGATCCCTCAGGAGGTACTGCATCAAAAACCGACATCAGTGTGTAAAGGACATCACCACATGGGCTCAGGAACACTTCAGAAAACCACTGCCAGTAACTACAGTTCGTCGCTACATCTGCAAGTGCAAGTTAAAACTCAACAATGCAAAGCGAAAGCTATTTATCAACAGCACCCAGAAAGGCCGCCGGCTTCGCTGGGCCCAAGCTCATCTAAGATGGACTGATGCAAAGTGGAAAAGTGTTCTGTGGTCTGACGAGTCGACATTTCAAATTGTTTTTGGAAACTGTGGACGTCGTGTCCTCGGACCAAAGAGGAAAAGAACCATCCGGACTGTTATAGGCGCAAAGTTCAAAAGCCAGCATCTGTGATGGTATGGGGGTGTATTAGTGCCCAAGGCACGGGCAACTTACATATATGTGAAGGCACCATGATTGCTGAAAGGTACATACAGGTTTTGGAGCAACATATGTTGCCATCCAAGCAACGTCTTTTTCATGGACGCCCCTGCTTATTTCAGCAAGACAATGCCAAGCCACATTCTGCATGTGTTACAACAGCATGGCTCCGTAGTAAAAGAGTGCGGGTTCTAGACCGGCCTGCCTGTAGTCCAGACCTGTCTTCCATTGAAAATGTGTGGTGCATTATGAAGCGTAAAATACGACAACGGAGACCCCAGACTGTTGAACAACTTAAGCTGTACATCAAGCAAGAATGGGAAAGAGTTCCACCTGAAAAGCTTCAAAAATTGGTCTCCTCAGTTTCCAAACGTTTACTGAGTGTCGTTAAAAGGAAAGGCGATGTAACACAGTGGTAAAAAGGCCCCTGTGCCAACTTTTTTGCAATGTGTTGCTGCCTTTAAATTCTAAGTTAATGATTATTTGCAAAAAAAAAAAAAGTTTCTCAGTTTGAACATTAAAAATATTGTCTTTGCA
Source organism: Gymnothorax reevesii (assembly GCA_029721435.1). Lineage (NCBI taxonomy): Eukaryota > Metazoa > Chordata > Actinopteri > Anguilliformes > Muraenidae > Gymnothorax > Gymnothorax reevesii. The sequence goes on from CM056586.1 coordinate 730,345, forward strand.
GTGTATTCAATTTAATATAGGTTGAAAAGGATTTGCAAATCATTGTATTCTGTTTTTATCTACGATTTACATAACGTGCCAACTTCACTGGTTTTGGGTTTTGTAGAAGTACCAGCAGAAATTGAACTGGATGCAGACTGAATAATTGTTTACTTTGTGTTTTTCCATCCAAGAAATTCTACCCAAGATTTCACATGGAGCATATCTTGTATTAATGGAGTTCAGCGCATACTCAAATACTGTACACTGAGTCAACTGCGCACTATTGAGTTTAGTACCTTAAAATTAATTTGATTAATAAGACTGGCCAAGTATTAAAGAATATAATTAGATGTTACTTTAAATAGTTGCGTGCAACTTTTTCACCTTTTTGAAGTGTAGGAGCGCAAATATTTTTCCTGCAGTACAATGTGTGTCTGTTTAAATGCTTGAAACAAAGTGCTTTGTTTCGTGCCCTCGTTTAAAGGGGAACTCATTATAAATCCTCACCTCTCTGGGCTCTGGCAGTGCATGTCCAATCTCTGAGAGTGCTGAAACAAAGAAACAAGGCAGTTGTGAGTGTACACACATTTCAAATTTGATATTTGCGTTAGTAAAATATCCATGATAAATGACTTTACTTTACAGTAGCTAAACTACGATTGCAAAGTCGTCAACACAGGTTTTTCTTTTTTTTGAATGCTCATTTCCACCTTCCATTTGCTTATGATGGTGTGTTTCCACCATACGTACCGCAAACATTTTGCCTAGCTTTGCTCACACAAGTGTGATCACAGGAATATTTATGGTAGAGCGGGGTAAGACGCCCCTGAGGGTCAGATGCCCTTTGCTTATAATTCAGTTTCAGCTGAGCCCATTATGTGGCACCTGGAGGGAAATCCTGAGCAAGAGATGAGTCAACAGAGCAGGTGACATGTGAGAGCTGAAAAGTGTTTGTGTTTCTACTGTCTTTCTTATAAAAAAAATGACCAAATAAATCATTTTGCCACAAGTATGTGAATGCTCCAGGAGGCTGCAGGACATGTCAGCGTAACTCTCTGATGCCATCTGTATGTGTAATAGGGGGTCCTGCGTGGTGATAATAGGAGAAATTGGGGTTAATGAGCCAAAACCAATATGGTAGTGCTGGGGATTAGATGCCCTTTTTGGTTTGGGGTAAGATGCCCCTAAGGCAGGAAGTCATCCTACCCTATTTTGAGCCGTATTCATTCTGTTTTATGACTTTTTTCCAAAAATTATGTTCTATCTATAGGAAATATATATCAGACATGATGATTTATCAAGAATTTGGGAATGGAATGTTAAGTGTATCCATACATGATAAAAGTAGGGTCATATGGAGTTACACAATAATGAATCATATATGCATCAATATGGGCCTAAAAAGAAATATATTGAGTGAAATGCATCATGGTCTCTCTCAATTTTCACTGGGCTTATGCCGTCGGAGGCGACGGCTGGGGGTATATCACCGAACGCCCCCAATCCTCTAATTCCCCAATCCTTGAATAGACCTTGAATAGACTTTATTTTGAACTTAATTTCTGGTCAATCGGACAAATGGTTCTGAAGATATGGCCAAAATGGCAATTTTCCATCGCAAAGTGCCACCTGGTGGCAAAATATTGACCCATACAGGTATGATGTCATCATGTGACACGTTGTGATGTCATGACCTTGCAGTTGCACATAGTTTCATGTCAATTGGACAAATAGTTCCAAAAGTATGGCTAAAATGGTGAATTTTTTGTGACAAAGCTCCACCTTGTGTCAATATTTTGAACCAAACAGGTATAATGTCATCGTGGGACACATCCTCAGGTCATGACCTTTCATTTGCACTTGATTTGAGGTCAATCGGACAAATATTTCCAGAGATATGATAAAAACGTTATTGGCCCCTGGTGGCCGATCTAGAAATTGTAAATTGTCCATAATCGAATCAGTTCTTCCTCTTTATGATACTTACTTCTATGCAAAACTTGGAATTTCTACAAGTAATTCAAATGTTACTGAAGTTATCGAGTTAACACGTAGGGTGGCGCAGTGGTGGCGGCGGTTGGACCAAAAATATAGTATCCCCGGAAGGCCATTCGGCGTTCGGGTATATAATGACTTTTCATGGATACTCATATATACGATCCATACCGCTACATGTTTATCTAATGTGGTGCCTCATATTTTTTAGTAGTCCACAAAATATAACCATCTATTCCTTGATGCATTTAATGCCAACAGTGCATTGCCATCACTTGTGCCTTAGTGCTTAGTCAGTTAACAAAAAATTAAAATTAGGAGAATGTACCTCTTTCTTTCCCCATTTCTTTAGCAAGGAATTTCTAAAAAGATGTAGATATGTGTACCTGCCAATTAAGCTATAATATGATAATTACTCATGTGAAATGCAGTAAAACCCGTATGTATTAGGCTTTATGTAATTAAACATTTAAAAATATTTCTATAATGATTATGTCATAAATCTTTTGAGATGTGGCAGCCAACTTTTCATATTATCCATTCAAGCAAAAAAAAAAAAAAAAAAAAATGAAATAGTAATAATAAAAATTAATTCATGTTATTTACCTTCAGTTATGAAAATTCCTGCCTAAAGGAGAATTCCGTTGTGAAATTGGACTTTGAAATTGAAACACGATAACGAGTACTAACCTTTGTCAAAAACACCACCTCCGTACGCACGCAACATTTAGAAAATATATGGCTTTTTAGCCGAAGCTCCCAACAGGCCTACAATAGTAGTGAATCGGGCATAGCGTTGCCATGCAAAAAAATCACAATTTTTTTCATCATTAACAAGGATCAAAGTAGCTCCACACATCATTGGTAGAATTCCGAGGGCCCTGACATTTAAAACGAGGCACTGAGATCTTTGAAAATGCACCGGTAATTTATTCAAAAAGACTGTTTATGCAAACAGTACCTTGAGGTAGTTTCCAGTCGATAAGTCAATTGACGAGCACGAACGAATAGGAAGAATAGGGGAATAGATTGTAATCTATTCGTTCGTGCTCGTCAATCGACTTATCATGAATTTCAAGATGGAGGCAACTAGAAACTACCTCAAGGTACTGTTTGCATAAAGAGTCTTTTTTAATAAACTACCAGAGCATTTTCAAAGTCCTCAATGCTCGTTTTAAATGTCAGGGCCCTCGGAATTCTACCGATGAAGCTACTGGAAAATAATAGTACTCACAAAACTGATGTTTTCATATCTGATTTGAATCGGACCACTATTTTTTTAAATTAATATTTGTTAAATATTTGATACCACAAGCTCACTACCTTGCTGGCTTTAACGTAATCTTGAGCAGTGTACTTGCAGTTAAAGCAATGCAGGCAGCATAGGTAACCAATGAAGCTGCCAGTAGATGATCTTTTTCAGGACACTACTATGTTCGGACAAATTTCTCCCGGAAGTTGAATATTTTCAACTCGAGCGATACGTGAATTTCACATTATGTGCACCATTCGTGTCACGCTTTAGTCTTCCCAACCAAACATAAATCTGCTCAGTTGCGAAGACTAATTGGGACGTTATTGTGCATTGTATCACATGGACTACTGGCATTTTCCTATCCACACCAAAGATGACATAACATGGACATATGCCTTTCGAAGATTCTTCATTCCTTTTGCACCTATGTTTTTTATGAGCCTACGGTTTAATAAGCTAAAGAGGACACTTCCCATTTGAGAAGCATTCTGTTTTCTTTTTCTTTTTTTTTTTACAAGAAAGAAGGAACCCCCACCCCCCAGTAGGAGTATTGCTGACCAAATAAAATTACAAATATGAAAAAAGGCAGTTTCACCCTTGTGGCCATGATCCAATAAATGTAGTAAATTTTTCAATTACCAACATTTACACATTTGAAGCGATGGTTGCCTAATTAAATAATAAATTAATTAATATCGCATCGCGGCAACAACTACGCAACTGCCCTTCCTCGCAAATGTAGCCCTTTCTTCCGAACAATGAAAAATTTTTGTGCAAGTGCAATCTTAAAATAAATTAGGTTGCACTGCTGGAAAAATGCCAAAATGGGAGATGGAATTTAGAGGAAGTGTTGGATTTATTATTATTATTATTATTATTATACATCCAAACAATATTTCTAAGTGCATTGTCAATATTGCCCATGAGTTATCTCTGTCATTTCTTATAAATTTCTATATCATTACAAGCTTTTATATTGGTCTTGATTATTCGGTAAATAGTTGTTTTCTTATTATTCTGGCGATCTCACACATGCAGAAACAGGTTGAGAGAAATAATGCGCTTAAGGGTAAGACGCTGACGGCATGCAATTGAAAGTTTAGCCATGAGCCCCCCCCCCCACTGGTTCCCATTTCGTGAGCGCGACCCATATACAGAAAAGACAAACTTCTGTGTGAATTTTTAAGAAACTATTATTGAAAAAAAATGAATCAGCCTCAACAAGAGAACAAGAAAGCAATTAATATCTCAAATTCCGAAAAGGGATACACCCACAAATATAAACTGCTTGCCAAGATAGAATTTGTTTTCCCTGCCTGGAATACCTGAGGATGTTACCTTAATATTCAGCATCCTTTAAACAACATCAATATAAAGAAAATCCTTTCACATTCGGAATCATCAGCACCATTGACAGTAAAAAAAAACGCTTCTCCTGAAATAGGTGTAGTAGTGTGTTTATTTTTTCATTTTTGGAATTGTGCCCTGAACGTGCAGGTACTTACCTGACAGAGAGAGCAACACAAATGCGCAGATCAGGGTAGTTTGTTTCATGGTGTCTCTAAGGTTGTCCTAATTTGAGTTTGATTACAGGTGTGTGTGCCACAGCTTCTCTCTCTGATCTGCTCCCACCTCTCTTTAAATAGAGCCAAAGCCAGAACCTTGACAACCTTTGCCACCCGCAAAGTCCAAATATGGCATATGAGATTGGAACCTCTGCAAACACTAACAGTTAGCAGTACAAAGTCCACATAGGCGACGTGAGGATGGAAGGTCCGGTTGGGTTTTAAATCCTTGTGCACCACCCACTAAATGAGCAAATTCTGGAGCATATTCCTCAGTGGCAATTTCAGAATGGTTTTCACTGAAGAAAACCATGCGACTATGTGAGGATTGGGTGAGTTAGCATGAATGGTGTAAAAGTTCACGACAGTACAATTTGAAAAAGACTGAACAAATATGGCTTCTTTTGGAAGGGTTGCCAGGCCTCCCTTCTCCAAAAAGAAGATGGCAGCATGGCTTAGGTTTGCAAAGTTGCATCTGAATAAACAATGTTCTTTGGACAGACAAGACCAAAGTGGAGCTGTTTGGCTATAATGCACAGTGCCATGTTTGGCACAGACCAAAATCAGCATGTCAACACAAGTACCTCGTACCAACAGTCAATCATGGTGGTGGAGGGGTGATGATTTGGGCTTGTTATGCAGCCACAAGACCTGGCAACCTTGCAGTCATTGAGTCGACTATGAATTCCTCTGTGTACCAAAGTATTCTAGAGTCAAATGTGAAACCAATTTTTCAACAGCTAAAGCTTGGCGGCGATTGGGTCATCCAACAGGACAATGATCCCAAGCACACCAACAAATCTACGAGAGAATAGCAGGAATATAAACAATCAAAGTGTTGCAATGGTCAAATCAATGTCTAGACCTCAACCTGATTGAAATACTGGGGTGGGACCTTAAGAGAGCTGTGCATAAACGAATACCCTCAAACATCAATGAACTAAAGTAATTTCGCAAAGAAGAAAAATTTATCCACTACGACTTGAGAGACTTATAAAATCGTATAGAAAATTTAGTTAAAGTTATTGCTGCTATAGCTGGTTCTACAAGCTATTGAATCATGGGGAGTACTTTGTTTTTCACGGATGACTTCTGCATTTTCGCAGTATTTTGGTTTATACGTAAAACTGTAGAACTGAAAGAGGATGTACTTTCTTTTTCTCATGGCTGTAGTTCTTGGGTTTTGTGCAGTTTCTCTGAGCATTGCATAGTCTGACCTTGGGGTGACTTTGCTGGGACGTCCAATCCTGGGAAGATTGGAAACTGTCCTAAACACTTTCCACTTGTGAATAATTTTTCTCACTGTAGAATGATGGACTTCAAATTGTTTGGAAATGGCCTAATAATACTTCCCAGATTGATGATTAAGATAAATATTTTATTTTACAGTATGTTAATATTTTTCTTTTCAAATAACAGGATATACTGGATCTGCTCAAATAAGTATCGAGAGGTCATGGATCCTGTTTCGAAAGGATAAGCCCTGGGCTAAATGAGCAAATAATTTTATCAAATTTCATGCACAACCCAAGATTCTCTAGCCAGTGTGACAAAGTATTAGGGCCAAACAGAAAAAAAAATTTAGAGGAGAATGATTTTCCTCAAATTCTGCATTTCAAGAATAAAATGCTGATGATAAAACAGAGGGGTTTTTTTTTTTTTTTTTGCATTTCAAGAATAAAGTCGAAATACCGAGAGCAAAGTTGAACTATCATTTTAAGGATAAATGTGGACCTTTGAGAATAAAGACAATATACAACCCCAATACCGAAATAGTTGGGACGAAGGGTAAATTGTGAATAAATTCAAAATGCAATGACTTTCAGATCACATGAGTCAATGTGTTTTTTACAAAAGAACAAAGATAAAATTTGAAATTTTGAAACAGGCATTTTCCATGTATTCCACAAAATGAGCTCATTTCAAATTTTCTGGCTGCAACAGGTCTCAAAAAAGTTGAGACACGGGCAAAAAAGAGCTGAAAAAGCAATTAATATGTAAGAGAATCAGCTGAAAGAACATTTAGCAAGTAATTAAGTTAACTGGCATCAGGTGTGTAACATGATTGGCTATAAAAGGGATGTATTAGAGAGGCTGAGTCTCTCAGAAGTAAAGATGGCCAGAGGCTCTCCAATCTGTGAAGGCTTGCGGAAAAAAATTGTGGAAAACTTTAAAAACAATGTTTCTCAACGTCAAATTCCAAAGGCATTGAAGGTCTCATCACTGACAGTGCTAAAACATCAACAAAAGATTCAGAGAAACTGGAGAAATCTCCGTGCGTAAGGGACAAGGCCGAAGACCTTTACTGGATGCCCGTGATCTTCGGGCCCTCAGACGCCACTGCATCACTCACCGGCATGATTCTGTCATTGACATTACTAAATGGGCCCAGGAATTCTTCAAGAAACCACTGTCTGTAAACACAGTCTGCCATGCCATCCAGACATGCCACCTAAAACTCTATCATGCAAAACAGAAGCCATTGTTGAGCATGATCCAGAAGCAAAGCGGTGTTATGTGGGCCAAGGTTAATTTAAAATGGACTGTAGCAAAGTGGCAAAGTGTCCTGTGGTCTGAGTCCAAATTTGACATTCTTGTCAGAAATCATGGGTGCCGTGTCCTCCAGGCTATAGAGGAGAAAGACCACCCCTCCTGCTATCAGCGTTCAGTTCAAAAGCCTCTGATGGTATGGGGATGTATTAGTGCATATAGTGTGGGACGCATGCATGTTTTGCATGTTTTAAAAAGCACCATGAATGCTGAACGGTATATAAAAGTTTAAGAGCAACATTTGCTCCCCCCCAGACGACATGTATTCCAGGGAAGGCCTTGTGTATTTCAGCAGGACAATGCAAAACCATATACTGCAGCCATTACAACAGCATGGCTTTGAAGTAGAAGAGTCCGTGTGCTGAACTGGCCTGACTACAGTCCTGATCTTTCTGTGATTGAGAACACTTGGCGCATAATTAAACGAAAAGTTTGTCAAAGGAGACCCAAAACTCTCCAGCAGCTGGAAACCTGTATTGAACAAGAGTGGGATCAAATTCTAGTGGCTAAACTCAACAAACTCGTCTCCTCAATGCCCAGACGCGTCCACTCTGTGTTAAAAAGAAGAGGGGATGCTACACCATGGTAAAAAGGCCCCGTCCCAACTTTTTTGAGACCTCGAACAGCCATCAAATTTGAAATGAGCTCCTTTTGTGGGAAAAATTTTTACATTTCTCAGTTTCAACATTTGCTACGTTTTCTCTGTTCTATTGTGAATAAAATATTGGATGGTGTGATTTGAAGGTCATTGTGTTTTGATTTTATTCACAATTTACGCTTTGTATCAACTATTTCGAAACTGGGGTTGTACAAGTTACGTGAGTGAACTGACTTCCTGAATATTTCTGTGAATATGGTGAAATTACTGATGTGTGTCATGTGATCCCCGACCTCAGTCAAGATTGTGAAATACTGCATGAGACATGGGCATTGAAACTTTTCCACCCCTACCAGTGATTGTACATACTTACATGGTGATCATTCAGACAAGACGTGGTCATTTTTTGACAATAAGAAGGTGTTTGTATGATGTGGAAGTGCATCAGATTGCACAAAATGCTGTCTTAATTCTTTTAAAAAAGGTTCTGGGGGAGTATGACCACCAAACCCCACTGACATCCCAGCATTTGGAAGCTGTAAAGAAAACTGCAGTATTAATCAGATTTAGGGTGGCCAGACATCTGGTCCTCAACGGGACAATCTGGTGATCAGATGCTTTGTCCCGGTCCAGTCAGAGCGATCAACCATACGATTCTATGTCCTGTCAAGTTCTAAGGCCTAAAATACTACGTCTATTTGTGAAAGTTGATCAGCATTACAGCCCACATCTGATTCCTTTATCTGTGATGGATTTGCTGCTGTGCTTACCAAAATACACACTGATCCGGCACCCTCTGAAAAATACTTTGATTGCTCAAAAAATGACCTTCCCTTCGATATCAGACAGGAAGTCTGAAAACCTTCAATATCAGCCTATCTCTAGAGACTGCCACGATTAGCTCTTGGTCTCTGTATGTAATGTGGAATGATAAACTATGCTGTTTCCATAAAAGCCTTGATATTTCTGAGTACCTGGCGATATAATAGATTAACTGACTGGCAGCAAGCTGTGGTCAGTAAACAGAGGAAGTGACAAAAGTAATGCTTTTAGTATAATGAATAACATTTATCAGGGAAAGAGCACATCTAGTCTGCTGCGTGTGAGTGTACTCAAGGCCTCTCTGTGTCAGTCCAATACAGATATGTATGGTCTAAGTCAGTAAAAAAAAATAATTATTCAACTTTTTTCCTGTTAAATTATTGGATACATTAAAATTCACTCACAAAACAGTAATGTAGTTTTGGCCCCTAATATCTTTAGATATGATCCTGAAAATGTTAAACATGTCTTATCTCAGATGCCACACCTATAGTGAGGCCTCCATACTCCAATCATGTTCCTGAAGATCTAACATGGGTTTTTATTTCAAACCTAATTTTTCTGGTTCTACTAATTAGCAGCTCTTGGAGATCTCCTGCTGTTGTCTGGGATGTTTTTTTTTTTGTTTTTTTTTTAGAGGAAAAATCCCGTTGTTATCAAATGAATGAATGACACGCGAGTGACAAATTAAAGGGGAAAAAAAACATGCAAACATGGACATGTAGCAAATGCAAATGCCTCCTTTTTTGTTTCCTGGCGAGGTTTGTGTTCGCTCTCCCCTTCAACTCATTGACTGCGATTACATGCACACCATATTCCGATTAAGGTCCATATTCGGGTTAAGGTAATATTCCGAATAAGCTGTTTACATGCGCTGACCGATGGGAATATTCTGTTTACATGTTTATTAGCATATCCACCACTTAGGTCCGATCTCAACATATGGTTTTCTGCAAATATAACGCTCGAAAGTAATCATCATGGCTTTGGTTGCCTTCAGTAAGAGCTTTAAAGCCGACATCGACTCCACTTTCTGGGCCAACTGCCATCGGCAGCGGTCTCTGCTCCAGAGTTTCATCCATGACCGCGAAATAAATGAAACTGGCTGGATTAGGGACTGGTATTGTTTTGTTTTTGGCAGCGGCTATTTTTAGCCAGTCGTGATCTCACTGTAATTTGCTATTCTTATGACCGTCCGTATCCGCCTGCACAATATAAAATTCGACCTCGGAAGAAAATTGCGACTCAACTGGGTTGAAAACATCCCGCTTTCGCTGCGTGCCTTGCGGTTATCATTACTCGACCGGCTAGCCGGCTTACTTTAAGTTACAGTCAGGATGTCCTCTACTCAACTTAGGTAAGATTTGTTATTAGCCAGCTAACTTTGCCAGCTTGCCATTTGACTCATTAGCCAACTTGTACTCTAGAATTTCTTGCAAGGACGAACTTCTTGCAGCTGTCAGCTCTTCTACACGACACTAATCACTACAGTCTATTACTGCGGTCAAGTTGACTACTATTGTGGAGAGTGACGACCTGACAGTTCCCCAAATATCAGCGATCAAACGTTGAACCTAAAAATACACTCTCATAACTACCTAACCGGTTAGCTAAATTAAGCAACTAGCAAAAAAACATAAGTAATGTTATAGCCGTCTTGCTAGCGAACGTCAGCTGATACATCATAGTTAATGCCGTAGTATAAGCATAGACGGTGTAAATCAGTCTGTAGGATATGGGTATTGGTTTATTTGGTTTGTGTTTGTGTTTTTATTGGTTACTGTTGGACATGGGTGTGGCACTGGGCGTGTGCGGTGCGCAATTGGTGGCCTTAATTAGTCTTACCTGGCACCTGTGTTTCAGTTCAGTTTGGCGTGGGGTGAGCACGGGGAAAGGCTATCTTTTGTGTTCCGCTTCGCTTCACATCGCATGAGCTCAAGTTCGTTTACATGTTTTTGCTCAACCTTGCTCTTGAAAGACTATTGGGGTCTAAGTAATGAAATGGAGAGCAATAAACCAACGAAACGGGAGTACTGGTGTGGACATTGGATCTTTGAATGCGCGTAAGACAATATGGTTTCCCCTGCTTAGCCCACCGCGGCTTCTGAACATTTGGTGTTGGAACTGGCAGCCGCAATATTTGTACACAAAAGACGCTCATGAAGCGAGCAGTCGAACTTTGTTACCGAATTTTCTGAATGAGATCAGCGTGTTCACTGCTCTTGGAAGAAGCTGGCCACGCCGTTGCTGGTGTCATCGCTCCAGCCACCGAGCTACGAGACGATTGGAGAAGACGGCTCTGCGTTCCTGTCGGCGGCATCCTTTCATTCATTCATCCTCCGCTTCCTGAATAGATGCTAACTTGCGAGGGTAACTAGGCTACTGCAGCGGATCATCGAAGCCTCATCACTGGGATTGAGTTCGCTTCCTGCACTCTGGGTAACTACTGCTGCGTTTCAAGCCTCGTCGCTGGAATCAAGGTATCGCAAAGTTCATTGACTTATCAGTGTGGTGGATTATAGCCCAACTGCGCTCGGCGTCTTTGATATGAAGGCTCCGCTTGTTGGATTAATTCGTTGATCATCATAGCCTCGTCGCTGGAATTGAGGTATAAAGACTCTTTGACTGAATCGTTTTGGATTATAAGACTGATTGGAATATTGTGGTGCTGCTTATGAACGTTTCAACTGCCTGCTTTTAACTGTGGATTACGAACATTGTTGCTCATTGCGCCTTGTCGGTGTTGTCCTATGGAACGTTTCACTGCTGTGAGCTGGCTACGTGCGACTCGCCTGGTGTTGCGCTGAACATTTCAATGGCTTGCTGCTATGGACCTTATTATGGACATTTGCCCATTACTCTCTTGCTGATGGTGTTGCCCTGTGAATATTTCAATTTCTTGCTGCGGTGAATTATTAACGTGAACTGCTGTGTGCTTATGGGTTTGCTGACAGTTTAATTGCTTGCTGCTGTTGCTTATGAATATTGTTTTGAACTGATGTTATGGTGTTCAGTGTCCAATGGTAATCAACGTATGGTCATTTATTTGAATGAAAGTGAGTACTGAGGAATTAAATGGGTCTGCTAAAAACAACTTTGTTCAAAATAAAGATTTAGAAAAAAGACAAGTTAAACCAACTGCCAAAGGACTTGCACTTAAAGTTGAAGGTGTTCAAAAGGAAAGGCAAGCAAAAATTACCCAACTAAAAGGTTTAAGTAAAATAATAAATGACCTATTGGAAAACCGAAATGAACAAAATGTAAAAGCCATACAGTCCCATCTTGAAAATTGTCGTGCCCTTTTTAAAGATGCAACCCAGCTCCATAACACTGTCATGCCAATGCTTCCTCAGGAGGAGCTGGAAAAACAACACACCCGGTTCACAAATCTGCGTGCGCACAATGTGTCTTTTATTGGAAAAGTAACACAATGGCTCTGTGGCTGGTCAAACTGATGTAGCCCAAGATCATGCAGAACAATCACTTACTAGGATTATGCAACATGAGAATTCACCTGCCAATCAACATGCTACAGCTGACGTTCATTTGTCTGAATGCAATAAGGATGCTGGAGATCCTGATGCAATGGAGAATGCTACACAAATGGATGATGTAAAACCAAGTGACAGCGTTTCTAATGTTTCTTCAAAACAATCCAACACTTCAAGGAGATCCAGCACTTCAAAACGATCTAATACTTCACCCACCCGTGCAGCACGCATTAAAGCCAAAGCAGAAATGGCTGCGCTCATGGCTCATTAAAAACTGTTGCAAAATAAGCATGCATTGGTGGAGGAGGAACAATTACTCAGGAAAAGGAAGGAACAGTTGAATCTGGAAATGGATATTGCTGCATCTGCAGCCAAATTGAATGTCTTCAAAGCATCTGACATTAGTCCATCTGATAACAGCAGGAGCAAAATAAATGGGATGAATTCTCACCTGGAAAGAGAAAGGAAAAAAGTCCATCTTTTTTCATTAAATGCGGAAGCTGAGACATTCGTTCCAAAGTCTTCAGTGCAACAACCATGTAACACTGCAACAGGAGACAACTTGCTGGGCGCAAGGCCCAAAGTGAAACAATCACAGGCCATACCACCTGTTCAACCACCAACTATGACAGTAAATATGGCACCACATTCACAAGTCATGTCTACTTACCTGCCTTCAGCCCATCCACAGCCTCAGGTTAAGCGTCACCAAGCTACATCTGGAATGTGAAGTTCTGATCCTGAACATCTGGCAGCAGTCCTAGAAAAACAAAACTAAATCACGTAAATGCTAGTGGAGCAGCAGTACCACTCTTTACTCCCAAAGCGGGACATGCAAACCTTTGATGGAGACCCCTTGCAGTTTCAAATGTTTGAGGTCATTCAAACATAATGTTGAGCTAAAGACCTACAGTGCCAGAGATTGCCTGTATTTCCTCGAGCAGTACACCCGAGTGCTGTTGCGAGGCTGTGAACATATGCAGGCGGAGGAGGGATAGACAAGGGCTAAGTCACTGCTACAGGAGCAGTTTGGTAATCTCATGAAGATAGCTGCTCCCTATATGGGGAAAAATACTTGCCTGGCCAGTAATAAAATCTGAGGACGTGAAAGCGCTTCAAGCATACAGCATCTTTTTGCGGAAGTGCAATAATGCAATGAGAGGAATTGACATCAGTCTGGAACTAGATACACCAAGTAACATGCAAACAGTGATAAAGAAGTTGCCATACAGGCTCAAGGAGAAATGGAGGGAAGTGGCTTGTAACTTACAGGAAGTGTCAAAGTGCAGAGCTTCCTTTTATGACATTGAGTTTGTGGAGAAGCAAGTTAAAATCGCAAGTGACCCACTGTTTGGAGATCTAACTTTACATGATCCAGGTGCAGTAAAAAGAGAAGTGAATCAAAACTTGGTCCAGCAAAGGCAAATCAAGGAGGCAAGGGAAACGGCGGAGGGGCCAGTGGCAGTGGTCCAGTCGCTGTACGATCTAGTGGGCTTACTGGGGCCGGAGAGTGATTTGTACACTTGCCATCTTGCCTGTCCAGATGAAGTCTAGGTAAGGGAATGAAGTAGTCACAACGTATGCCTTCCTAGATCCAGGGAGTTCTGCGTCATTCTGTGCAGAACGTCTCATGAATAAGCTGAACGTTACTGGAAAGAGAACTGGCATTCTCCTCAGGACAATGGGTCAGGAGAAAGTTGTCAGTAGTCACATTGTGATGAACCTGGAAGTAGCTGGACTGGATACGAACTGTTTCTGTGCACTGCCAGAGCTCTTCACACACAAGTGCATGCCTGTCCACCAGGGCAACATTTCAAGGCAGGAAGACCTCCTTTAATGGCCACATCTGAAGGATGTCAAGCTAACGGAGATCGATTCTGAAGTGGACCTGCTCATTGGGACGAATGTCCCTCGTGTCTTGGAACCTTGGGAGGTAAATTCGAGGTGCAGATAGTGCACTAATGCAGTGAAAACCATATTGGGATGGACTGTGAATGGTCCACTGAGGGGGGACTGCAATGATGACTCCACTTGTGTTAATCGAGCAGCTACGGTCAGCAGGATTTCCATACTCACGCTTGATGATCTATGGGAGCAGCAGACAAAGGCTGACTTCCCTGAATGTGTTCAAGATGAGCAGCCAGGCCCATCTAGAGAAGACTGCCAGTTCATGGAATCTGTTGAAGAATCGGTTAAGTTGATTGATGGGCATTAGAGCATTGGCCTGCCGTTAAGGAAAACAGATGTCAAGATGCCTAACAACAGGAATGTGGCAGTGCAGCGTGCCTTGTCTCAAAATCAGGTTCATGAAAGACCGTCTCTTCCACACATTATACAGACTTCATCAGTGACATGATACCAAAGGGCTATGCTTACAGAGTGTCCCCAGAGGATCTAGGCCGCAGTGATGCAAAGGTGTGGTACCTCCCACTTCACGGGTTGTACCACCCTCAAAAGAAGCAGCTGAGAGTAGTCTTTGATTATGCATCAATCTTTCCAGGGCATGTCATTAAACACCCAACTTCTTCAAGGTCCAGATCTCACAAGTTCATTGATTGGTGTTATCACTAGGTTTCGTAGGGAGCTAATTGTTCTCATGGCAGACATCACAGCTATGTTTCATCAGGTCAGAGTACCAAGAACTAACTCTGATCTGTTGCGCTTTTTATGGTGGCCGGATGGAAAACATGATCAAGATCTGGTGGAACATGGAATGGTCGTCCACCTATTTGGAGCCACCTCGTCTCCCAGCTGTGCGTCTCATGCCCTCAGAAAGTGTGCTGAAGATGATCAAAACCTCTTAAGTCAAATGACAGTTGAAACTGTCTTTCAAAATTTTTATGTTGATGACTGTTTGGCCTCAGGGCCTCTTCTTCAGTTCCTACTAACACTCTATCAGGAGCTGTGTGCACTCTGCTAGAAAGGAGGATTTCAGCTCACCAAGTGGATCAGCAACAGTCGCAAAGTGCTTGCTGCAATACCTCAGGATGAAAGATCTCTTGAAGTTAAAGACCTGGATTTAGACAATGAAAACTTACTTGTGGAAAGAGCCCTGGGAGTTCAATGATGCGTTCAATCAGACACCTTTAGGTTCAAGATAACGCTACGTGACAGACCTCTGACAAGGAGAGGCATCTTATCTGTCATTAGCTCCATTTACGATCCCTTGGGATGCCTGTCACCAGTCGTGCTTGTTGCTAAAAGAATCCTGCAGAACCTGTGCAGACGTCAGCTGGGCTGGGATGACACTCTGCCAGCCGACACTGCTCAAGAATGGACTACATGGTTGGAGGAGCTCCAGCAGCTGGATGACTACGGTTGTCAGGTGTTTCAAGTCCCCTGGTTTTGGAGAAGTCGCATCCACCCAGTTTCACCATTTCGCAGATGCGAGTGAGGATGGATATGGAACAGTAACCTACCTGTTACAGCAGAACATTCATGGACAGAGTCACTGTGCCTTTGTATTGGGAAAGGCCCGCGTAGCAGCATTAAAGCCTGTTACCATCCCACGCATGGAGCTTACTGCAGCAGTCATGGCAAGTCGAATGGATAAACCGTGCAGAAAGGAGTTAAGGGTGCCTCTGCAAGACTCTGTGTTCTGGAGTGACAGTACGTCAATACTTAAGTACGTCAACAACAAGACCTCACGTTTGAAAACCTTGAAATCGTGTAGCAGAGATTCTCTCCACAATTGAACCATCTCAATGGAGGTACGTGAATATTTCTAGTAATCCTGCAGACTTAGCCTCTAGCGGAACTAGGGTGAACACATTCCTGAAGTCTGAAGTATGGCTGCTGGGCCAAAGCTTTTTCATGCCACCTGAAGTTAAGTGGCCAGCAAACAATAACCTTTCTGGGAAGCTCTCCTCAGAAGACCGTTAGGTCAAGGCAGTTGTGTCTGTGGAACGCGATCAGGGCTGAACAGGCTGGCTCGGTCATGTGCCTCATTGAACACTTTTCGTCTTTGACTCGGCTGAAGAGAGCTGTCTACTGGCTGCTTCGGTTCAGGAAGCAGATGTTGGACTGTGGACAAGGGAGGAAAGAGCTGATGGAAGAGCTCACTCAATCTGATGCAGCAGAACGGCTGGAAAGGAGGTTGCAGGAGAAGATGCAAAACGTAAAAATACAGGCTATGGAGAAGGCACCCCTGTCAATGGAGGAGTTTGCTGGGGCTGAAAGGGCAATTATCAGCTTTTGCCAACGACAAAGGTCTCCAGACGAACTCGCATGCCTGCAGAATGGAGAAAAGGTGAAGAAAAGTAAACTTGACAAACTTGACCCCATTTTGGAAGATGGTGTACTGAGAGTTGGTGGAAGGGTTGATCGAGCAGCCATGCCAGATGAGGCAAAAAAATCCAGCTATCCTGGCTAAAGACCTCCACCTTTCCACTGTCATCCCCCGATAGCCTAGTGTTTGTCGCGCTCACTTAATAGTAAAGGGCAGATCAATATTTTTGGTCTTTTTCGGGAGAAATTGAAACCGTGTGCTCCACACCAAAGAAGAAATGAACCATAAGATCTGTTACTGCTGTGTGGATGGATGATTCGCGGTGACTGATTTTCAAAGTCACCGCGATAGCCGCTCTTCTTGATTTCCTCCAGTGTCTCAATCACTCTGCACTGGCTAGCAGGGCAAACGCGGATTTATTCCGCGAACAGCAGTGAACGACATCGGCTTTTCGATCTCCTCAGCCCCAAGGACGGCCGCGACTTGGCCCGGATCGTTGGGCGCGGGGGTGCCGAGGCCCAAGGGCTCGGGTGCTGTGCCTCTCTCCCTGGCCGCGGGGCTTAGCAGCTCTGCCGCTTCTTGAGAGCTACAAGAAAAGCGAGTAAGTGACTGCCAAACTAAAAGCAATCATATTCCTTCAAGATTGCATCCGTACCATCTCCAGCTAACCAGCAGGTATCCGAGACAGATGAACTAAGCTATTGACCTGTACGTATTAAACGCTGTGAGTCAATTAATAAGTTAGTTTGCTATCAAAGCTGGTCAACAAGCCAGCTCCATTCCGTCCGGACATTATGGCGGCTGGCAACATCGGTTTTCCTTTAGCATTTATGTTTTGTTGTATATTGCAATCACTGAGGATAACTAGTGGTTTTGAATTGACAGTGGAAGATAATATCATATTGAAGTTGGGGATATGTTTCTGGGCGATCGACTCCCCAGAAGATTTCTTTTGGAGAAGGACATTTGTACAATTCTTTATTATCGCCCATCAACGGGAATGAAGGTGAAGGTCGCGGATTTAGCAACAACAACGAATCGAAAGGTCAAGTGAAATCGGTGAGCTTCAGTAGACTTGTAATTACTTATAGTCTGTTACTTTGCGGGGATATTCATCCATGCCCGGGACCAATCACCCGAAGACCCAAATATCCTTGCCAAGTATGTGATAAGGGTGTTAGATCGAACAGTAAAGCTATCAACTGTGACATTTGTGGTCTCTGGACACTTTTGAAATGTTGTGATGTTACTAAAGATGTGTATGACGCTGCTGCTGCATCTGGAGGGGAAATTCCATTTGTATGTTTCAGATGTAAGATCAATACAGAATCGGTTGTAGATGAAAATCAGCACCCTGCAGGCGAGACTAGTTTACTGGATCAGCCACCAGCTGATAATCTACAAACTGCACCAATCGAGAATGAAGATGCTTTGGGTATAAATGACACAATACAGCCTTCCGAAGCTGATTCGGATCATTTCCAATGTTTTCGACGGAGGGGTCTACATTTTCTCCACCTGAATACTCGCAGTTTGTTGCCTAAGCTTGATGGATTATCACTCATAGCAACAAAATCCAATGCAGCAGTAATTGGTGTGACAGAAACATGGTTAGATGACTCCATTGGCGACCCGGAAGTTGAAATTTCTGGATATATTGTTCAACGACAGGATCGCGACCGGAATGGAGGAGGTGTCTGTTTATGCATAAGGAATGATTTAGCCTTCAACCCACGCCCTGATATGGATAAAGATAATCTGGAATCTCTATGGGTTGAAATTCTATTGCCCAAAACACGACCCATACTGACTGGGGTCCGCTATCGTCCACCTAAGCAGAATGATTTCTACGATATTTTAGATCAGTCGTGTAATGATGGAAATGGTTTCGCTGAATATGCAAGTGTGATTCTCGGTGATTTTAATACTAATGTGATGTCAACTGGTGCTCTTGTGAATGCTCTATCAAATTTTGAACGGATGCATGGTCTTACCCAGTTGATAAAGGAACCAACAAGAGTGTGTGGATTATTTTCATCTATTCTGGATTTAGTATTAGTGTCATGAGAAAGTGTGTCAATTTGGAGTAATCGGTATTGGTCTGAGTGATCACAACTTAATTTACTGTACTTGTAACATTACTAAACTGCAGATTAATAAGCGCAACACTGTTCGATTGCGATCATTGAAGCAGTATAGTAAAGAACGATTTGTTCAATCATTAAGCGATCAGGGCTGGTCTGAGGTTATGAACTCCAACGATACTTGTGAAGCACGGGTCAATTTTAAATCCAAGTTCCTATCCATCTTGGATAAGATTGCACCTTTTAAGGAAGTCAGATTCAAGCAGCGTACTAAACCTTGGATTACCACTGAGCTGCTTGATCTTAGCAAGATATTTGTCCCTATATTTTATAAGTTTAAGAAGTCAAAAGATCAATCGGACTATCAACAGTTTTTGAACTTTCGTAATCAAGTGCGATACAAAAAAGAGTGCTAAATCTCAGTATTTTGTTGATGCAGTTAATGACAATAAAGACAATCCAAAGAAGTTGTGGCAGATACTTAAATACCTTGGTGCCTCAGCTAAATGTAAAACTAAGTGTAGTAATATTGGTCTGACTATAGATAATGTTTTATGTTTCGATAAGGAAAAGGTTGCAACTCATTTTAATACATTTTTTACTACTATTGCTTCATCTCTTGTGGATAAATTACCTGCATGCACTGGTCGTTATGGTATTGCTTGTATTGAACAGTTCTATAAAAGTTAAAATGTTGTAAACAATATGTTTGGATTATCAAATGTAAATGAAGATCAGGTTCTTAAAATTTTACGTAGTATGAGTGCAAGTAAAGCAACTGGATTAGACAACCTTCCAGCTAAATTTATTAAGGACAGTTGTAATACCATTGCTGCTCCACTTACACATATTGTGAATCTATCACTCAATACTGGTATCATCCCAGATGACTTGAAAATGGCTAGGGTTGTACCTCTGCATAAGAAGAAGAGCAAGACAGATGCTGGTAACTACAGGCCTGTCTCTGTTTTAAGCATAATTTCTAAGGTTTTTGAACGCATTGTTTACAATAAGCTGATTGATCATTTAACCAAACATAAATTGTTGTATGAATTTAAATCAGGTTTCAGAGCTTCTTATTCTACGGATACACGTCTTTATACATCTGTCAGATTATATCAAATTAAAATGTGATAAAGGTAATTATTAGGGGTGGGACGATTCTGAATCGCAATTTTTTTTAAGGCGTAGTACCACCACCTGTTGCCGTGGGGCAAACATACGAGCTTTCCCTCTTCCTTTATTAAACCAGACGCAGCCTTGAACGAAGGTGCCAAACATCAAAGGGCCTGAGACGTGCTTTCGGAAAAAAAAAAAAAACTTGCTGCATGGAGCAAGTAAAGGACTACAGAACTGTCTCCTTTTCACTAATTAGGCTACTTTAATCATGTCCCTGTTTACTTTGCTCAATTAGCAATCAAACATGGGATTCACTTATTTACTTTGCTGGATGACTAGAGCTCTTTATTAAGGCAGCATGTTTGATTGCCACATTATGAAATTTAAATGGACATAGAACAGCACAGCATGAACACGATTGCCATTGCCATACCATTTTGTGGTATGAGTTTCATAATTTATTTCTCCCATTCACGTTTCATCCGCATTGCAGAATGTTTTCCACCTTGTGTATTTTTTGATGCTTGAAATCCAGGACGATCTGAACATAAATTTCTTTATTTTTATTATATCATTATAGATCTTCTAAAAAGACGAGGATTTTTTTAAAGTGTCAAGAGACCACTTGCATTCATGGGGTGTGTAGGCAGTCACACGTAATTTCTTAACACACACCTGAAGCGGCTTAAACGATTTAAAATGCCGTTGGGAAGAAGCCTGAGTTTAGATTTCGCTAATTGCAGGCGCTCCGCCCTTCCCTAAATCTGCTCCCGTGTACTTGGCTTAAATAACAATCAAGCAATTTCAGTAGCCTATAAAGATTAAGATGTGATGGCGAAAAGCAGAAAAACCTAACTGGGCTTGTTAGATTGAAAGAATGCCAATAATTTGAATAATTAGAAAAAAAAAAATCTTCCTCTGAATTACATCTCTCATTGTAGCATTTTAGGACATTATTCAAGATGAATTTAAAACAGATTTGAAAAGATCGCCCTGGATTCTAAAAAATACACAGGCTGGAAAAAATTCTGAAAAGCAGATGAAACATGAACGTGAGATCGCTATGAATTATCACACTCGCACGAAATGGTGTGGCCATGGCAATTGTGTTTATGCAAATCTGTGCCATTTAAATTTCTAAATGCAGCAATCAAACATGTCTTAATAAACAGCTCTACTCATTCAACTTACAGAGTAAACGAATCCACATTTGATCGCTAATCAAGCAAAGTAAACGGGAACAGGTTTACTTTTCTTCGAGTTGCCTAATTGGTTAATAGGAGATGATTCTGTTTTCATTTGCTTGGCTCCTTTCAGCACGTAGCCGAAAAATAAGGTCAGTCAAGTTTTTTCCGGAAGCATTTCTCACGCCCTTTGATGTTTGGCACTTTCGTTCAAGGCTGCGTCTGGTTTAATTAAGGAAGAGGGAAAGCTCTGATGTTCGCCTCACGGCAACAGGTGGTGGTACTACGCCTTAAAAAAATCGCGATTCAGAATCGTCCCACCCCTAGTAATTATACTGGAATGGTAATGTTAGATCTCCAAAAGGCTTTTGATACAGTCATGATATTTTATTGTCTAAATTAAAATGTATTGGTCTTGATGAAAAGTCTGTACAGTGGTTTGAGGCATATTTAACCAGTCGGTCTCAGGTGGTAGATGTTGATGGTATTCGATCTGGTACTGAAAGTATAACATGCGGAGTCCCTCAAGGTTCGATTCTCGGGCCCCTTCTGTTTCTGATATATGTGAATGATATGAAAGCTGCAGTAAAGTGTAAACTTCTCCTGTATGCTGATGACTCTGCACTGCTAGTCTCAGGGAAGGATATATCAGAGATAGAAGGGTGCCTGAGTACCGAACTTGAGTCAGTGAGTGAATGGCTAACTGAGAACAAGCTGTCACTTTATCTGGGAAAGACAGAATCTATATTGTTCGCTTCAAAGCATAAACTGAATAAGGTGGGTAAAATCAAGGTTACATGCGGTCAAAATGAAATTGAATCAAAATCACAAGTAACATATTTAGGCATAACTTTAGATCAATCCCTCTCAGGGGATAATATTACTTCAAAATTACTAAACAAAAGTTGAAATAAATTTAAATTAATATACAGAAATGCAAGGAAATTTGACTTGAAAACCAAGAAATTACTTGTTTCGGCTTTGATTCAATGTCATTTTGATTACGCATGCTCAAGTTGGTACAGTGGTCTAACCAAGAAATAGAGGGGTAGGATGCAAGTAATGCAAAATAAGATCATCAGATTTATGTTAAATGAATCCACCCAGAACACATATAGGTTTTGACCAGTTTAGTACGGTTGGAATGCTCCCAGTGGAATATAGTCGATCAATTGAAATATGGACATATGTTTGAAGTCATAAAAGGGAATGCTCCAGGATATTTAAAATCAGGAGTAAGTTTTGTTCAAAATCATCATAGATACAGTACAAGAGCAAGTGATCTATCATGTGTTGTTCCCAGAATTGGTAGTTTTGGTAAAAGCAGTTTTATGTATTCAGGAATTATATTATGGAATGATCTACCACTGTCAATTAAACAAATTTATTCAAAGGATATTTTTACGAAACAGGTTAAGGCTTCTTATGGAATAAACTTAATGTTAATAATGTGTACATAACTAATTTTTTGCTCAAATGTTGGTGCTATTTTCTCTAGTCCTTAACTTGTCACTAATGTCATTATTGTATTATCTGGTCATTTTTCTAGTCTTAACTCATTGTTATTATTATGTTATACTGTTATTTATTTGTCTTTAATTATTGCATTGTTTTGTCATTTATAATTTTTGAATTATTGTATCTATACAGTCATTTCTCCAATTATTACTATATTGTCATTTATAGGCTTTAATCATTGTATTATTTTGTTGCTATTCCTAATTTTTACTTTAATCAGTATACAATATTGTACATGTGTATTATCTTGTTATATGTTTGTATATAGTCTTTGTTGTCAGCCATGTTACATTGAATGTACTATGAGGACCACATTGGACACAAGTCTTATGCTTTCATGTGTTATCCTCAGTGATTTTTTATGTATATTTTATATGTAGATTTTTACCTAATAAAATCAAATCAAATCCTCTATCATGTGCATCAAGTCACAGGTCATAGTGGTCGTAACCACACGCTGGCACAGTTGCGTCAGAAGCATTGGATTCCTGGCGCCTGTGTTGCCATAAGGAAGATTCTGTAACAGTGTGTGGTCTGTCGTCGGCTGAATGCAGCACCAGCAACTCGATACATGGCAGACCTACCACATGACAGAGTTTCTCCTGATGAGCCACCTTTCACCAGGGTAGTGGTCGACTGCTTTGGACCTTTTGAGATCAGATGAGGCCGAAGTATTATAAAGAAGTAGGGGCTGATCTTTACATGCCTGGCTATAAGAGCTGTGCACCTGGAGGTGCTGTCATCCTTGGACACAGATTCCTTTGTCCATGCCCTCAGACGTTTCATGGCAAGGCGAGGCCAAGCGCTGGAGCTACGGTCAGATAATGGCATGAACTTTGGGGCTGAGCGTGAACTGAGAGAGGCAATAAGGAGATGGAATCACGTCCAGATCAATGACTACCTTCTCCAAAAAGGCATGAAATGGACATTCAATACTCCGGCGGGTTCTCATCATGGTGGAGTATGGGAGCGGCTGATAAGGTCTGTGAGGAAAGCCTTGAATTCTGTCTTGCAAACACAGAACCTTGATGAAGAGGGCCTCCACACAGTCTTTTGTGAGGTCGAAACCATAATCAATAGCTGCCCCATTACTAAAGCCTCAACTGATTTGAATGACCGAGAAGCATTGATGCCCAACCATCTCTTCCTGCTGAAATGCAAACCGTCATTACCACCAGGGGTATTCCAGAAGGAAGACGTGTACGCCCGTCGGCGTTGGAGACAGGTTCAGTACATGTCCGACTTGTTCTGGAGGCGATGGTTAAAGGAATACTTACCTCTACTTCAGGAGCGGCAGAGGTGGCAGTCTGTCAAACAGAACTTTATCCCTGGAGACCTTGTCATCATTGTGGATGAAACTGCTCCACGTAATTCATGGCTCACTGGAAGAGTTGTTGAAGCAGATCCGGACAGAAGAGGACTTTTTCGCAGAGTTCGCATCAAAACAAAAACTGGATTTTTGGAGAGACTAATCACTAAACTATGTCTTCTTCATGAAGCAGAGAACTAAGGAGCTGTATGGATGAAAAATAACAAAAGAATTACAAATCCTAAAAAAAAATGCATTAAAAGATTAAGGAGTTCTAGATCCACTAATAGAGACTATAATATTGGTTATTTGGTTTTTGTCTCCTACATATTTTGTTGTTTTTAATCCCCCCCGCCGTATAATGCGGGGGGATATAGAGATAGCCATGTCTGTCTGTCTGTCCGTCCGTCCGTCCGTAATCATACGTTTCCGGAGCATAACTCAAAAACCGTTCAATATTTCTTCACGAAATTTGGTGTGTAGATCTGATGTGCCATGTAGATGTGCCTTTTGACAT
This sequence comes from Gymnothorax reevesii, assembly GCA_029721435.1. Lineage (NCBI taxonomy): Eukaryota > Metazoa > Chordata > Actinopteri > Anguilliformes > Muraenidae > Gymnothorax > Gymnothorax reevesii. The sequence continues at coordinate 754,562 of CM056586.1, forward strand.
TTAGGAATTTCTGAAATTTCTATTTCTTGTGTTTCCATGGCAAGAAGTCCCATCACACTGGTGTGTGAAATTGAAACTTCTGCTTGTTTTCTGAGGGTGTTATGAATCTTTGATGCATGTACAGTCAGGAAGTTTTCTTGGCATGCACCTTTTTATCCCCCCAGCATATAATGCAGGGGGATATAGCTATTGCTCTGTCCGTCCGTCTGTTTGTCCATCTGTAAACATGAGTTTGTCCGGCCCACATCTCGGAAACTATATATGGTAGCTTCACCAAACTTGACACCCATGTCAGTCATGATCTGTACAGGTAGATGTGCCTTTTGCTATCGCTCTGTCCGTCCGTCTGTCTCTCCCGTCTGTAAACATGACTTTGTCCGGCCCATATCTCGGAAACTATATGTGCTAGCTTCACCAAACTTGACACACATGTCAATCATGATGTGTAGATGTGCCTTTTGATGTCGCTCTGTTCGTCCGTCTGTCCGTCTGTAAACATGAGTTTGTCTGGCCCATATCTCGGAAACTGTATGTGCTACCTTCACAAAACTTGACACACATGTCAATCATGATGTGTAGATATGCCTTTTAAAGGTTGTTACACAACCTACAGCCGGGGGGATCCGTCATTGCCAGATGGCTCTTGTGTAATTATGGTCCAAAGCATAATTAAGGGCCGGAATGTAGGAGCCATAAATATTTTCTTTATTTTTTGCTTTCTATTAATGGGTCAACTTTATGGGTATTGGTTTATTTGGTTTGTGTATTTATTTTTATTGGTTACTGTTGGACATGGGTGTGGTACTGGGCGTGTGCGGTGCGCAATTAGTAGCCTTAATTAGTCTTACCTGGCACCTGTGTTTCAATTCAGTTTGGCGTGGGGTGAGCACGGGGAAAGGCTATCTTTTGTGTACCGCTTCGCTTCACATCGCATGAGCTCAAGTTCGTTTACATGTTTTTGCTCAACCTTGCTCTTGAAAGACTATTGGGGTCTAAGTAATGAAATGGAGAGCAATAAACCAACGAAACGGGAGTACTGGAGTGAACATTGGATCTTTGAATGCGCGTAAGACAATATGGTTTCCCCTGCTTAGCCCACCGCGGCTTCTGAACATTTGGTGTTGGAACTGGTAGCCGCAATACAGTCTATGGTTCCAAGTCCTGATTTCCTACATTGTGCATGAACATACAGAAGCTCGTAAGAATAGCAAATTGGAGTAAGGTTACGACTGGTGTTAAAAGAGCCACTGCCTTTATTTTTTTCGCTTTGGAATATACCGCCTTCAGTTTTCCAGCGATGCTGAACTTGGCAGTTAACACACAACCAGCCTCTCCACTTTTCGCACACCTTAAAGATATCGTTGTTACGGTGCTTTCGATTGTCGATATATTCCAATATATTAATGTCTTTCATCATCTGAATGCACACAGCGGACTCCTCTTCGCTCCAAAAATGCAAATTCCTTGCGAATTGAACAGGCGCAGACGTACAAAGTACTTGAATATTCTGTTTGGGGGCATATTCCGATTAAGGTGTATACATGAGCCAATATTCTGATTAAAACGGGCATATGCCAGGGGTCTTAATCGGAATATTTCGAATCGGAAAATGACCTTAATTGGGTAATTGCATGCGTTTACATGACAGGTAATACAGGAATATTGGTGTACATGTAAACGCAGTCATTAAGTCCAAGTTTGCCCTCATTAAAAGCATTCAAAAAACCTAAGGCACTGTTGGAAAACAACCTCCTAAAACAACCTTTCAGAGGGTTCTCTGAAAAACCTGACAGAACTGTCAACGTTCACAAAGACCTTTATTTCTCTGGCCTTGTAGAAAACAAACATGAAATTTGAACCATTTGAGAGCTCAGACCTTTTGCTTTCATAGTGAAGATTTGGGCAAAAGCAATTATTCCCTATCATTAAAAAAAAATCATAAATGCAACAAAATTTTGTTTGTAGTCTTCTTCAATTATTATTATTATTATTATTATTATTATAATTATCCATAAATAATCCCGCTTTTCAAATAATCATTGTTATCCTGATAGTTATCATTCTCATGGGCATATAATTCCATTATGATTAGGACTGTGTTCTGAAAGTCATCGAGTTGAGTCATCTGTCAGTGACCCCTCAGTCGACTTGAAAATTTTCAAGTCCAGTGGTCATTGTTTTTTTTAATATTTTTATTTTATTTTTTATTTGCAGCATGCTCTGTAGGTTAAGTGAGGAGAGATATGTGACTCCAAGCTGTCTTCTTGCTGTAAGTAACATTAGCTGGCCTGCTATGTCTTGCACTGAATTGCACTTGTTTGATGTTTGGTTGCGTTAGCAAAGTTGTCATATCGCCAGTTTTTGGGCTGGGCTGAGCAGCAGCCCGGCCCTTAAACGCGAATCTCGCTGTCTTAATTACTGCGTGAATGACTGACTGAGTGATCAAGTTCATCAATTGGCTGGCCCGAGGGGAAGAAGTTCAGCGATTGGTCGGCCAGTGGGGAAGAGGCGGCCCAGCCATATACTAGATGCACCTCGTCGTGTTTACTATTATTCTATTTTATTTTCTGAAATTATGATGGAGTCATCTCATTTCAACAGAGATGTAATTACTAGCTGAACCTCTGTCCAGCATCGATACTGATAATATTTACCTCTGTCAAACGAATTTGGCAAACTACGACAATAGGGCCATAGGGCCGGTAAGCTTAAAAAAACCTACAATACAAACATAAGGTAAAGATATCCACTACTTACCCGTTGTGAACACACAGAAAGCGCTCATTATCGTCAGATTTCCCATCAGTCCCACACACAGGCGCCCAAAGTCTTGGACACATCCCAGCTTTGTCACGCTCGGAGCATGTAGCCTTTAAGAGAAATATTTGTCAGAACTGCCATTAATTCAATTAGAAACATGTTTTAAATGTTTGTATGATTGTGCTTTTGTTCAGCAAATGGCTGCATCCCGGATAATCCGTCCCTTTCTAACCACCCACGTACTCAACCCAGCTTCTGGTCAGGTTCAGGCATTAGTCCTGTTCCGCCTAGACTAGTACAACTATTTTATTATGTTATATTGCTGTTGTGTATATTAATTTTATATGTTTATTTGCATTGCATCGACTGTTTTAATCAGGGCGTCATTGGAAAAGAGAGCTTGTTCTCAATTGACTTTCCCTGAATAAATCAAGCTGAATTGAAATGAAACTCTCTTTTAGCTGGCGTGCCGGCTTCTGCTATCACACCTCAGCAGCCGATCCAGAATGCTGTAGCTCTCCTGATCTGCATTCTCCTCAAACACTCCCACGTCACTCCCCTTCTCACTGCCCTCCTCTGGTTGCCTGTCATGGCTCGCATTAAGTTTAAAACATTGATGCTAACATTCCAGGCAACTAAAGGGACAGCTCCAGCCTATCCTCAGGAGACCTTCAGACCCTATACACCCATCAGACATCTCCCTTCGACCACTGCTGGTCGACTGGGAGTTCCCTCATTTCGTTCTGGTGCTGACCAGTCACATCCCTGGTCTATTCTGGTCCCCACGTGGCGGAATGACCTTCCCACAGCAGTCATATATATATATATACACAAACATATATATCTATGTACACACACACACACCAATAAATATACAGACATTATATAAGTTCATCTGTGCGTACCAACACCAACACTTAAGTGGACAGAGAGACCGGCATTATTCTCGAACAGACACTGGTTTAACTGAGAACAGCAAATCCACCAGGGTACAATGAAACAGACCTTGAAATACTGAAATGGACAATCTTGGTCTAACGAAGTCCAGGTATGGGCCCCACATATTATAAAACTTATCCATTCTAAAATGTAACATTGATGTCATACATTCATTAGGAATACAATCCATAATAATGTTATGCCAAGAGTTCTTAGGGGGAGAGGATTCTTTTATTCAATAAGATAAAATGTTCTTCCTTGCAGCAAATATGAGGAGGTTAAATAGCCTCTAATAACTATATCTAACACACAATAGCAAACACACAGGGTCCAACTCCACAGGTACATGAAAAATAAAAGATAATTCATCTACTACACTTTACCAATATCTTTGAATCTTCGGACACGACCAAAAATAATGAATAAAATCACCGATCACAATTTTGCATTTACAACAAAATGGATGCATTTTATTTTTAAAGGCAGGGATGAGATAAATACGATGAAGAATTTTAAACTGAATAGATTGAAAGCGATTGCAAACGGATATATCTTTGGCATAAATCCAAACCTGCTGCCACTCATCATCTCCAATGGTAACCTCAGGATCCTTTTCCCGCCATTTCTGAGGCCAGGGAAGTTGAAGGTAGATTAGAGATGAGAGCTTGTACAAATACTAATGCCTTCTGAAACTTGTGAAGATAGAATTCTTTCTACCTGTGAAATTGAGATATCAGTTGTAAGTGTGGTATGTTTGAGTATAAATACTTACAAATTTTACATTTTATAACTGTCAGATTTCACGAGCCCAAACCGATGCTGTAACTGAGGAAAGGATAATATAGTCTGCCCATCGAACATGTCACCTAATGTTGTCAGACCCCGTGCGCATAGCCTCTTGAAGCTCCTGTCCGAATAGCCAGGCGCATAATCTGTATTATTTAAAATTGGAGTAAGAGGAGATGTTAACTCAGCACAGCCTTCTAACTTACGAATAAGGCTCCAGGCTTTCACTGTACAGAGAGTAATTGGATTAAAACATAATTTTTTAAGAAGTTTGCGGTCTTTAATAAATAAAAGATTTCATAAAGGACATTTTGACTGTGAATTCTCAATGTCAATACAAATTGATATCGGATCATTTTTAAACTAGTTTGCTATCACACAAATGTGCACAGCTAGTTGATAAAGCCTTAGATCGGGTAAATCCAGGCCCCCATCAGAGCCAGGTGTTTGAAATGTAGCTAATTTTAGTCTAAGTTTCCTCTTATCTTACTCCATATAAAGGAGCTTAGCCATCCTTCGAGCTCCTTAATGACCTTATTAGATAATATTAGGGGAATCATTTGTAGAGGATATAAAAGTCTATGAAGAATTGTTGTGTTCTGTGGGTTTTGGTTGGTCAATTTTAGGTTTTTATTATTTTTGTGATGTCCGTTTTTAGTCTTATGTCTTAGTGTTTCACATTTCGCATCTCTCCCGTATTATTCCAGTACACGTCTTACCCATGTACGGCCTTTGCTTTCTCCCTGGTCGCGTCATTAGTTTGTTGCAGTTTTTGTATTTATAGATTGTGACACTATTTCGGGTGATTTAATGGATTCTGGGTTTCAGCTTTTCTTCCGTTCTCGTTTGCTTATTTCCTCTTGCTTTTCTATATTACTAACCCCTACTAACAGTTTGTTGTTTGCCAGAATTTACTAACCAAAAATAAGATTGTATATTAGACTAACGTACTAATGGGCACCCGAGATTGTACAGCTGCACTTACTAATTGACTAACGACCTCTTTGCGTTCGCCCTGTTCAAGTCTCCGCCGCTTGCTTTCGTTTAACTGGCTTTGCTGTGTTTCCTGCAGCATTTATCTCACCTGTCCTGCTTCTCACTCTATGCACTTAGGAGTCTTTTATTCAGTTTATTTATCCCGTCTTTGAGAAAGTCTTGTGATCCTCGTCCGTGCGTTAATGTTTTTCTGTTTCATGTAATTGGGTTTCCTTCGTGTTCCATCCCTTGTGAATATATATTATTTTCAGCACCTGTGTTTGTCCGTGCCCCTGCCCTATATATGTTCCTGCACAGCCGTGCACATGAGATTTGACTTCTCCTCACATCGCATCACGTTCCCTCTGTTCTCCATCGCCCTCTCTCTATCCCTGCTATTTGCCTTCAGCCCCATCTGAGTTTGCCCCCTACCTGCTGTGTTCCCTAACCAGCCCTATCCGAGTCTGCCCCCCCCCCCCCCTTACCTGATGTGTTCCCGAGCCAGCCCTGTCCGAGTCTGCCCCCCTGCCTGCTGTGTTCCCGAGCCTGCTCCCTGCCAGCTGAGCCTCCTGAGTCAGCCACCTGCCAGCTGTGCCCGTTGCCGAGTCCTGTGTCTGCCCCCCCGCCTGTTGTCTTCCCGAGCTTCCTGATGTCCCGAGTTGCCTCCAGTCTGTTCCCGAGTTGCCTCCAGTCTGTTCCCGAGTTTGCCTCCAGTCTGTTTCCGAGCTTTGCCCCTAGCGTTTCCGAGTTCTGTTCTTTGATTCCTGAGTTTCTTCCCCGTTCAGTGCTAGTGCAGGGTGGTTGTGTTGGCCTGTGTGCCTCGTTTCTTTCCCTTCCGAGATTTTTCCGTTTTTTCAATTAATTATTTTGGTTATCCCTGCATTTGGCGTCTCTCCCCCCTGCTTCCTTGTTTCCGAGTCCTGTTTCTAGTCCTGTGTTTCCGAGGTCCCAGTGTGTTCTGAGCATTCCCTCCATTTCATAACAAGAATATTCATTTTTATGAGGGCAATCCTGCCCAACTAAGAGAGAGGTAAAGGGGCCCAGCGGTTTAGATCAGCATTGATCGTGTTTAAGAGGGACGGAAAATTATTTTTATAAAGCTGATTATATGATAGTGTAATAAACACAACCAAATAACGGAAGCCATCAGGGGACCACTGGAAAGGAAAGGGGACCACTGGAAATAAATCTGGAATAGATGTAAGAGATCCCAGCCTCTGACTGTCATGGTTATGGTTTTTTGTCATGTTTATTTTCATGTTTATGTTCAGTGTTCATGATTTTGTCTTTTTATTATTTTCATTATTGTAATTCTCTGGTTTTTTAGTTCATTCCATTTCTCAGTTCCATTGCTCTTGTCTCCCCTGTCTTGTGGTCTAGTTGGTTCAGTCCATCTTCCCTGTCTGTGTGCGCACTGACTTGGGTGATTTAAATGAATTCTGGTGTTTAATATATTCCTTCGATTCTCGTTTACTTCCTTCGTCTTACTGTTCTGATTACTAACAAAACTAACATTTGTATTTTGTATCATGGTCTACTAACACAACTAATCTATGCATATAGATTACTAACTTACTAACGAGCACTCTAGTTAAATATGTAAAGTTGCACCGCTACTAATTTATACTAATTCCGTCTCAGCAATCGCCCTGTTCTAGTCTCCGCCTCTTGCTCAGCTTTACCTGTCTCCCCCTGCGTTTCTGCGAGATCTCTCGCTCGTGCTTAATTACTCTCCTGCACTCGTTATCTGTGCACTTAGAACTCCTTGACCGGAGCTGTTTAAATGCCATAGGCTGTTTGTGTGATTCCCGTCTGTGTCTTGGCATTCGCCAATTTTCATGGTTAGGAATCATGCGATTCTCCCGATGTAATTAGTCTGATCCAGCTCACCTGTTTCCTGCATAGCATGTGACTTCCCGTCTATTTAAGAGTCCTCACTGCAGTTGTGACTTTGTCAGAACATTAATCAATATTTCTTTGTGTAGAGCGCCATGTATGCCATTAAGTATTTTTTTTTTTCTACTGGTTTATCCGACTACGATTCTTGCCATTGCCCTTCTTGTATTGTTTTGTCTTTTTGGATTTTGACCTATTTTTGTATGACCACGATTTCTGTGTTTTGATGCCCTGTGTATAACCCTTGGCTTTCTTCAACGACTACGACTTTTTGCCTACGTCTATGTACCTTTGCTTATCTGTCTTCTTGGTTCTGACCCCTGCCTGTCTAGTCGACACTGTTTTTGGATTTCGTATTGTGGCTCGGCAATTCGTGTGTGTTTTTTGGCTTTGACTCGGACTTCATTTAAGGCATATGTTTTTTGGGTTTCCCTCTCTTGCGTGTGTTCCTGAACGCACCATCACACTGACTTGATAAAATTTATCTTATCCCCTGAGAAAGCGGCAAATGCAGAAATAACCTGTATTAGGTGTGGAATTGACAATTGAGGTTGAGAAAGAAATATTAGCACATCATCCGCATACAATTTGATCTTATGTTCCCCATCTCCTACTCTAATCCCGGATATTAGAATTGACTGCCTTATGGCCTGCGCCAGAGGTTCCACCACAAGATGGAAAAGTAGTGGACTGAGGATCACCCTGACGGTTTCCCCGTTGCAAAGGGAAATTATTAGATCTCAACCCGTTAGTCAAGACTGCTGCCATGGGGGAGTTATAAAGAACCTAAATCCAATTTATAAAAAAGTCTCCCAAACTAAATGCCTGCAAAGCAAAAAACAAATGAAGCCATATGACTCTATTAAATGCCTTTTCAGCATCGAGAGAGAGGGCCATAGCTGGGTGTTTGAAATCTCGACATAATTGGATGATATTAAAAAGCCTTTTTGTATTATCACTAGAACTCCGACCCTTAATAAATCCAGTCTCGTCTTTGTTAATAATATACAGTAAAACTTTTTCCAGGCACAAAGCTAAAATTTTAGAAAGTAATTTCTGATCTGAATTTAATGAAGCTATTGGTCTGTATGAGGTGACCTTCTCAGGACATTTATCTTTTTTTAAAATAAGGGAAATATTTTCCTCTCTCAGATTGAGGCAAAATTCCAGTTTCAAATGAATGATTTAGCTTGGCTAACAATGGATCAAGAAGGATGTTGCTAAACTCCTTAAACTCAGAGCCAAAACTGTCCGGCCCTGCAGCCTTTCTAGAGGGCATAGATTTCAAGGCAGTAAGTGCCTCCTCTCTAGTTATTGGAGCATTAAGCTGAATTTTCTGGGCATCATTTATTTGTGGGAGTTTTAATTCAGAAAAAAACTTATACAGTAGGACAGTAGCGTTCTCAGGTTGTTCAGATTTATAAAGGTTAGAATAGAAACTCCCTGTTAATAGTTTTTGATTGAAATGATCTGATCCCATTGTCATCTAAAATGGAAGCAATGGTTTGGAAATTAGCCCTCTTTTTGGCAAGATTGACAAGATATTTTCCAGGTTTATCACCAAATTCATAAGTTTCTTGTCTAGCGTATTTTAACTAATGTTCCGAGTCTTGGATCAGTAGCGTATTTAATGCAGCTCTAGTAGCTGTGACTTGTCGAAGTAAATTTGCAGAAGGGGATAGAATGTATTGATTCTCCAAATCGGTTAAGTTAATCTCGAGGAATTTGCACTGTTCATTCTTTATACGTCTCCAGGCAACCTCATAAGACCTCATAATAATCACTAGACCTCGACAAAAAACCTTGCAAGTTTCCTATAAAATTGAGGAGTTGTTCGTTGAAGATGAATTAATTGAGTAAAATATCCTAAATTCATAAGTAAAGTAAGAGACCAATTTATCATCTTTAAGAAGAGATGGTTTAAATCTCCAAGACCTAGACAGTGCCCTTTCTTCTGACAAAGAATACACCACGTAAAGAGGGCCATGGTCTGATAATTTAATATTGTCCATGATACATGATGAGGTCAAAAATAACTTGGAGGAAGGAATGAAGAAATAATCAATCCTGCTGGGGTGGGGGCGGAGAAAAAAGTAAACCCCAACTCATTGGGATGGAGAGCCCTCCACACATCCAAGTATCCATCATCTTGACATTGGAGTTTAAGTATCTTTGCTTGTTTAGAAATAAGGGAGGTACCAGGAGGAAATTTATTAATAGTGGGGTTTAAGTGGCAGTTAAAGTCTCCCCCAACATTTAAATCTTGGGAAGCCAACTCATTAAACTGAGAAAGAAAATCCACAGAATAGCCGGGCAGACAATAAAAGTCCTGAAAAAAAAATTCTTTACCCTGATTAGAACCCCCTTAAGAATAACATAGTGACTCAGACAGTCTTTAATGCAACTAACCGGGGTAAAAGCTAAATTTTTACTAATTAAAATAGCCACACCCCGATTACAGGAAGAATAATCTGTGGCAAAAACTAACCCACCCCCCACGCTTTTTGAAGCTTAAAAATATCCTTCTCCTCCAAGTGGGTCTCCTGTAAAAACGCAATAGAAACGCCCTCTTTTTTTTTTTTTAAAGACGTCAAGGCTGCTCGTCCCTTAGCAGGGTTTTGTAGCCCTCGAATATTCCAAAAGCAGAATCTAATATTACTTTGAATAGATACAATCGTACTTTGAATAGATACAATCGTAGGGTAATTTGCCGTCTGTGATGATAAAGTAAGTTTTTACATATCCTCATTACTAACACAAAATCAGCTCCGAAAGACCATCTCCTGTTTAGAATGCATTCCCTGCCTGAGGCCCGTCTATCATACTTGTCCCCAGAGGGGAAATAATAAATTCATCAATATACAGCCCCACCCAAAAACATCTATTACCTGAGAGAAACCTAAAACAAACCAAACCAAATAAGACCAACAAGAAAACAAATAAGAACTAGAAAAGCACTCAGAGAGCGCAGACCTCCGTCAGGGGGCAGCAAAACCCAGAAGCACGGTGATTGGAACTGTGGCCCATTGGAAAGACTTGAAATCTTGAACTTTGGCGTATATCTCAGCAGTACTTTGGCCTAGATATGCCAAAATTTAATCACCTGTTCCTTGACTTAATACCCACCTTCCCTGAAAATGTCATCGAAATCTGTCCATTACTTTTTGAGTTATGTTGTACACAATCAAACCAACAAACAAACGCCGCCAAAAACATACCTCCTCGGTGGAGGTAATAAAAACGAAATAGTCACTACCCAAACAAATAGGCAGGGGCTAGACTTCCTCCTGACTCCACATGAAAAAAAGAAAAAAAGTGGAGTTGTGATGGCAACAAAAACTACATTCCCACCATTGACACTCCATAATGGTAACATGTTTAGAAAATGACAGAATATAAATTTTTTTTTACACATGTATATGCACCTATATACACTCAACAAAAATATAAACGCAACACTATTGTTTTTGCTCCCATTTGTCATAAGATGGACTCAAAGATCTAAAATTCATTCCAGATACACAATATTACCATTTCTCTCAAACATTGCTCACAAATCTGTCTAAATGTGTGATAGTGAGCACTTTTGCTTTGCTGAGACACTCCATCCCACCTCACAGGTGTGCCACATCAAGATGCTCATCAGACACCATGATTAGTGCGCAGGTGTACCTTAGACTGTCCACAAAAAAAGGCCACCCTGAAATGTGCAGTTTTCGCTTTATTGGGGGTCTGGGGACTCAGAACCAGTCAGTATCTGGTGTGACCACCATTTGCCTCATGCAGTGCAACACATCTTCTTCGCATAGAGTTTATCAGAATGTCAATTGTGGCCTGTGGAATGTTGGTCCACTCCTCTTCAATGGCTGTGCGAAGTTGCTGGATATTAGTGGGAACTGGTACGCGCTGTCGTATACGCCGGTCAAGCACATCCCAAACATGCTCAATGGGTGACATGTCCGGTGAGTATGCTGGCCATGCAAGACCTGGGACATTTTCAGCTTCCAAGAATTGTGTACTGATCCTTGCAACATGGGGCCGTGCATTATCTTGCTGAAACATGAGGTGATGTTCATGGATGTATGGCACAACAATGGGCCTCAGGATCTCATCACGGTATCTCTGTGCATTCAAAATGCCATGTGTGCAATAAAATGCACCTGTGTTCTTCGTCCATAACAGATGCCTGCCCATACCATAACCCCACCACCACCATGGGCCACTCGATCCACAACATTGACATCAGCAAAGCGCTCACCCACACGACGCCACACACGCTGTCTGCCATCTGCCCTGAACAATGTAAACCAAGATTCATCCGTGAAGAGAACACCTCTCCAACGTGCCAGATGCCATCGAATGTGAGCATTTGCTCACTCAAGTCTGTTACGGCGACGATCTGGAGTCAGGTTAAGACCCCGATGAGGACGACGAGCATGCAGTTGAGCTTCCCTGAGACGGTTTCTGACAGTTTGTGCAGAAATTCTTTGGTTATGCAAACCAATTGTTTCAGCAGCTGTCTGAGTAGCTGGTCTCAGACGATCTTGGAGGTGAACCTGCTGGATGTGGAGGTCCTGGGCTGGTGTGGTTACACGTGGTCTGCGGTTGTGAGGCCGGTTGGATGTACTGCCATATTCTCTGAAACTCCTTTGGAGACGGCTTATGGTGGAGAAATTAACATTCAAAATTAACGTTGCCCGATCAACAGATCTGGTTGACATTCCTGCTATCAGCATGCCAATTGCACGCTCCCTCAATGCTTGCGCCATCTGTGGCATTTTGCTGTGAGACAAAACTGCACATTTCAGAGTGGCCTTTTATTGTGGGCAGTATAAGGTACACCTGTGCACTAATCATGGTGTCTGATGAGCATCTTGATGTGGCACACCTGTGAGGTGGGATGGATTGTCTCAGCAAAGCAAAAGTGCTCACTATCACACATTTAGACAGATTTGTGAAGAATGTTTGAGAGAAATGGTAATAATGTGTATCTGGAATGAATTTTAGATCTTTGAGTCCATCTCATGACAAATGGGAGCAAAAACAAAAGTGTTGCGTTTATATTTTTGTTGAGTATGTATGTATGTATGTATGTATATATACACACATACACATATACCCACATACATACCTACGCATATATACACATACACATACACATTCATATTGTTATGGCCCCAATTTGCCACGACATATAAGACCGCAAGGGATGACAGACACAATTTTAGTGATTTTGCAACACTTCAGAATTTGACAATTTACATGAAAGAACTTCAGTTTTAATTCTAGGTTCATCATCTTGAAACTCCCCCTCATCTTCACACGTTTCGACCATTGGAGGATATGAAGTGACAGCTGCAACCCTAGCATTTCTGTCATGATAAGGCTTCAGCATGTTAATGTGACACAATTGTTTTGGTTTTCTCCTATCTGGAGTCTTCACAATGTAATTGAGATCATTGAGTTTTGTCAGAATTTCATAAGGACCATGAAATCTAGCCTGTAATGGATTGGACTGCAAGGGAAACAACACAAGGACCTTGTCTCCTGGTTTAAACTCACGGCTTCTAGCCTTATGATCATACCAAGTTTTCATTTTTCTCTGACTTGATTTCAAGTTCTCTTTGGCGAGGTCACAAGCTGCACACAGTCTTTCCTTGAACTTGCTAACATAGTCTAACAGACTGATGTGCGGCTCTTCCTCTTGTCATTATTCACTCAACAATAGCAAAGGTCCTCTCACTTCATGGCTAAACACTAGCTCAAACGGACTCCAGTCGACTCCTGCACTGCTTCTTTAGCTGCAAACAACAGCAATTGCCGTTGCCCCAATTTGCTACGACATATATGACAGGAGGGGATGACAGACATAATTTTAAAACTCAAACAGATTTAATTAAACAAAGACCAACACTAACCTACAATTTATACGACTGACCAAGATTGATATATACAAGAAAAAACATATTTACAGTCCCTTGAGATGGGGTAGCTTGGTGATGTTCCCGGTGAGGAAACTGCTCCAACACAGACAAAAATCCACAAAATACTTCACAGGTCTTGAAAAGAGTGTCAGGTCTGGTCAAATGTATCCTTCTCCTTGCAATTTCTCCTACCCCTTTACTCTCTCAATTTCTCTCCTTATATACTCTTTTGCAGCCCCCTCCCACATTTAGACTTATTTTTTTTTTCCCTCTGGGACTTGTCCCCTCTCAGACATGCCCAGGAAATGCCCAAACCTAGCTCCAGACTGGGCTTAAAAAAAAGGCCAATACTGCCATCTAGTGGCTTCTTTCCACATTACAATATATACACACACACCCATACTCTTTTTTTTTTTTTTTTAATTTTTTTTTTTGCCCCCTATTCTCGCCCCATCTCTCTCTCCTCCCTACACCATGTAAGCTCTTGATCAAAACATAAACGCAGGTATACACATCCACTCGCAAAGGTATCGGCAGTTCAAAAGCCCACTGGCCAAACATGGATAATTGTCCGAGTGTCCAGAAGATGTATACGAACCCGAACGAAGACAAAGTAAAAATTTCACGATAATAAAGATTAAGGGGGGGAAGAAAGAATCCAGAAACCAGACAAGTTCGGACTAAGTCTATCTTAAAATTTACTCCAATGTGGGCTAAATTTTTTTTATCCATAAAGTCCATTGCCGCTTCTGCTTTAGTAAAGGTATGTGTCACATTTTGGAAAGTAATTAGGAGTTTCACTGCATATGCTACTCCATATCGCAAAGTTGTTTTATGCAGAAGTGCCCTCACAAGAGCAAATGCAGCTTGCTGACGACGTAATTCTGGAGGGATGTCTGGGAAAATCATCAGCTTGTTGCCCCGGTAAACCAGTTGCCGGCCATTTGGGCCGCTAGCCTTTGGACCGTAGTTTTCGTCTCCAAGCTGTAAAACCTGGCAATCATCGGGCGAGATCTCCCGTTCCATGGGGAGCCTGTGCGGTGAGCAATGGAGAGTAGAGGACCAGAGCCGACCCCCGCTTCCCTTTCTCGGCCTCGTTCTTAATTCCCAGAATTAAAAGATTAAACTTCCTAGAGTGGTTGTCAAGAGAAATCATTTGGAGTAAAAGTTCATGTTTACCTTTAAAGTGTAGTCCTTTTCCAGCTGATCCAAACGAGAGCTTGAGTATGTCACTGCTTTCTTAGTGATTGTACTTTAGAAACACAATCTTTGACAGATCCCTCCAGACGATCCAACATTGTTTGTATGGGTTTTAAACCCACTGAAATTTCTTGGCGAACAAGCGCATTTTCCTTGGCCATTTCCTATGAAGGTACATTTGTGTCTTTATTATTCAATCAAAAAAAAGTTGCTCCAACCAAAAAACATATTTTGAATCATGTTAACCTTTTCAATTAAAGAAAAAAGTGTTTGAATGCAACACTTTCAAGTAAAAGTAAAAAAGTAAAATTGAGACCCAAAAAATTGCATTTGAACACTGTGTTTCTTTGATTGAAAATGTTTTTTTTGACTGAAGTGGGTCATTATTTGATTGAAAATATTTTTTTTTTTGGTTGAAGCAGCTTTTTTTTGACCCACGTTATGGGTAGGATATTTGTGTCTTTATTATTCAATCCCAAAAAATATCACTTCAATCAAAAAATTTGTCAAAGAAAAGTGTTCAAATCAATTTTTTTGAGCCTCAATTTTATTTTTGCATTCAAACACTTCTTTTCTTTTATTGAAGTGAAAAAAGTTTTGCAGTCGGTTTTTCTCGTAGTAGGTGGATGCTTCCTCATTGGTCAGACATGTTTGAGTGACAAGTGTGTGAACCAATGACTTTTGAAATAGGAATCTCTTTCTAAAACGAGGAAGTCGCCATTTGTGATGTACAGTTATGCGGTGAAAATCCGTCTTCTGTCCTTTCGATATGCACCAACTTTTCTAACAACGGTGGCGGATGGAAAAGCGCACAGCTGTTAGTTGTAATTACCGATACATTACTGATGTTTGAATGTAGCTTCAAGTGTGTCCATTCTTAGTTTAAACTCCAAAGCCATGGGCCACACAGAGCCCACTTGAATGTGAGGTTTCCAACGGCATTAATTAGGAAGCCTCAAAATGACCGCGGAGACGCTTAGGCTTCCCACCGAGAGCACCTTCTCTTGGACAGTCCTTTTGAAATTCGTCGCTGAACATCACATATGTCTGTAGTGGTTAGTTATGAAATGTTATTTGTTTGTGGTACATCTAATGCAGTGGGTCTTAACAAGGGGGAAGCAATCCTGGAATGTTTTATTTTATTTTTTTATTTTATTTTTTTAGATTACATCACCTGCAGTCATATAATTTGCCTTAAAGTAGATTTCATTGAGGGTAGCTTTTTGTGGGTAACAGAGCATCAAAGTGTCAGCAGCATCAACAACGGAGAAAGGTAAGATGCCACCAGCGGGTGAGAAGGAGCCCCGAGCTAAGCTTCGGAAATAAATTTATCAAGAGGACGGCTGCTTCTCCTATCCTGGACTGTGTGTGTGTGTGTGTGTGTGTGTGTGTGTCACAGTTTATGCAAACATGTGACATTGTAGCATTAGATCCCGACCGATCCACGTCTTGATATTCAAATAATCAAAAGCCGGAGACATGCACATAGCCTATTATTTATGCTGCAGAAGGATCTGTTCCACAGGCATTTATTTAATAAGCCAAACGCATATTTTCTTGAAGGAATTCTGTAGCTACTTTCACTTTGTGCACCTGCAGACCCGTTTCTTCTGCAGAAGGAAAGAGAAGTAAATCCATATTGCAGAAAGTCAGGGCGATATTTCCGAAGCTTAGCTCAGGGCTCCTTTCCCAGCTAACACACGACGAACTGGCGACGTAACCATTTGTGCTCTATTGGTAAGTTAGTGACCGACAATGTGAAAACGGTCTGACAATGTTGTTAGTTGGTAATTCAGTTACGTTACTTGCGACTTGTTCACGAAGTATTGAAAAGGTCGTCTTGTTGGTTATTTGGTTACGTTGTGTAACGGGGGTACTGTTTCTTTAACAATCTGTAAGCCAGGCTAGTGCGCCTGCGCAGGTTTTGGAGAGAAAAGTTGAGTTGGTCCGAAGTTTTGACTGCTCACGCATGTTCTTCTCTTACTTTCCATAACGCGACGGCTCCGTTTGTCCGGTTTACCCCTTTCTTATTTCACTAATCTGTTCATGTATAATAGGGTTAGTGTGCCGTAGCGGCCAGGCATGGTATGGTAAACGCTAAAATTAATAAAGCTGCATCTTCTTGTACTGCCAGTCTGATTGCCCCGCATGTTCAATGGTCCGTGACAACGAGCTCGCCTGCAAGCTGCAAGCTAAAGTGTTACAGTCGCCTGTTGGTAATCAAGTTACGAATACTGGCAAACTTGACCACCTTCTCAATATGTCGTGGACACATCGCTTGTTGGTAAATAAGTTACAAATGATGGCAAGTTGTGGTTAATCAGTTTATCAATCATGGAGCAGCAGTGGCGGGAAGTTCACTCTTGAGGACAGATTCCATTGCCTATTTTTTTCTCAACCATTAAAGACCGTCAGCATTTCATTCAGCTAAAGGTAAGTTTCCTTCATCATATTTATCGATATTAACCATTTTGAACGATATAAATAGTACAGCAGCTAAAATTACTAATAATTTAGACATCTCAAATTTTTTTCCTTCGTTACCTGCTGTAAATATAAAGTTCATATGGGGAAAAAAACTTTGATAGCTAATGTTAGCTTGTGGCTAACGTTGGCAAAGGATTGAAACTTCCATAAATTGTTGCCCAGGAAAAACGTAGTTGATTAACATTATTCTAACCACTGATCGTTTTTGAGTTTTCCGACACAGTACAAATTAAGTAAGAAAGCTAGCGTTAGCTACAGTAGCTCAACCTTACATCGAATGTAAATCACGCAACTCAGTCGACAAGCAACACTGATTCACACTGCGCTATAATTTCAGTTGTTGTCAGATGTCGCTGACGTTTGAGTGCAGTCCTTATGGGAGTAACTTTATGGCGTTAGTTCATATCAAAGTTATGGCTAGTTTGCTGTGCCTTTTATAAATGGAAATTTACGGTAAACGATAGGCACTATACTGATACATCATCTGCGAAAGCCTACATAATTTGCCAGCTAAAATGAAGTTGAGACTCCAGCTTCATTTTATTGAAACTCATGGATCACACTGAGGACACAAGGAGCCTGACTCATTAAGACCTTTTGGATAGAATTTCCCCTGCAAAACCAGAAACATTGGCTAGTTAAATGTAAACATTATTTTGTTTCACTTTTAGTACATGGCTTTCTGGCATAATTTTATCTTATTAATTTTAAATAAAACTATTGTTGAGATATCTGTCCTATGCATTGCACAGACTGTCTTGAGATGCAAGCAAGGGCTGGCAGAGAAAGATGTGAGGAGCCTGATCAGTGAAATGCTCCACAGAGATGTTTAGAAAGGTGGCAACTGAGAACCTGGTAAAGTATTTGTATTCTTTTTGTCCAACACTTATGGTGCTGTGATGATTATGTACACAGAAGTCCTTAATTTTATATGACGAAGGTTACACAAATCTTTCTTGGGCCTAAAAATTAATTGGATCAGATGTTACCTGAAACAGAACTAACTGGGCAGGGGCTTTGAAGTCAGGGTTGAATCATTGTTTTAACTGGTGTTATGGCCCCAATTTGTTAATACATTTATAACACAACAGCAACAGCAAGGGATGACACACAGTTTTTAAAACTTAAACACATTTAATTTAACAGACAAAGACAATAACAACTAACTAACAACTAATGAACCTAAAGACCAAGATTGATTAGGAAAAAAAAAAAGAAATATTTACAGTCCCTTTTTGTGGGGTGGCTTGGTGATGTCCTGGATAATGAAAATGCTCAAACACAGGCAAAGAAATCCACAAAAGAAATGTCACAGGTCTTGAACAGAATGGCAGGTCTGGTCATCTTCTTGCAATTTCTTCTGCTACTTTACTGTCTCAATTCTTTTCCTTATATACTCTTTTGCAGACCCCACCCACATTTAGACCTCTTTTTTTTATTTTCTGAGACTTGCCCCAGACATGTCCAGGACATGTCTAAACATGACTCCAGTCTGAGCTTTACAAAAAAAAGGTAAATACTGCCATCTAGTGGCCTATATTCTCATTACACCTCCATTCCAAAAGGGAAAAATTTTGACTCATAAAGGCAAAATTTTTCTTTTCAATACAAAATGGTTAAGTGAACACTTGTCTATATATACATATCATACAATATTCAAACACATGATATACACATTCAAACACGGGATAAGCAATCAGCAATTACATTGTCTGTACCCTTCACATGCTTAATTTCCAAGTCAAACTCCTGTAAAATCAAACTCCAATTCAACAATCTCCGATTCTTGTTTTTCATCTTACTCAAAAACATTAACGGATTGTGGTCAGTGTACACAATCATTGGCTTTTGTCCTGTACAAACATAAACCTCAAAGTGTTGTAAAGAAAGGACCAGAGCCAACAGTTCCTTCTCTATTGTGGAATAGTTCCTTTGGTGGCGATTGAACTTCCTGGAGAAGTATGCCACGGGATGCTCAATGTCATCAGAGTCACTTCTCTGTAGGAGCACAGATCCACAAGCTTGGTCGCTAGCATCGACCGCGATGGAGAACGGTTTGTTGAAGTCAGGAGATTTGAGCACGGGGAAGTGACACAGCAGAGACTTCAGGCGATCGAAGGCTCTCTGGCATGCATCATCCCAGGTGCACTTTACGCCTTTCTTCAGTTGGTTAGTTAGACTGAGAGCAATCTCAGCAAAGTTCTTGCAGAACTTGCGGTAGTACCCGATCATTCCAAGGAAGCGGCGCAAAGCTTTTTTGTTGTCAGGAACTGGAAAGTCCATGATGGCTTGGACTTTAGCATTTATGGGTGCCACCTTACCCTGGCCTATGACGTAGCCAAGATAGGTGACAGTAGCACAACCAAAGTCACTCTTGTTCAGGTTAACAGTCAGGTTAGCCTGGGTCAGGCGCTGGAACAACGTCTCTACATCTTTTAGATGTTCTTCCCAGGAGTCACTCCATGTGATCAGGTCATCGATGTATGCACCCGTGTGTGGCAATCCGGCGATTGTAGACTGTATCATCCTTTGGAACGTGGCTGGGGCATTTTTCATGCCAAAGGGTAGGACTTCATACTGGTACAATCCAGATGGTGTGGCAAAAGCAGAGATGCTCTTGGCCCTCTCAGTTAAAGGCACACACCAATAACCCTTCAATAAATCAATCTTGGTCAGAAACTTTGCTTGCCCTACACGATCAATACAATCATCAATCCTAGGTATTGGAAACACATCAGTTCTAGTTACAGCATTGACTTTGCGATAATCTGTACAGAATCTAGTACTTCCATCAGGTTTTGGAACTAGCACACAGGGTGAACTCCAATCGGAGTTGGAGGGTCTGATAATATCATGTTTTAACATGTACTCAACCTCTTTCTCAGCAATCTTTCTCTTTTCAGGATTCATCCGGTATGGATGCTGTTTTATTGGTTTGGCATCACCAACATCTACATCATGAGAGGCTATAGTAACTCTCTTTGGAACATCAGGAAACAAATCCTCATATTTCTTGATCAACCTTTCAAACTGATCTCTCTGTGAGGGTTCTAAGTGCTGGAGTTTTACATCAAGATTTTGCAACACTTCAGTGTTTGACAATTTACATGAAAGAACTTCAGCTTTAATTCTTGGTTCATCATCTTGAAACTCCCCCTCATCTTCACACGTTTCGACCATTGGAGAATCTGAAGTGACAGCTGCAACCCTAGCATTTCTGTCATGATAAGGCTTTAGCATGTTAACATGACACAATTGTTTTGGTTTTCTCCTATCTGGAGTCTTCACAATGTAATTGAGATCATTGAGTTTTGTCAGAATTTCATAAGGACCATGAAATCTAGCCTGCAATGGATTGGACTGCAAGGGAAACAACACAAGGACCCTGTCTCCTGGTTTAAACTCACGGCTTCTAGCCTTATGATCATACCAAGTTTTCATTTTTCCCTGACTTGATTTCAAGTTCTCTTTGGCAAGGTCACAAGCTGCACGCAATTTTTCCTTGAACTTGCTAACATAGAGCCGCATATCAGTC
This sequence comes from Gymnothorax reevesii, assembly GCA_029721435.1. Classification (NCBI taxonomy): domain Eukaryota; kingdom Metazoa; phylum Chordata; class Actinopteri; order Anguilliformes; family Muraenidae; genus Gymnothorax; species Gymnothorax reevesii. The sequence continues at coordinate 775,064 of CM056586.1, forward strand.
TGTTAGACTTTCTCTTGCCATTGTTCACTCAATAATAGCAAAGGTCCTCTCACTTCATGACCAAACACTAGCTCAAATGGACTGAATCCAGTAGACTCCTGCTCTGCTTCTCTAGCTGCAAACAACAGCAAATGAACCCCTTCATCCCAGTCTTTCTCATGGTCATAACAATAAGTCCTCATCATTGTCTTGAGAGTGGAATGAAACCCTGACTCTCTGGATGATAGGCACTGGAAAGAATCTGTTTTGCACCTAGTTCATACACAACCTGCTGAAACAATCCAGAAGTGAAATTGCTGCCTTGGTCTGACTGAATTTCCCTGGGAAGACCAAACAACGTGAAGAACTTTATCAAAGCCTTCGAGATTGCAGTTGCCTTGATGTTACGTAGAGGTATGGCTTCGGGGAATCTGGTAGATGCACACATGTGTAATGTGAATATAGGCCACTAGATGGCAGTATTTACCTTTTTTTTGTTAAGCTCAGACTGGAGTCATGTTTAGACATGTCCTGAACATGTCTGGGGCAAGGCTCAGAAAGTTAAAAAAAGAGGTCTAAATGTGGGTGGGGTCTGAAAGAGAGTATATAAGGAAAAGAATTGAGACAGTAAAGTAGTAGGAGAAATTGCAAGAAGATGACCAGACCTGCCATTCTGTTCAAGACCTGTGACGTTTCTTTTGTGGATTTCTTTGCCTGTGTTTGAGCATTTTCTTCATCCAGGACATCACCAAGCCACCCCACTAAAAGGGACTGTAATTATTTCTGTTTTTTCTTATTTATCAATCTTGGTCTTTAGTTGTAGGTTGTTATTAGTCTTTGTCTTTGTTAAAAATTAAATGTGTTTTAGTTGTTAAAACTGTGTTTGTCATCCCTTGCTGTTGCTGTTGTGTTATAAATGTAATAACAAATTGGGGCCATAACAAATTGGGGGCTCAAGGTCCGGGATAGACCATTGTGTGAGTAATTTATTGAAAATCTAACATTCCAAATTGTGAAATTGTTTTTGTGAATTTTCCTAGATATATATTGACAACAGCAATGGATGATTTCTTGGCATCACCAACCGTAGGGGTTTTGAAGTCTTTTAAAAAGACAGAACTGCTAGAAATTTGCAGACAGTTGGAGCTGACAGAGGTAAAACCAGCCATGCGAAAAGCAAGACTGGCTCGAGAGATAGTTGAATATTACATTGATGAAAATGTGTTTGCACCAGGAGATCTGGAACAGTTTCCAGTGGAAAATCCAAATATAGAAATGGAACTTAAATTAAAAATGCTAGAGATTGAAAGGGAGGAAAGAGAAAAAGAAAGGGAGGAAAAAGAGAAAGAAAGGGAAGAAAGAGAAAAAGAAAGGGAGGAAAAAGAGAAACAAAGAATTTGAGAGGGAAGAAAAAGAAAAACAAAGGCAGTTTGAGTTAGAAAAATTAGCAAGAGAAGAAAAACAAAGAGAATTTGAGAGAGAGAAAGAGGAAAGAGCAGAAAGAGAGAGACAGAGACAGAGAGATTTTGAATTAGAGAAATTCGATAGAGAAGAAAGACTCCAAATGGAGCAACTAAAAATTAAAATTCAAACTAAAAATAAATTTCGTGCTAGCCAGGAGGTAAAACTGGTGCCTCCATTTTCAGAAAAGGATGTTGACAACTATTTCCAGTGTTTTGAAAAGGTAGCAAAGAGTTGCCAGTGGCCAAAGGAACACTGGCCTCTGATGTTGCAAACTGTCCTCAAGGGTAAAGCTCAACAAGCCTATTCGGCTTTGTCTGCAGATGATTCCTCTGATTATGAAGTTGTCAAAAAGGTTATTTTGAGAGCTTATGAGTTGGTTCCAGAGGCTTACCGACAGAAATTCAGAGGTCTGAAGAAATCTGAAAATCAGACTTATGTTGAATTTGCTAATGAGAAGCAGGTTTGCTTTGAGCGCTGGTGTACTTCTATGGAGGTCAAGGATGATTTCAACTCACTAAAAGAGATGGTGTTAGTTGAAGAATTCAAGAACTGTGTTAAGGATGATGTTAAGACCTACCTTAATGAGAAGCAAGCACTGAACTTGCAATCAGCTGCCAAATTTGCAGATGAATATGTTCTCACTCATAAGTCCAAATTTCAGTCTAGCAGTAACAATAAATGGTCCCAATTTCAGAAAAAGGGTTACGGTGATACCCAAGATTCCTCACCCAAAGACAAAGACAAATCTGGTGATGGTGCTCAGAAATCCAGTAACAGGTCTGATCAAAGTGTGAAAGCTGACAGTGACAAAAGTGGTCTAGTTTGCAGTTATTGCAAGAAATCTGGTCATGTTACAACTAACTGTTGGTTCCTTAAAGCTAAGAAAGAAAAAGAAAAGGATACCAAACCAAATGCCTTTGTGAAAACAAGGTTAGAAACCCCTGTAGTAGATAACCAATCTGCTAAATTGCCTGCTTCTTGTGGGGCTAAAAAGCCTAATACAGCTGACTTTGTGAGGGAGGAATTTCTTCCATTTGTGTCAGAGGGATTTGTGGCTCTGAATGAGCATACTACTCCTGTCCCCATATATATCCTAAGGGATACCGGAGCTTCTCAGTCACTTTTGTTGATGGACTCCTTGGAGTTACGTGATGAGACCGCTTCAGGGGATTTCATACTTGTACAAGGTATTGAAGGGAGGACTGTATCTGTACCCCTGCGCTCTATATTCTTGAAGTCAGATTTAGTTACAGGACAGGTAAAGGTGGGACTTATGTCAAGTCTACCTATAAAGGGTGTTTCTCTGTTGCTAGGCAATGACCTGGCTGGGGGCAAAGTAGTTCCCCCTGTACATCTTACTTCACAGCCGAGCACTGAAAATGGGGATGAGGACCCATCTCTGTATCCTTCTTGCGCAGTGACTCGTGCTATGGCCAAGAAGGCTAAAGAAGAAGATGATGTGGTGCCGTCCAGTACATTGAATAGTCAGGACTCAGGTGGTTCGCCTCATGACTCTGATTGGCCTACTATGGTTTCTCCGTTTGAGGACTTATCAGATACTTTTATCAGTTCTCTATTCAGCCAGCCGGATGGGTCTGGTGATTCTGATGTGTCTGGAGACTTGTCTCTGTCCAGAAAGCGGTTGATTGAGGAGCAAACTAATGATCCTGAAATTGGTGTACTAAAGAGGAGAGCCCTTCCTGAAAAAGAAATAGATGCAGTTCCAGTTGGGTATTATCTCAAGGATGGTGTGTTGATGCGGAAGTGGCGCCCTCCTGATATCCCTGCCAATGCAGATTGGGCAGTGGTCAGGCAAATTGTTGTTCCGAAGGTCTATAGGAATGAGATCTTAACAATGGCTCATAGTTTACCTTTAGGAGGTCATCTTGGTGTTAACAAGACTGTTGATAAGATCATGAAACACTTCTTTTGGCCTGGGCTTCGGAAAGACGTTTCCAACTTTTGCAAAACCTGTCACACTTGTCAGGTAGTTGGAAAACACCAGTTAGACCCACCTGTAGCTCCATTGCAGCCTATCCCAGCATTTGGGGAGCCATTCTCTAGGGTCATTGTTGATTGCGTTGGTCCATTACCCAAGACTAGATCTGGAAATCAGTACTTGTTGACAATCATGTGTGCATCTACCAGATTCCCCGAAGCCATACCTCTACGTAACATCAAGGCAACTGCAATCTCGAAGGCTTTGATAAAGTTCTTCACGTTGTTTGGTCTTCCCAGGGAAATTCAATCAGACCAAGGTAGCAATTTCACTTCAGGATTGTTTCAGCAGGTTGTGTATGAACTAGGTGCAAAACAGATTCTTTCTAGTGCCTATCATCCAGAAAGTCAGGGTGCCTTAGAGCGGTTTCATTCCACTCTCAAGACAATGATGAGGACTTATTGTTATGACCATGAGAAAGACTGGGATGAAGGGGTTCATTTGCTGTTGTTTGCAGCTAGAGAAGCAGTGCAGGAGTCTACTGGATTCAGTCCATTTGAGTTAGTGTTTGGTCATGAAGTGAGAGGACCTTTGCTATTATTGAGTGAACAATGGCAAGAGAAAGAGCCGCATATCAGTCTGTTAGACTATGTTGGCAAGTTCAAGGAAAGATTGCGTGCAGCTTGTGACCTTGCCAAAGAGAACTTGAAATCAAGTCAGGGAAAAATGAAAACTTGGTATGATCATAAGGCTAGAAGCCGTGAGTTTAAACCAGGGGAAAAGGTCCTTGTGTTGTTTCCCTTGCAGTCCAATCCTATGCAGGCTAGATTTCATGGTCCTTATGAAATTCTGACAAAACTCAATGATCTCAATTACATTGTGAAGACTCCAGATAGGAGAAAACCAAAACAATTGTGTCATATTAACATGCTAAAGCCTTATCATGACAGAAATGCTAGGGTTGCAGCTGTCACTTCAGATTCTCCAATGGTCGAAACGTGTGAAGATGAGGGGGAGTTTCAAGATGATGAACCAAGAATTAAAGCTGAAGTTCTTTCATGTAAATTGTCAAACACTGAAGTGTTGCAAAATCTTGATGTAAAACTCCAGCACTTAGAACCCTCACAGAGAGATCAGTTTGAAAGGTTGATCAAGAAATATGAGGATTTGTTTCCTGATGTTCCAAAGAGAGTTACTATAGCCTCTCATGATGTAGATGTTGGTGATGCCAAACCAATAAAACAGCATCCATACCGGATGAATCCTGAAAAGAGAAAGATTGCTGAGAAAGAGGTTGAGTACATGTTAAAACATGATATTATCAGACCCTCCAACTCCGATTGGAGTTCACCCTGTGTGCTAGTTCCAAAACCTGATGGAAGTACTAGATTCTGTACAGATTATCGCAAAGTCAATGCTGTAACTAGAACTGATGTGTTTCCAATACCTAGGATTGATGATTGTATTGATAGTGTAGGGCAAGCAAAGTTTCTGACTAAGATTGATTTATTGAAGGGTTATTGGTGTGTGCCTTTAACTGAGAGGGCCAAGAGCATCTCTGCTTTTGCCACACCATCTGGATTGTACCAGTATGAAGTCCTACCCTTTGGCATAAAAAATGCCCCAGCCACGTTCCAAAGGATGATACAGTCTACAATCGCCGGATTGCCACACACGGGTGCATACATCGATGACCTGATCACATGGAGTGACTCCTGGGAAGAACATCTAAAAGATGTAGAGACGTTGTTCCAGCGCCTGACCCAGGCTAACCTGACTGTTAACCTGAACAAGAGTGACTTTGGTTGTGCTACTGTCACCTATCTTGGCTACGTCATAGGCCAGGGTAAGGTGGCACCCATAAATGCTAAAGTCCAAGCCATCATGGACTTTCCAGTTCCTGACAACAAAAAAGCTTTGCGCCGCTTCCTTGGAATGATCGGGTACTACCGCAAGTTCTGCAAGAACTTTGCTGAGATTGCTCTCAGTCTAACTAACCAACTGAAGAAAGGCATAAAGTTCACCTGGGATGATGCATGCCAGAGAGCCTTCAATCACCTGAAGTCTCTGCTGTGTCACTTCCCCGTGCTCAAATCTCCTGACTTCAACAAAGTGTTCTCCATCGCGGTCGATGCTAGCGACCAAGCTTGTGGATCTGTGCTCCTACAGAGAAGTGACTCTGATGACATTGAGCATCCCGTGGCATACTTCTCCAGGAAGTTCAATCGCCACCAAAGGAACTATTCCACAATAGAGAAGGAACTGTTGGCTCTGGTCCTTTCTTTACAACACTTTGAGGTTTATGTTTGTACAGGACAAAAGCCAATGATTGTGTACACTGACCACAATCCGTTAATGTTTTTGAGTAAGATGAAAAACAAGAATCGGAGATTGTTGAATTGGAGTTTGATTTTACAGGAGTTTGACTTGGAAATTAAGCATGTGAAGGGTACAGACAATGTAATTGCTGATTGCTTATCCCGTGTTTGAATGTGTATATATATATCATGTGTTTGAATGTGTATGATATGTATATATAGACAAGTGTTCACTTAACCATTTTGTATTGAAAAGAAAAATTTTGCCTTTATGAGTCAAAATTTTTCCCTTTTGGAATGGAGGTGTAATGTGAATATAGGCCACTAGATGGCAGTATTTACCTTTTTTTTGTTAAGCTCAGACTGGAGTCATGTTTAGACATGTCCTGAACATGTCTGGGGCAAGGCTCAGAAAGTTAAAAAAAGAGGTCTAAATGTGGGTGGGGTCTGAAAGAGAGTATATAAGGAAAAGAATTGAGACAGTAAAGTAGTAGGAGAAATTGCAAGAAGATGACCAGACCTGCCATTCTGTTCAAGACCTGTGACGTTTCTTTTGTGGATTTCTTTGCCTGTGTTTGAGCATTTTCTTCATCCAGGACATCACCAAGCCACCCCACTAAAAGGGACTGTAATTATTTCTGTTTTTTCTTATTTATCAATCTTGGTCTTTAGTTGTAGGTTGTTATTAGTCTTTGTCTTTGTTAAAAATTAAATGTGTTTTAGTTGTTAAAACTGTGTTTGTCATCCCTTGCTGTTGCTGTTGTGTTATAAATGTAATAACAAATTGGGGCCATAACACATGATTGTCAACAAGTACTGATTTCCAGATCTAGTCTTGGGTAATGGACCAACGCAATCAACAATGACCCTAGAGAATGGCTCCCCAAATGCTGGGATAGGCTGCAATGGAGCTACAGGTGGGTCTAACTGGTGTTTTCCAACTACCTGACAAGTGTGACAGGTTTTGCAAAAGTTGGAAACGTCTTTCCGAAGCCCAGGCCAAAAGAAGTGTTTCATGATCTTATCAACAGTCTTGTTAACACCAAGATGACCTCCTAAAGGTAAACTATGAGCCATTGTTAAGATCTCATTCCTATAGACCTTCGGAACAACAATTTGCCTGACCACTGCCCAATCTGCATTGGCAGGGATATCAGGAGGGCGCCACTTCCGCATCAACACACCATCCTTGAGATAATACCCAACTGGAACTGCATCTATTTCTTTTTCAGGAAGGGCTCTCCTCTTTAGTACACCAATTTCAGGATCATTAGTTTGCTCCTCAATCAACCGCTTTCTGGACAGAGACAAGTCTCCAGACACATCAGAATCACCAGACCCATTCGGCTGGCTGAATAGAGAACTGATAAAAGTATCTGATAAGTCCTCAAACGGAGAAACCATAGTAGGCCAATCAGAGTCATGAGGCGAACCACCTGAGTCCTGACTATTCAATGTACTCGACGGCACCACAACATCATCTTCTTTAGCCTTCTTGGCCATAGCACGAGTCACTGCGCAAGAAGGATACAGAGATGGGTCCTCATCCCCATCTTCAGTGCTCGGCTGTGAAGTAAGATGTACAGGGGGAACTACTTTGCCCCCAGCCAGGTCATTGCCTAGCAACAGAGAAACACCCTTTATAGGTAGACTTGACATAAGTCCCACCTTTACCTGTCCTGTAACTAAATCTGACTTCAAGAATATAGAGCGCAGGGGTACAGATACAGTCCTCCCTTCAATACCTTGTACAAGTATGAAATCCCCTGAAGCGGTCTCATCACGTAACTCCAAGGAGTCCATCAACAAAAGTGACTGAGAAGCTCCGGTATCCCTTAGGATATATATGGGGACAGGAGTAGTATGCTCATTCAGAGCCACAAATCCCTCTGACACACATGGAAGAAATTCCTCCCTCACAAAGTCAGCTGTATTAGGCTTTTTAGCCCCACAAGAAGCAGGCAATTTAGCAGATTGGTTATCTACTACAGGGGTTTCTAACCTTGTCTTCACAAAGGCATTTGGTTTGGTATCCTTTTCTTTTTCTTTCTTAGCTTTAAGAAACCAACAGTTAGTTGTAACATGACCAGATTTCTTGCAATAACTGCAAACTAGACCACTTTTGTCACTGTCAGCTTTCACACTTTGATCAGACCTGTTACTGGATTTCTGAGCACCATCACCAGATTTGTCTTTGTCTTTGGGTGAGGAATCTTGGGTATCACCGTAACCCTTTTTCTGAAATTGGGACCATTTATTGTTACTGCTAGACTGAAATTTGGACTTATGAGTGAGAACATATTCATCTGCAAATTTGGCAGCTGATTGCAAGTTCAGTGCTTGCTTCTCATTAAGGTAGGTCTTAACATCATCCTTAACACAGTTCTTGAATTCTTCAACTAACACCATCTCTTTTAGTGAGTTGAAATCATCCTTGACCTCCATAGAAGTACACCAGCGCTCAAAGCAAACCTGCTTCTCATTAGCAAATTCAACATAAGTCTGATTTTCAGATTTCTTCAGACCTCTGAATTTCTGTCGGTAAGCCTCTGGAACCAACTCATAAGCTCTCAAAATAACCTTTTTGACAACCTCATAATCAGAGGAATCATCTGCAGACAAAGCCGAATAGGCTTGTTGAGCTTTACCCTTGAGGACAGTTTGCAACATCAGAGGCCAGTGTTCCTTTGGCCACTGGCAACTCTTTGCTACCTTTTCAAAACACTGGAAATAGTTGTCTACGTCCTTTTCTGAAAATGGAGGCACCAGTTTTACCTCCTGACTGGCACAAAATTTATTTTTAGTTTCAATTTTAATTTTTAGTTGCTCCATTTGGAGTCTTTCTTCTCTATCGAATTTCTCTAATTCAAAATCTCTCTGTCTCTGTCTCTCTCTTTCTGCTCTTTCCTCTTTCTCTCTCTCAAATTCTCTGTTTTTCTTCTCTTGCTAATTTTTCTAACTCAAACTGCCTTTGTTTTTCTTTTTCTTCCCTCTCAAATTCTCTTTGTTTCTCTTTTTCCTCCCTTTCTTTTTTCTCTTCTCTTGCTAATTTTTCCAACTCAAACTGCCTTTGTTTTTCTTTTTCCTCCCTTTCAATCTCTAGCATTTTTAATTTAAGTTCCATTTCTATATTTGGATTTTCCACTGGAAACTGTTCCAGATCTCCTGGTGCAAACACATTTTCATCAATGTAATATTCAACTATCTCTCTAGCCAGTCTTGCTTTTCGCATGGCTGGTTTCACCTCTGTCAGCTCTAAATGTCTGCAAATTTCTAGCAGTTCTGTCTTTTTAAAAGACTTCAAAACCCCTACGGTTGGTGATGCCAAGAAATCATCCATTGCTGTTGTCAATATATATGTATTCAATTAAAAAAAAATGTTTTACAATTGGAAATGTTAGATTTTTAATAAATGACTCACAAAATGGTCTATCCCAGACGAGCCCCCAATTTGTTATGGCCCCAATTTGTTAATACATTTATAACACAACAGCAACAGCAAGGGATGACACACAGTTTTTAAAACTTAAACACATTTAATTTAACAGACAAAGACAATAACAACTAACTAACAACTAATGAACCTAAAGACCAAGATTGATTAGGAAAAAAAAAAAGAAATATTTACAGTCCCTTTTTGTGGGGTGGCTTGGTGATGTCCTGGATAATGAAAATGCTCAAACACAGGCAAAGAAATCCACAAAAGAAATGTCACAGGTCTTGAACAGAATGGCAGGTCTGGTCATCTTCTTGCAATTTCTCCTGCTACTTTACTGTCTCAATTCTTTTCCTTATATGCTCTTTTGCAGACCCCACCCACATTTAGACCTCTTTTTTTTTTTACTTTCTGAGACTTGCCCCAGACATGTCCAGGACATGTCTAAACATGACTCCAGTCTGAGCTTTACAAAAAAAAGGTAAATACTGCCATCTAGTGGCCTATATTCACATTACACTGGTAAAATGGGAGTATTCAATGGGAGCATGTAATTGTATACAGGCAGGTGAAGCGCTATCCAGGCTCCAAATTGGTAGATAAACCCTACACCTCTCTCTGGGGATTAATGTTTTGAGGAGAAGTTTTGAAATTAGTCTCACAAGGTCACTGGAGGTGGCTTTGAAGTAGCCTTAAGCTGCACCCGAAACTGCAGACTCAGACTTCACTGCTGAAAAAAATTGAGGAAAAAGTAAAATAATTTCATGTACTGACCTCTTTTGCTGTGTTTGTGTTGTTCCTTGCAGAAGACGCAGCGCACAGCGCACTCGGTGAAAGAAGAGGAGGACGACTTGTAAATGTGTAAAAAATGAACTGAATGAAGAAATAGTGATTTTAGACTTTTTATAGGGATGCTCAAGCACCCCTAAATTTCATCTCAGCACCCCAGGATAATGTTAGTAATTAATGTTAGCAATGAACTGTTACTATTTTCCAAACTCATTTTAAGCACTGTTACATTACATTTTGTGAGCTTGTGAGAGATGACAACAATTACTGGCTCTCTAAGCGATTGATTTAAATAATTAGGAAAAAAACAGCAATATGAAACCTGTTTTGAAGTGAAGTCGGTTTGTGGAACCCCTGGCAAAAATTATGGAAAACCATCAGGAATGGAAAACAGGCGTTTTAAATTCAGCTATTCTTCTCCATAGCAACTAAGGGCCAGACAGATTCTTCTGTTTTTTTTTGTTCTGCGAGTGTCGTTGTCACAACTGGTAGCATGAGGCAGTACCTGCAGCCCAGTCTGGTTGCACAGGTAATTCAGCTTTTCAAGGACGGCACTTCCATACGTGCAGTGGCTAGAAGGTTTGTTGTGTCTCCCAGCGCAGTCTCAAGAGCATGGAGGAGATACCAGGACACCAACCGTTTCACGAGGAGAGCTGGAGGGGGCTGTAGAGGGGCATCAACCCAGCAGCAGGACTGTTTCTGCTCCTTTGTGCCAGAAGGAATAGAAGATCACTGCCAGAGCCCAACAAAATGACCTCCAGCAGGCTACTTGTGCGCATGTTTCTGACCAAACTGTCATAAACAGACTGTGAGGGCGGCGTGAGGTCTCAATGTCCTCAAATGGGACCTGAACTCACAGCCCAGCACCATGCATCTTGATTGGCATTTGCTAGAGAACACTAGAATTGGCAGATTCGGCATTAGTGCCCCGTTCTCTTCGCTGATGAGAGCAGGTTCACGCTGAGCACATATGATGGGCGTGAAACCGTCTGGAGACACTTTGGTGAATGTTCTGCTGCCTGTAACATCATCCAGCATGACTGATTTGGCAATGGATCAGTAATTGTCTGGGGAAGCATATCCTTCGGGGGTTGCACAGCCCTCCATGTCATTGAGAACGTTACCCTGACTGCTGTTAGACACTGGGGTGAAATCCTTAGAGCGATTGTGTGAACTTATGCTGAGACAGTGGGTCATGGGTTTTTCCTGGTGGAGGGCAATGCCTGGCCACATGAGGTCACTGCATGTAGACAGTTCCTGGATGATAAAAGCATTGATGCCATAGATTGGCCCTCTCGTTCCTTTGACCTAAACCCAATTGACCTCCTGTGGGATGCTATGTATCAGTGCATTTAACGCTGATAAGTACCACCACAATCTGTGCAGGAGCTCACTGATGCCCTGATCTCAGTCTGGGAGGAGGTCCCTCACGACACCATCACTGACTCATCAGGATGCCCAGATGCTGTCGGGAGTGTTTTTATTAGTGAAGTCCATGCCTCCAAGAATTCAGGCCTGGAGCAACAAAGTATTAATTCTGGATTTTTGATTATTCCATTATTCTTTCCTCGAATTATAGTGATGCCATGTATTTCCTCTACTTGTTTATGAAAAAATATGCCATTTATTAAAATCTAATTTCTTTGCTGTTTGTTTGAAGCCTGAATGTTAAGCAAATGAACGAAAATTGTTTTGTGTCCTGTCTGCAATTTGTTGATTTGCTATGAAGAAAACAAGCTGAATGAACATCCACTGCGGTGATTCCAGAACTGCAGCATGCATGACCTTGCTTGCCATGGCTTTTCTGATCCTCATAGAGCTCAGACTACAGCAGATTTAAAGTCCTCACTGATTGAAATTGTGTTATAGCTCACAGAAAAGGATGAACTTTTCCTATTTTTTTCTCTCAATTTCCAAACAAGCTCAAACTGCACATTTAGAATTGTGCAATCCATCATACCATACAAGTTATGATTAAGGTCATCTTGCCTGAAAGAGCTACTGTATGCCACAACTCTGGTGACCATGGGGAGGCAGAAGGCAGATGTTTGAAGGATTTTGAGGGAGCGGTTAGGGAAAGTGGGCAACGCAGTTAATTTGTTCTCCAACAGCTGGGGGTGAGAATTTAACGGTCAGTTTTAATTAGGTTTTATAACTTTTGATACTCAGCTAGTCTCTCGGTGTCTAAGGTTTTACCATTGCTGTTTGATACCATCAGCCCTTAAACCCTGAATAGGATGTTAAAATTTATTTTCTGACTGAATATTCCAGTTCTAAATCCTGATCATCAAAAATGTTTGACATTATCAGTGCTGCCCTGATGAGTGTGCAGCAGTTTGGGAGGAATAAGACTGGATCTGTAAACTCCTTACATTACCAGATAATCTTGGCTGAAGATCATTTCTGACGTCGGTCCCAGGCCAGAATTCTGTGATTGTTGGGAGGAGTGAATCTGGGATACATCAGCCTAAAACTCTGGTAGTCTGAGCCCGCCTTATATTGGTGGGGAAATGTACCTGAAATTAACGGTCAGTTTCAAAACTATAGGTCATGCTCTTTCTTACAGAATATGATTTCAACATCTACGGTCAGCTTTGGAGCCACTACAGCTTCACACTGAACCGCACCCGGGGCCTCATTTATAAACGGTGCGTAGGCACAAAAAGGATACATTCGCCACTTTCTTTGCTGATTTGATTTATAAAAACAAACTTGACATTATAAAAAGAGAAATTATTTAGACTGCACAATGTCAATAAATTCCAAGTCCACCCTGATTAAATAAATGAAAAGTCCATGCAGTTTATTTTACCCATGGGTTTATAAATTAGGTTATTTTCCACATAATGTCATTTTTATTTTTTTATGAATACGTATTACTTGGGTATGAAATCCACACAAATTTTTATAAATAAGGCCCCTGATCCTTACTTTTTTGGAGAGTTGTGGTTTTTATGCACTCTCAGAAATAGGGGTACAGCAGGAGTCCATTTCTGTTCCCCAAGGTACATTCAGCACTTACGTACCCTTTAGGGCTAATTATAGGACCTCAGGGTACCTGTGTGAACCTTTTTAGGGTCTAAAAGGTACTTTTATGTTCCAAAACAAATAAAAACCCACTTCTAAGGTACAACAGCAGTACCTTTGAGGGTACTGCCCCAGTGACAAGCCTTGGTTGACAAGTAGTGTTTGTAGACTATGATGCAAAATACAAATGTTAATAATAATAATGATAATAATAATAATACATTTTATTTAGAACGCACTTTACATTTGTAAAACAAATCTCAAAGTGTGCAAAAAGCAAGAAACAAGGTAACTGACAAGTAACTGATAAATCAATAATAAAGAAAAAATAAAATCCAGGAAATGGCAAAAGTAAAAACCAAACATGGGGGTAAAATTAAGCTCTAAAAGCTTTACTAAAAAGGAAGGTTTTCAGTCCTTTTTTAAAAGCATCCACCATCTGTGGAGCCCTAAGATGGTCAGGAAGGGCGTTCCACAGACGGGGAGCAGTAGTCTCAAAGGCTCTGTCGCCCATGGTTTTAAGCCGAGTCCTGGGCGGGCGCAGACGGTGCATTTGGCCTGACCGGGTTCTGTCTGAGGAATGTGGGGTGAGGAGTTCAATGAGATAAGTGGGGGCTGCACCATGCACACAGTGGTGGGTGTGGAGGAGGATTTTGTATTGAATGCGGAGGTGGATGGGGAGCCAGTGCAGAGAGTGGAGGATGGGGGTGATGTGCTCATGTTTACGCACCCTCATCAGGACCCTGGCAGCGCTGTCCTGAACGTATTGGAGCCTTTGGAGACTCTTGCCAGGGATCCCGATGAGGAGTGCGTTACAGTAGTCCAACCTGGAGGAGACATGGACGAGTTTCTCTGCAGCAGAACGGGAGAGAGATGGTCTGAGTTTGGCGATGTTACGGAGGTGAAAAAAGGAAGTTTTGCAAATATGGGTGATGTGGTTGTCAAAGCTAAGATGGGAGTCAAATCTGACCCCCAAATTAGTTACAGAAGGAGAGAGGGAAATGTGACCAAGCAAGGAGACAGAGGAAATAGGGGAGGAGCGGAGCTGGTGAGGGGTGCCGATCTGTATGGCTTCAGTTTTGGAACTGTTCAGCTGCAGGAAGTTTTTACTCATCCATGCCTTGATCTCCTCCAGGCAGGAGTCCAGTTTAGTGATGGAGGAGGGGGATGTGAAGGAGGGCGTGACCTTGAAGTAAAGCTGAGTGTCGTCAGCATAACAATGGAATTGTATTCCATGCCTGCTGACGACACAGCCGAGGGGGAGCATGTATATGGTGAAGGGTTGGACCGAGCACGGAGCCCTGGGGTACCCCACACGTGACAAAGTGGGGGCGAGATTTAACGTCCCCCAGAGCAACATACTCGGTCCTTCCTGTGAGATAAGAACGGAACCACTGGAGGGCGGTACCGGAAATGCCAATGTAGTGTTGAAGGCGGTGGAGGAGGATGTGATGATCAATAGTGTCAAATGCAGCAGAGAGGTCGAGAAGGATAAGGAGGGAAGTAGCACCGGAGTCAGGGGTCATCAGGAGGTCATTGGTGACTCTGATGAGCGCTGACTCTGTGCTGTGGGAGGGACGGAAACCAGATTAAGATTTTTCATATAGGCTGTTAGAGTTGAGGTGGTTGTGAAGTTGACTGGAAATGACTCTTTCTAAAATTTTGGAGAAGAAAGGCAGATTGGAGATGGGTCTGTAATTTGACAGGGGTTCAGGGTCAAGAGTGGGTTTTTTGAGGAGGGGCTTGATGATGGCAGTTTTAAGGCTGGCCGGAACAAGGCCGGTATGGAGTGAGAGGTTGATGATTGTGGTTATGAGAGTGCTGATGGAATGACTGTGTGCTTTAAGCAGAGGGGAGGGCATGGGATCAAGGGAGCATGTGGATGGTTTGGAGTTATGGATTATTTTCTCGACCTCCTGCTGCATTGTGGGGGAGAAACGTGATAGGGGTAGTGAGGTAGGTGAAATGTCGTTGAGTGGAAATGCACTGTTGGGATTTGTGAGAGATGATCGGATACTGTCGATTTTGGAGGTGAAGAAGTCAATAAACTTGTTGCACTGAGTGACTGTTTGGTTGTGGTGTGGTGGGGTTTGTGGATTTAGAAGGTGTCTGACAGTAGTGAAGAGTTGTTTAGAGTTACCTGGGTTATTGTTGATAATGCTGGAGTAATATGATGATCTGGCCTTGGACAGTGCTGTGGCGTATGTCCTGCGATGTTCCCGGTAGGCCAACTTATGCACAGTCAGCCCAGATGTAACAAACGCCCGCTCCAGGACTCGGCCAGTCCTTTTCATTTGTCGCAGGTCATGGGTGAACCAGGGAGCAGAACGGGTGAAGGTGACAGTCCGGGTTCTTAGTGGAGCATGGAAATCCAGGATGGACGCCAGGTTGTTGTTACAAAAGTCCATGAGATCACTGACAGATGAGTTTGGGGGAGGAGAAAGGACCTGAAGATGTTTACTGAGAGAGGGGGAGTCAATGTTCCTGATGTTCCTGAAAGAAATTTGACGTTGTGGTTTGGTGGGGGGGGAGGGGAGAGGGATCCTAAAGGAAATTGCCTGGTGGTCAGAGATGCCAATGTCATGGATGTGAATGTCAGAAATAGGGATAGAGTCTGTGATGACAAGGTCCAGTGTGTGTCCTTTAGTGTGGGTGGGACCAGTGATGAGTTGGTGGAGGTTGATGGAGTCCAGGACATGTTTGAATTCGGCAGCCAGGCGGCAGGAGTGAGAGTCCATGTGGATATTGAAGTCACCTAGAATCAGAATATTTGTATGTGAAGTGCAGAGTGAAATAAGGAAATCATGGAATTCAGAGAAGAACAATGAATGCGGTTTTGGTGGACGGTTGATGAGTGCTATTGTTGTGGTAGTGATGTGTTTGCATTTAAAAACCCAGATGTTCAAAAGAGCTGACGGTAGGGACAGACAGAATGGAGGTGTGAAAGGTGCTACGGTGCAAAACGGCGAGGCCGCCCCCCCCGGCCTATTGTACGGGCCTTACAGAGATAGTTAAATCCGGGGGGGCAGGCCTCGTTGAGGGTAGAGTATACACCTGGCTGTTGCCAAGTCTCAGTGAGACAAAGAATGTCTATCCCTTTCTCACTGATGTGGTTGTGGATGAGTCCAGATTTATTCGTAAGTGATTGGATGTTTAATAATTCCAGTGTGGAGTGGTTTATGGAGTTCAGTTTATTGAGAGGGCGGAGGGCGCTGTGATCCACTCCGGGTTTTCTGATCGACCGGATTTTCGGGCTCCAGTATTTTGATGATGACTGGTCGGTGCTCTGATGACGGCATCGATGTGCGTCGGTGCATACTACAGACCAGAAGGAAGCGATGGAGTGCTGTTGGTCACCGTGGTCGCCGCGTTTGGATATTACAAGCCGCCGTCCAGATCCTCGGTGGACATATCGGGGTCGGCGTGGTAATCCAAGCTGACCCGATAGAGCAGCGCTGTAGTGGAGGCTCTGAGGCGGCGCAGAGATGTCAATCATGTTGGCCGGAGCCCGGGTGTTAGCCGTTAGCCAGGATCCAGGATAGCGATGGTGAACAACAGTCGCATAGACCAGGATGGTTCAGAGCCAGAGGAACCACGGTCGGCGTGCAGACATCCGTTTCAGGACAGTGGACATGGAGACGTGGTTGGCCAAAACAACAGAGCCGGGCAGTTGACAGCTAGCGCCGTTGTAGCACCGCCGTTCCAGCCAGGGGTGAACCCGGCTAGCCAGACGCCGTGAGAGACGAGCCTCGAGTGGATTCCAAGAGTTCGGTGAGATGATAACCGAAACTAGAAACTAAACTAAACTAAACTAAAATAACCAAAACTCTGGCGGAGGTTCGGTAAAGTTGGTAGGGTAAAGGGGAGAGATATTACGGAGAAGCGGCGAACAATCAACGCCAGCGTCCTCTCCAGCGTCCTCCTTACTGGCTTTTCTGATGTTAGTCTTGTTACTAATCAGAACAGTAAGACTAAGGAAGTAAACGAGAATTGAGGGAATATTTTAAACACCGGAATTCATTTAAATCACCCGAAGTCAGTGGGCATGCAGACAGGTAAGACGGACTGAACCAACTAGATCACAAGACAGGGGAGACAAGTGCAAATAAAACTGAGAAATGGAACGAATTAAAAACCTGAGTATTACAGTAACCAAAAAGAATAAATAAAAGACAAAATCATGAACACAGAACCAGAACATAAACATGACAAAAACCATAACCATGACATGCTGGCTTTTGAAATGAACGCTGATAACAGGTTGGTGGTCTTTCTCCTCTTCAGCCTGGAGGACATGATTTCCAACAAGAATGTCAAATTTGGACTCGTCTGACCACAGGACACTTTGCCACTTTACTACAGTCCATTTTAAATGAGCCTTGGCCCACAGAACACCGCGGCGCTTCTGGATCATGCTCAACAATGGCTTGCTTTTTGTAAAATAGAGTTTTAGGTGGCATCTGTGGATGGCATTGCAGACTGTGTTTACAGACAGTGGCTGCTTGAAGTATTCCTGGGCCCATTTAGTAATGTCAATGACAGAATCATGCTGGTGAGTGATGCAGTGGCGTCTGAGGGCCCGAAGATCACGGGCATCCAGTAAAGGTCTTCAGCCTTGTCCCTTACGCACAGATATTTTTCCAGTTTCTCTAAATCTTTTGATGATGTTATGCACTGTCGAAGATAAGACCTTCAAAGCCTTTCCAATTTGATGTTGAGGAACATTGTTTTTAAAGTATTCCACAATTTTTTTACGGAAGCCTTCACAGGTTGGAGAGCCTCTGGCCATCGTTACTTCTGTGAGACTCAGCCTCGCTAAGACATCCCTTTTATAGCCAATCATGTTACACACCTGATGCCAGTTAACTGAATTACTTGCTAAATGTTCTTTCAGCTGATTCTCTTACTTATGAAAAGCTTTTTCAGTCCTTTTTTGCCTGTGTCCCAACTTTTTTGAGACCTGTTGCAGCCAGAAAATTTTAAATAAGCTCATTTTGTGGATAAAAATTTAAAATGTCTCAATTTCAACATTTCAAATGTTATCTACAGTATGCTCTATTGTAAATAACATACTGGCTTGCGATCTGAAAGTCATTGCATTTTAATTTTATTCGCAATTTACACTTTGTCCCAACTATTTAGGAATTGGGGTTGTAAATAAAAAATGTAAGTGGCATAAATGATTGCATCCTTATCGTACATCAAATGAACTCAAGTCAGTTTTTGGATGGTTTAGATTAGGGGTCCCAATCTTTCCCAGTAAGAGCCGGTGTGGGTGCAGGCTTTCATTGCTACCAAGCAATTACACTCCTGATACTACTAATCAACCCCTGGACTCTTTGCTAATAAGCTTGATTAGTAGCATCAGGTGTGTAGCTGCTTAGCTGCATTGAAAGCGTGCACCCACACTGGCCCTTTCTGGGAAAGATTGGGGACCCCTGGTTTAGATGCTAAACAGCACAGTTCTTATCACCCATTATGCCAGTGACCATAAGCGAAAATAGTCTGGGCCAGCGAGTACGGCAGCATTCACTGCTCACCTGTTTATACGACATGCGTGAGCCATCATTCATCGATGGATCTGGGACTTCAGCGCAGTGGTTGTTCACGAGTAAACATGGCTCCGAGCACTAAGGGGTGAAATCATAAGGTGGTGACTTAGTCTCGGCCACGGAGGGTGGTGACTCGGACTCGGTCTCGGCCTCGGAGGTTGTGGACTCGAATACAACACTGGCAGTTACAAACGTGCTGTAGGACTGAACAGACACACAACATTTCCGACTTTTACAGCACCCATCCAGTCAATCAGAATCGTTGACAAAAGACACCAGAAGGCCAGACTAAATAATTGCGAATGTTGGATTCAAAATGAGCAGTTTCATGCATCTTGGTTTTATCATTATCAATTCTTACGCTGCACACCCTGCTGTACGAGTGTGGGTGTTAAGAATAGTTATTATTCTGACCTCTGTGATTATGCTCAAGTCAAGGCTATTCAAAATTATCCTGTGAGGTCAGGTGTGGGTGCCGGCTTTCATTCCAGCCAATCACTTACCATGAAAGCCTCCACCCACACTGGCCACTGCAGGATGAAGTTGATAGCCCTGGCCTAGATTTATTTGGTAATCTGTTAATGTTAAGATTGGGGTCGGGGGGGCCGAGAAGCTGTAGGTGTCTGAACTACATTCAGTAAAACTCAAGGAGATCTGAGCTTTTGGCCAAAGGAGTTCAAATGGTCAATACCACATATTAAATTTGAATGCTGACCAGGGCTCCTAAGTTAACTTATTCAGTGAATTGCCTCTTGCAATGCAAGACTGATCATCATGGCCCAGTTACAATGACAGCTGAGCAAGAAACAGGTGTCTGCATAATTTCAGAATCCAAATGAAAGTATATATTTTAAAATTTTGATCAATTTCCAGGTGTTACATTTTTATGTGCGTGAGTATACAGGGTCAAGTTCTGCAGATTAAACAACCACATTAACCAAATATTTGTTTTGCGATTCAACAATTTTTTTTCAATTCAGTCATTATCAGTTTTGCGAGACTAAAGCAAGCTGAAGCACATTTATTTTCATGTCCACAATATCACTTCCTCAAATTATGTTTAAATTCTCTCATAACTCTGTTGCAAGAAATAGGGAAACAAATATTTGCTTTATGATTCAAATGTTGATTTCAGTTTTGATAAAAAGTATTCAACATGATGTTACACTTACATGCTGGGCCATGCGTCAGGCAGCCATCTAGCCCTTGCACCAGCCAGGCCAGCTGACAGGTTTGCAGATGCCAGGTGTCCTCAGAGGCACCCCCACCCCCCCAGACACGCCCTGCCCCGCTCCAACGCCCACATGCACCCACCCCAGACACGCCCTGCCCCGCTCCAACTCCCACATGCACCCCCCCCCCACCCCAGGCACGCCCTGCCCCGCTCCAACGCCCACATGCACCCCCCCCCCCCCCCAGACACGCCTTTTCCCTCTCCAACTCCCACATGCACCCACCCCAGACACGCCCTGCCCCGCTCCAACTCCCACATGCACCCCCCCCCCACCCCAGGCACGCCCTGCCCCGCTCCAACGCCCACATGCACCCCCCCCCCCCAGACACGCCTTTTCCCTCTCCAACTCCCACATGCACCCACCCCAGACACGCCCTGCCCCGCTCCAACTCCCACATGCACCCCCACCCCCCCCAGACACGCCCTGCCCCGCTCCAACGCCCACATGCACCCCCCCCCCCAGACACGCCTTTTCCCTCTCCAACTCCCACATGCACCCCCCCCCCCACCCAAGGCACGCCCTGCCCCGCTCCAACTCCCACATGCACCCCCACCCTCCCAGACATGCCCTACCCCGCTCCAACGCACACATGCACCCCCACCCCCCCAGACACGCCTTTTCCCTCTCCAACGACCACATGCACCCCCACCCCCCCCAGACACGCCCTGCCCCGCTCCAACGCACACATGCACCCCAGATAAAGGCATGAGACACCCTCTCACATTATATTAATTGCCGTAAATAAACCAAATTTTTTTCAGTCAGTTTTTCACATGAAAATATGTAAAACAGATACTGGTTGTGTTACATATGCCATGCCCAGAGACTCGTACGCAAAGTAGCATTGAGCAAAATAGGCATGTTAATATGATTAACAAATGTATAATATGCATAACATTCAAGAAATGTGGGTGTTGCAAAAAGCCACCAGAACCATGTCCAAATAGCTCCAGAGTCTTTTGCGTTTGTTGGTGTTTACATGTTTGGGACTGGACACTAAATGCATGCCATGCATCAAACTTTTATGGTAACACTATCATTGATGAGGTCTTTAAGTCAATTTTCTGGGAAAGTTGTAGAAAGGCCACAATATTGGATTTTACGAATGGTAATGATCAAATGCATTAATTAGATACAAATCTTAACCTTACATGATTACCATCTTCAGCAGCATTTACTTAATGGAGCTTAAGATTTAGTTCAGTCAGACATGGTAGTCAGGCTGGTCACAAGCCTGTTTCTGTCCAATCATTCTTAACTTTAAGGTAAGGTCCCACTGCGCTGTTTAGCGATTCCGTCTGAAAAATGAAGGCGAATGTTTATTGGACTTTTTTATTCGTTTTTCAGCTGGTTTACAGACGTTACAGTATCTAGATGTTGACAGACGCCGCTAGCCGTTCCAAACTTTGGACATGTTCAAAATTTCCGACGGCCGGCTTTGGATAGCGATTGGCGGTTCTCATGCGTTACTCTGGCATTTTTTTTTTGAAGTTTTCACCGTTACTTGGGAGGAATCTCACCGGTTTTTAGACTTTTATGCTGTTGAGCAGGCGGACAGCTAAAACCCACAAAACCGCCAAAAAGATGTACAAAAATAATAAAAAAAACTCCCAAAAAATTATCCAGAATGACTGTAAATAATTGTGATTTTTTTAAGCAAACTTTATAATTTGATCTTTATTTCTCTTTTCATTCAATTTATTTTTTGAAAAATTTGTTACAAAAAAGAAAAACGAACTAAACAAAAACTTGACATGAAAACAATTGATTTCATTTCAAGTTTTTCTTTGGCTCATTTTTCCTTTTTGGGGGCGTTTGTGAAATAAATTGTGGGGGATTTGACAAACTTTGTTTTTATCCTGTAACTATATACAATTCAATTTGTTTCTTACTCATACTTAAGCAGACGTGACTCAGGCATTCGATGTTCCGTAAGCTGGGCTCAATGAAGACGTTACTCATACTTAAGCAGACATTTCTCAGACATATTTAGACATTACTCATGCTGTTCTATCAACTGTCCATGGCCAAAAAATTCGAATTTGCTGCCTTTATGGGGCAGCGAGAGGCCTTTTTCCACTTCCTCTCCTATTTCGTCCCATGAATAACACAAGGTCGCAAGTTACATTGTGTTACTTTTGTTCAGTTTGAAACTTTTGGGAACTGTGAAAAATCAGCCATTGAAGGAAATCACCCACATATTCATTTTTGTTACATTAGTTTTAAAGGGAGTAAAGTTGTATATTCAGTATTTGCCCTTGTGCACTGGTGCACTTCTGTTAACCACTGTTATTGAACAGCTCATTGCTGCATCCACAAATGCAAATTAAAACTCTGTCATATATAAACAAGATACAGAAATACTGCCACCATCTCTGGGCCCAAGCTCATTTAAGATGGACAGAGGCAAAGTTGTAAACTGTCCTGTGGTCCGATCAATCAAATTGTGAATTTTTTTCAGAAATCATGGATGTGCAAGCTTCAGGCTAAGGAGGCAAGGGACTATCGAAGGTGATGAACGCACAGTTCAAAAGCCAGCATCCAGGATGGTGTGCATTAGTCTGCATTTGGTTTGCATTAGTGCACGTAGCATGTTTAACTTCTACATCTGTGAATGTTCCATTAATGTCAAACAATACATGATAGGTTTTGGAGCAACATTTACTGGCACCAGACATTTTTTTCAGGGAAGGCCGAGCTTATTTAGTAAAACATGGCCAAACACCACAACAACATGATTTCCTAGTTAGAGCCTGGGAGCTAAACTGCAACAAAATTTTGGCTCAGTAATTTAAAGTGAAGTTAAATCTCACCCGAGTTAAATTTAGTGTTTGAGTTTGAAGAGATTAATGTTGACACTACTTTTTTCTTTGAGTAGATTAATATTCATTTTCTTTGCTTCCTCTGAAAGTATATCATAGACTTGATCAAATTTGTTCATCCTTCGATTTGGAATTGAATGTGCAATGTTTCCACTACAGTTGAAGTACAGAAGTTGAAGGCTATTAAAAGAAAATATTTGCATTTACTTCACACTTTTTATCGAACTGAGCTTTTTTTTTTTTTTTTACACAACTGCACAATTGGAACATTACTCCTCAACATCACTGTGTTCATAGATGAACATTTCTCTTCTGACTCAGCTGATGCAGACGCAAAGTCTGACCTTAAACTCAGCTTTGAGCGCTTTGGAGGAGGTTCAGTGCCCACTGATGACGAGGGATTCTGCCCTGAAAGTCGTGAACGGCCCTTTTCCTTTCGTTTGACACCCTGCTCTATCTGCCTTTTATCGATGCGCTAATGGTAGTATTTCATGTGATAGCCTATGCCATCATGCGATGTATGATCTAATTTCAAAGCAATCTCTCTCTATTCCATCCAGCGATTTCCAAGCCTGCATACAATGGCAAAATTTGACCCAGGATGCCTCAGTAAATGGTACAATGGTGCCGTAATATTTTGTACATGCTCTGCCCTCTAACGGGCTTCGCTATTGGTTTACCCCTCCGAGGCCCTGCCTCGGAGCCCGAGAAAGAAGATTGAACTCACCCGCTCCGTAGGAGGGGGTAGCGTACTCACCTCCTATAAAGCCTCAGTGCTGCCAGTGCTCGTCTCCCTTTTTCACTCAGCCACATGAAAGTTTGGACTCTCGCGAATTTCAGTCACCACCTTGCGTCGCAGAAGATATAGATAAGATTTGTCTCCAATATGCCTCCCCCATGGTGCCCTCGGACCAGCACGATGACTGTTCTGGGCCATCTGCCTGGGCTGGCAGCACCAGACGGAGGCTGCTTCCTGTGCCGCCTGTGCAAGCGCTTCCCCCAGGAGGAGCGTGAGCAGCGGCTACAGTTTTTGCGCCCTCCAGGCCAGCCTGAGAGCCGGCAGTGGCGGCAGTCCGTCTGAAGCCTTGGCAGCGACCCTCTTCCAGGTCGACGAGCTCCCTCCCGTGCTCGCGTGACAACTTGACCATCGGCCTGCTGGCCCAGCCAAAATGAAGACCGTGGCCCCGGGTAGTTTGTCCAAAGATGTCGCCCATCTTTGGATACGCCCTGCATGATTGGACGAACCCGATTGCCGCCAAATCCCTGGCGATCTCCAATGGGCTCTACTCCACAGTGTCCAGACGATGGTCGACCGCCTGGAGTCTGCCCCCGAGCAGCTGCGGTCGTACCTTCGCTCAGCAACCGCCGTCGCAGGTCTTCAGAGGACCGGCCATCTGCGGGCCCCTGCCCATGTCTACCACCACCGCAGCCTCGCCGCAGCCGTGCGGCTTCTGGTCACCCTGCTTCTGGAACGTTTACAAATAAACATTCTCTATATTATTTGTTATTTGTATATCGCTTCAGGATCATTATGTTCTCATGCTACACACAGACAGACTGGCTGTTTCAGATGTTAGTATTCCTGGTCATTTGGGACACCCTACCGGGGGGGAGCAGATTGGCTCTCCCTTCCGTTGATGGGGTTAATAATGGACACGGTGTGTGAGGCTCGTGTTTTCTCAAAATTTCCACTCAACACAGGTCTGCTAATTGGTGCTTTACCAGCTATAGCCTGTTTATGAAATGCTGGCTAGCTAACCGCCGGTGAGGTTTGCGTTGTTCTACCCGCAGGGGTAGTACACGGTCAAACAGTGTGGCTAATTCTGAATTCTGACAGTGATACCCTCCCGTCATACTGTGGCAGGTTGGTTCACGCTAAATCCGTCAATTTGCCTCAGGTTTCGTCCTGATGCAGCACCAATGAGGAAACGTTCACGAACTGATGCAGATTGCCGGCAACTTCCTAACACTGCTGGCTGGACTGGCTTCAGCGGCGTGGTAAATACAAGTCAGCACGCTCCATCTTCGGGGAAATATGGCCTTAGAGTCAACAGGAGAAAGATGGCGGCCAAGGCAGCCAGGAAGTCAAGTGTGTAGCTGGTAAAAGATGAACTTTTCGCCTTAAACCATACATTACTCTATTTGAACCTACTACAAGAACGATCCCCTTTGTTTTTTTTTTTTCCCCGAATCCTGGAGAATTTTGAAGACGCTTATCAAAAAAAACAGTTTAGTCATCGAACGAAGTACAAAACCCAAAACCAGTGAAGTTAGCACGTTGTGTAAATTGTAAATAAAAACAGAATACAATGATTTGCAAATCCTTTTCAACCTATATTCAATTGAATACACTGCAAAGACAAGTTACTTAATGTTCGAACAGGTAAACTTTGTAATTTTTTGCAAATATTAGCGCATTTGAAATTTGATGCCTGCAACATGTTTCAAAAAAGCTGGCACAAGTGGCAAAAAAGACTGAGAGAGTTGGGGAATGCTCATCAAACACTTATTTGGAACATCCCACAGGTGAACGGGCTAATTGGGAACAGGTGGGTGCCATGATTGGGTATAAAAGCAGCTTCCCTGAAATGCTCAGTCATTCACAAACAAGGATGGGGCGAGGGTCACCACTTAGAGAACAAATGCATGATCTGATTGTCGAACAGTTTAAAAACAACATTCCTCAACGAGCTATTGCAAGAAATTTAGGGATTTCATCATCTACGGTCCGTAATATCGTCAAAAGGTTCAGAGAATCTGGAGAAATCACTGCACGTAAGGCCGAAAACCAACATTGAATGCCCGTGACCTTCGATCCCTCAGGCGGTACTGCATCAAAAACCGACATCAGTATGTAAAGGACATCACTACATGGGCTCAGGAACACTTCAGAAAACCACTGTCAGTAACTACAGTTCATCGCTACATCTAAGTGCAAGTTAAAACTACAATGCAAAGCGAAAGCCATTTATCAACAGCACCCAGAAACGCCACAGCTCATCTAAAATGGACTGATGCAAAGTGGAAAAGTGTTCTGTGGTCTGACGAGTCCACATTTCAAATTGTTTTTGGAAACTGTGGACGTCGTGTCCTCCGGACCAAAGAGGAAAAGAACCATCCGGACTGTTATAGGCGCAAAGTTCAAAAGCCAGCATCTGTGATGGTATGGGGGTGTATTAGTGCCCAAGGCATGGGCAACTTACACATATGTGAAGGCACCATTAATGCTGAAAGGTACATACAGGTTTTGGAGCAACATATGTTGCCATCCAAGCAACGTCTTTTTCATGGACGCCCCTGCTTATTTCAGCAAGACAATGCCAAGCCACATTCTGCATGTGTTACAACAGCATGGCTCTGTAGTAAAAGAGTGCGGGTACTAGACTGGCCTGCCTGTAGTCCAGACCTGTCTCTCATTGAAAATGTGTGGCACATTATGAAGCGTAAAATACGACAACGGAGACCCCCGGACTGTTGAACAACTTAAGCTGTACATCAAGCAAGAATGGGAAAGAGTTCCACCTGAAAATCTTCAAAAATTGGTCTCCTCAGTTCCCAAACGTTTACTAAGTGTTGTTAAAAGGAAAGGCGATGTAACACAGTGGTAAAAAGGCCCCTGTGCCAACTTTTTTGAAATGTGTTGCTACCTTTAAATTCTAACTTAATGATTATTTGCAAAAAAAAAAATTATAAAGTTTCTCAGTTTCAACATTATACATCTTATCTTTGCAGTGTTTTCAATTGAATATAAGTTGAAAAAGATGTGCAAATCATTGTATTCTGTTTTTATCTACGATTTACATAACGTGCCAACTTCACTGGTTTTTTGCAACTCGCTTGCCAGTCATGGGAGATGAGTGAACGAGGGATCAAGGCAAGTTAAACAAAGTTCTCTCAATTACGTCCTTAATACAAGATTGTGTGTGCAATATGGACACAAGAAATGCAAACGAACATTCTTATGCGCAAGCCATATTCGCCCAGCTCCCTGACACCAACCCCTGCACGCCTGTCACGAAAAAGGATAAGTTGGAACCTACTCTCTCCGACCTGCAGGATAACATTGTCAGGTTGGTAGCAGAGAAGATAAAGGAAAACATTCTGTAGCTTGTCTGATCAAAAAAAAATACTGATACGGTTGAGCCTCTTAAAGATTCGATGGAATTTGTCGCAAGAGAGGTTTAGGATGTGAAAGCAGACATGATGTCCGTCAAGCCCGTTACTGAAGAGCAGCAGGGGAAACTTGCCAAGGTGGAAGATAAAGTATGAAATGGAGTGTTATCATCGTAGATTGAACTTGAGACTGTACAGCCTTTCTTAAGCGGAGGGAAAAGTGGTGAAACGGTGTGTTAGACATTTGTAAGGTGGGCGTCCTACTGCAAGAATCTCCAGTTGCATATTGATGTTATTGACAGGGAGTTAGTGTGGAAACATGCAAAAGACTCTGATTACCTTAAAGACAACAAACTCAAATTTGGAAGAAGACCTGACTTCCAAGGATAAAGAAGCACACAATAAGCTGTGGCCACTGATTGCAGAGGCCCAAAAACAAGGGAAGAAGGCCGACTATGTAGGAGCTTACTTATTATAACTTTGTTAGCATTATGATTATTTTTCAATGGTGAAACTGAATTTGGCGGCTCATACTGCCTTATTATTCAGTTGTTATCCAGGCGGAGGAGGTGGAGAGGGTGGACTCATACAAGTACCTTGGGGTCCACATCAATAATAAACTGGACTGGACTCACAACACAGACGCCCTCTTCAGGAAAGGACAGAGCAGGCTGTTCTTCCTGAGGAGACTCCGATCATTTGATGTCTGCAGCAGGCTACTAAAGAGCTTCTACCAGTCTATAGTGGCCAGCGCCCTGTTCTTCGCTGTGGTGTGCTGGGGAGGCGGCCTCAAGGCGGGCGAGGCTGGCTCACTTAATAAACTGGTGAGGAAGGCCCGCTCTGTGGTCGGGGTTGAGTTGGACAGTCTGGAGTCAGTGGCTGAGAAAAGGATGACGGACAAATTCAAGGCCATCCTGGATAACCCCTCTCACCCTCTCCATGAGGAACTGTGGCAGACGGGCAGCTCTTTCAGCCAGCGCATCATCCCACCCAGATGCAGAACTGAGCGCTTCAGGCACTCCTTTGTGCCCACTGCCATCAGACTGTACAACAGCAGCAGGAGACTGTCCTCACACTCAACAGCCCCCAATGCATAAGGACAATAACATCCATACTCTCTCACACACCCTCTCTCTCTCTCCCCCACACACACACTCTCTCAGACATACACACACACTGACCACTGCACTCAGGACTCTACTGTAATAATGCCCATCATTATGCTGTACTATTCATTTCTCCACTAATCCACTTTTTCTTCACTAAGCCACTTTACATCCAATTGTACTCTTTTAGTTTTTATATACCTTTTTATATACCTTTTTATATATGGTCTTTTTTATATTATGTTGTCTTTTTATATCTGTAATCTTTAATGTATGTCTGTGCTGCTGCAACACCTGAATTTCCCCTATGGGGATAAATAAAGAACTATCCATCTATCTATTCAGTAGATTTTACTCGAAAGAGTGTGCCTCAGGTTATATTGCAAATAATGTGGTTCAGAAGAATTATCCAAAGGTGAGGTTCATCTATGCTGTTTTTACATACTCAGGTTCTTAAGCCAGTATTTGTTATCATGCTCATTATGGCACTTTCTTTGTGTTCTCTCAATGTAAGGGGTATTTGTGAACAGGTCAAGAGGAAAGCTGTCCTTTTATTTTTTTAAAGAGGACCTAATTTGCTGTTTTTCCAAGTTCATATTTTGGTTTTTGACTCCCCTAGAGTAGGCTACTCCTGATCCCGCAAAGTAAAAAAAGGGTACTTATTTTGCTCAAACTACCATCCTCAAAAAACCCCATTTGTAGTCCATAGTAGTCTCTGCCTGAAACGCCTCATTGGGGCGGCTCTTCCGCTATGGACCCCCCTCCCCGTGTGCCCACTTTCTTCTGACTGGCCAGCTCTGTGGAGGGCGGGATGAGGGAGTTGGGCCGGAAGAGGCTGCAGAACGCAGTTTGTCTGCTTCCCCAGAATGAAACAAGAGACACGGCTATCATCTGATAACGAAGCGGCGGGCAACGTTATACTTGAATATAGATCTAATGAAATGAACTGTTCTATTACACGCAGCGGCGAAAGTGGAGGAAGCAATGTCAAAATCTGGCAGCGCAAGTTCCACTTTGCTTCGGCTACAGTTTGCTACTGTTGAGTACAGTAGTTCGTCTGCTAGCTAGGATGCAGGGAAAGCTAGAATCCACAGCATACAGACACATTTGTAGAACGGGTTGACATACCCAAGTGTAGACCGAAGACTGTAGAAATCCAATGGGTCTGAGTTTACATTACATTACATTAAAGGTTCTTAGCAGATGCTCTTATCCAGAGCAACGTGCATAAGTTTAGAGGAAAACATGGACAGTGAGGAGCAGCTAAAAGTGGACCAACAGCTTATGGACTGCTTCGGTGTGTTTTAGGACCTGCTGGTTCGTGTGCATAACTGTGGTGAGTTGTTAGTTTTCCCACGCAAACAGCTTCTGTGCTAGTATATGACGGAGGGCCGAAAGCTCCAAGCTAAACGGCCTTTTCGGAAATTGCCCGTGGTAATGATTTACCTATTGCTTCAGAATGATCAGTTCTTCCTCGCGGAAAATGGGTGAGTTATGGAGAGTGTGCTAGATAGAGCTCTGGTTATGTAATGAACATAATACAGGTTTTACAGACCGTACGTTCCGTCATCGAGAACCATTGCTTATGTGGAGCTAGCAAATCGATCACCTCTACAGGAAAGAATTTAAAATTTAATCGATGGCAATAAATCGTTTGTTATACATGTTATAGCTTGTGCGCTTCCCTATTGCTTTCACCGGTAGCATCAGAGAGCTTGCCCAGACATTGGAGATGTATCAGGCTTGCCCCGGTCATGTATAAGTAAAGTGATTGTTTTCCAAACACCCAAAAGCGCACCCAAGCTTTGCAAAATTTTCGGCTGGTCTAACTGCACCTCTCCGGTTAGCTTGAACTGTAGTGGCTATGTAGTACGAACTGTAGTACGATATGATCAAACTGTCACATGGATGCTTACCGAAGTTACACAAGCAAACCGATCAGAATTGCTGCATACAAGTTAACCAGGAGCATTTTTAATTAGCAGAGCACGCGAACTAACATGCAGTAGCTGATGATCGGTCATGACTTTGAATGTAATCTGTCGCGTGAAATTTGTTTGGCGTCCGGTGTGAAAGCTGCTTAATGCGCACATAAAGTCTGTATTCGTGTCTTTGCTTTGACTTTGAATGTAGCTAATCTGTTGCGCGAAAAATTCGCTGGTGTGAAAGAGGCTTCACGTGGATTTGCGTCTTTGCATTGACTTTGAATGTAGACTAATCTGTCCTGCGAAAAATTTGTTTCTTGTCTGATGAGAATGCAGCTTTATGGATAGTAAGCGACAGCTAGAGAGAGCTCGGTTATGTTATGAACATAATACAGGTTTTGCAGACTGTAAGTTCCGTTAGCGCGGACAAGTTGCTTATGTGGAGCTAGCGAATTGATCACTTCTGCTGGAAAGAATTACCTATTTAATCT
Organism: Gymnothorax reevesii; assembly: GCA_029721435.1. Lineage (NCBI taxonomy): Eukaryota > Metazoa > Chordata > Actinopteri > Anguilliformes > Muraenidae > Gymnothorax > Gymnothorax reevesii. The sequence goes on from CM056586.1 coordinate 805,260, forward strand.
CCGCCTTATTTGGCTTTTTATTAGCCACAATAATTTTTAAAGGGGGGAAATTATGAAATTATGTCAAGGTAGTGCAGAGAAATCATTTCTTAACCGGGAGAGCTTCTGCATTTCGCATTGCTTTCATGGTAGCACCAGAGAGCTTGCTCAGACATTTGTGAAGTCTCCGGCTGATCCTGGTCAGGGATAAGTGAAGCGATCACTAACTGTTGTGGCTACAATCGGGCAACGTTATGATGAAACTGCCACATTGATGCTTACCGAAGTAACACAAGCATACCGATCAGAATTACTGCATATTAGTTAACCAGGAGCATTTTTAATTAGCAGAGCACGTGAACTAACATGCAATAGCTGGTAACCGAGCGGTCATAACCACAGAGACAAACCCTTGCAATACAGGTTTTACAGACAGCAAGTTCTGTTACTGTGAACAGTTGTACTAAGCATCCAAATTACAAACAAGTATTAAAAGTTAGCTTCAAATGAGGTTTAAGTTCTGTTATGGCCCCAATTTGTTATTACATTTATAACACAACAGCAACAGCAAGGGATGACAAACACAGTTTTAACAACTAAAACACATTTAATTTTTAACAAAGACAAAGACTAATAACAACCTACAACTAAAGACCAAGATTGATAAATAAAAAAAAACAGAAATCATTACAGTCCCTTTTTGGTGGGGTGGCTTGGTGATGTCCTGGATGAAGAAAATGCTCAAACACAGGCAAAGAAATCCACAAAAGAAACGTCACAGGTCTTGAACAGAATGGCAGGTCTGGTCATCTTCTTGCAATTTCTCCTACTACTTTACTGTCTCAATTCTTTTCTTTATATACTCTTTTGCAGACCCCACCCACATTGAGACCTCTTTTTTTTTTTTTAATTTTCTGAGACTTGCCCCAGACATGTCCAGGACATGTCTAAACATGACTCCAGTCTGAGCTTAACAAAAAAAGGTAAATACTGCCATCTAGTGGCCTATATTCACATTACACCTCCATTCCAAAAGGGAAAAATTTTGACTCATAAAGGCAAAATTTTTCTTTTCAATACAAAATGGTTAAGTGAACACTTGTCTATATATACATATCATACAATATTCAAACACATGATATACACATTCAAACACGGGATAAGCAATCAGCAATCACATTGTCTGTACCCTTCACATGCTTAATTTCCAAGTCAAACTCCTGTAAAATCAAACTCCAATTCAACAATCTCCGATTCTTGTTTTTCATCTTACTCAAAAACATTAACGGATTGTGGTCAGTGTACACAATCATTGGCTTTTGTCCTGTACAAACATAAACCTCAAAGTGTTGTAAAGAAAGGACCAGAGCCAACAGTTCCTTCTCTATTGTGGAATAGTTCCTTTGGTGGCGATTGAACTTCCTGGAGAAGTATGCCACGGGATGCTCAATGTCATCAGAGTCACTTCTCTGTAGGAGCACAGATCCACAAGCTTGGTCGCTAGCATCGACCGCGATGGAGAACGGTTTGTTGAAGTCAGGAGATTTGAGCACGGGGAAGTGACACAGCAGAGACTTCAGGCAATCGAAGGCTCTCTGGCATGCATCATCCCAAGTGAACTTTACGCCTTTTTTCAGTTGGTTAGTTAGACTGAGAGCAATCTCAGCAAAGTTCTTGCAGAACTTGCGGTAGTACCCGATCATTCCAAGGAAGCGGCGCAAAGCTTTTTTGTTGTCAGGAACTGGAAAGTCCATGATGGCTTGGACTTTAGCATTTATGGGTGCCACCTTACCCTGGCCTATGACGTAGCCAAGATAGGTGACAGTAGCACAACCAAAGTCACTCTTGCTCAGGTTAACAGTCAGGTTAGCCTGGGTCAGGCGCTGGAACAACGTCTCTACATCTTTTAGATGTTCTTCCCGGGAGTCACTCCATGTGATCAGGTCATCGATGTACGCACCCGTGTGTGGCAATCCGGCGATTGTAGACTGTATCATCCTTTGGAACGTGGCTGGGGCATTTTTCATGCCAAAGGGTAGGACTTCATACTGGTACAATCCAGATGGTGTGGCAAAAGCAGAGATGCTCTTGGCCCTCTCAGTTAAAGGCACACACCAATAACCCTTCAATAAATCAATCTTGGTCAGAAACTTTGCTTGCCCTACTCTATCAATACAATCATCAATCCTAGGTCTTGGAAGTACATCAGTTCTAGTTACAGCATTGACTTTGCGATAATCTGTACAGAATCTAGTACTTCCATCAGGTTTTGGAACTAGCACACAGGGTGAACTCCAATCGGAGTTGGAGGGTCTGATAATATCATGTTTTAACATGTACTCAACCTCTTTCTCAGCAATCTTTCTCTTTTCAGGATTCATCCGGTATGGATGCTGTTTTATTGGTTTGGCATCACCAACATCTACATCATGAGAGGCTATAGTAACTCTCTTTGGAACATCAGGAAACAAATCCTCATATTTCTTGATCAACCTTTCAAACTGATCTCTCTGTGAGGGTTCTAAGTGCTGGAGTTTTACATCAAGATTTTGCAACACTTCAGTGTTTGACAATTTACATGAAAGAACTTCAGCTTTAATTCTTGGTTCATCATCTTGAAACTCCCCCTCATCTTCACACGTTTCGACCATTGGAGAATCTGAAGTGACAGCTGCAACCCTAGCATTTCTGTCATGATAAGGCTTTAGCATGTTAATATGACACAATTGTTTTGGTTTTCTCCTATCTGGAGTCTTCACAATGTAATTGAGATCATTGAGTTTTGTCAGAATTTCATAAGGACCATGAAATCTAGCCTGCAATGGATTGGACTGCAAGGGAAACAACACAAGGACCTTGTCTCCTGGTTTAAACTCACGGCTTCTAGCCTTATGATCATACCAAATTTTCATTTTTCCCTGACTTGATTTCAAGTTCTCTTTGGCAAGGTCACAAGCTGCACGCAATCTTTCCTTGAACTTGCCAACATAGTCTAACAGACTGATATGCGGCTCTTTCTCTTGCCATTGTTCACTCAATAATAGCAAAGGTCCTCTCACTTCATGACCAAACACTAGCTCAAATGGACTGAATCCAGTAGACTCCTGCACTGCTTCTCGAGCTGCAAACAACAGCAAATGAACCCCTTCATCCCAGTCTTTCTCATGGTCATAACAATAAGTCCTCATCATTGTCTTGAGAGTGGAATGAAACCGCTCTAAGGCACCCTGACTTTCTGGATGATAGGCACTAGAAAGAATCTGCTTTGCACCTAGTTCATACACAACCTGCTGAAACAAACCAGAAGTGAAATTGCTACCTTGGTCTGACTGAATTTCCCTGGGAAGGCCAAACAACGTGAAGAACTTTATCAAAGCCTTTGAGATTGCAGTTGCCTTGATGTTACGTAGAGGTATGGCTTCAGGGAATCTGGTAGATGCACACATGATTGTCAACAAGTACTGATTTCCAGATCTAGTCTTGGGTAATGGACCAACGCAATCAACAATGACCCTAGAGAATGGCTCCCCAAATGCTGGGATAGGCTGCAATGGAGCTACAGGTGGGTCTAACTGGTGTTTTCCAACTACCTGACAAGTGTGACAGGTTTTGCAAAAGTTGGAAACGTCTTTCCGAAGCCCAGGCCAAAAGAAGTGTTTCATGATCTTATCAACAGTCTTGTTAACACCAAGATGACCTCCTAAAGGTAAACTATGAGCCATTGTTAAGATCTCATTCCTATAGACCTTCGGAACAACAATTTGCCTGACCACTGCCTAATCTGCATTGGCAGGGATATCAGGAGGGCGCCACTTCCGCATCAACACACCATCCTTGAGATAATACCCAACTGGAACTGCATCTATTTCTTTTTCAGGAAGGGCTCTCCTCTTTAGTACACCAATTTCAGGATCATTAGCTTGCTCCTCAATCAACCGCTTTCTGGACAGAGACAAGTCTCCAGACACATCAGAATCACCAGACCCATCCGGCTGGCTGAATAGAGAACTGATAAAAGTATCTGATAAGTCCTCAAACGGAGAAACCATAGTAGGCCAATCAGAGTCATGAGGCGAACCACCTGAGTCCTGACTATTCAATGTACTGGACGGCACCACAACATCATCTTCTTTAGCCTTCTTGGCCATAGCACGAGTCACTGCGCAAGAAGGATACAGAGATGGGTCCTCATCCCCATTTTCAGTGCTCGGCTGTGAAGTAAGATGTACAGGGGGAACTACTTTGCCCCCAGCCAGGTCATTGCCTAGCAACAGAGAAACACCCTTTATAGGTAGACTTGACATAAGTCCCACCTTTACCTGTCCTGTAACTAAATCTGACTTCAAGAATATAGAGCGCAGGGGTACAGATACAGTCCTCCCTTCAATACCTTGTACAAGTATGAAATCCCCTGAAGCGGTCTCATCACGTAACTCCAAGGAGTCCATCAACAAAAGTGACTGAGAAGCTCCGGTATCCCTTAGGATATATATGGGGACAGGAGTAGTATGCTCATTCAGAGCCACAAATCCCTCTGACACAAATGGAAGAAATTCCTCCCTCACGAAGTCAGCTGTATCAGGCTTTTTAGCCCCACAAGAAGCAGGCAATTTTGCAGATTGGTTATCTACTACAGGGGTTTCTAACCTTGTTTTCACAAAGGCATTTGGTTTGGTATCCTTTTCTTTTTCTTTCTTAGTTTTTAGGAACCAACAGTTAGTTGTAACATGACCAGATTTCTTGCAATAACTGCAAACTAGACCACTTTTGTCACTGTCAGCTTTCACACTTTGATCAGACCTGATACTGGATTTCTGAGCACCATCACCAGATTTGTCTTTGGGTGAGGAATCTTGGGTATCACCATAACCCTTTTTCTGAAATTGGGACCATTTATTGTTACTGCTAGACTGAAATTTGGACTTATGAGTGAGAACATATTCATCTGCAAATTTGGCAGCTGATTGCAAGTTCAGTGCTTGCTTCTCATTAAGGTAGGTCTTAAGATCATCCTTAACACAGTTCTTGAATTCTTCAACTAACACCATCTCTTTTAGTGAGTTGAAATCATCCTTGACCTCCATAGAAGTACACCAGCGCTCAAAGCAAACCTGCTTCTCATTTGCAAATTCAACATAAGTCTGATTTTCAGATTTCTTCAGACCTCTGAATTTCTGTCGGTAAGCCTCTGGAACCAACTCATAAGCTCTCAAAATAACCTTTTTGACAACCTCATAATCAGAGGAATCATCTGCAAACAAAGCCGAATAGGCTTGTTGAGCTTTACCCTTGAGGACAGTTTGCAACATCAGAGGCCAGTGTTCCTTTGGCCACTGGCAACTCTTTGCTACCTTTTCAAAACACTGGAAGTAGTTGTCAACATCCTTTTCAGAAAATGGAGGCACCAGTTTTACCTCCTGACTGGCACAAAATTTATTTTTAGTTTCAATTTTAATTTTTAGTTTCTCCATTTGGAGTCTTTCCTCTCTATCCAACTTCTCTAATTCAAAATCTCTCTGTCTCTGTCTCTCTCTTTCTGCTCTTTCCTCTTTCTCTCTCTCAAATTCTCTGTTTTTCTTCTCTTGCTAATTTTTCTAACTCAAACTGCCTTTGTTTTTCTTTTTCTTCCCTCTCAATCTCTAGCATTTTTAATTTAAGTTCCATTTCTATATTTGGATTTTCCACTGGAAACTGTTCCAGATCTCCTGGTGCAAACACATTTTCATCAATGTAATATTCAACTATCTCTCTAGCCAGTCTTGCTTTTCGCATGGCTGGTTTTACCTCTGTCAGCTCCAACTGTCTGCAAATTTCTAGCAGTTCTGTCTTTTTAAAAGACTTCAAAACCCCTACGGTTGGTGATGCCAAGAAATCATCCATTGCTGTTGTCAATATATATCTAGGAAAATTCACAAAACAATTTCACAATTTGGAATGTTAGATTTTCAATAAATTACTCACACAATGGTCTATCCCGGACCTTGAGCCCCCAATTTGTTATGGCCCCAATTTGTTATTAAATTTATAACACAACAGCAACAGCAAGGGATGACAAACACAGTTTTAACAACTAAAACACATTTAATTTTTAACAAAGACAAAGACTAATAACAACCTACAACTAAAGACCAAGATTGATAAATAAAAAAAAAACAGAAATCATTACAGTCCCTTTTTGGTGGGGTGGCTTGGTGATGTCCTGGATGAAGAAAATGCTCAAACACAGGCAAAGAAATCCACAAAAGAAACGTCACAGGTCTTGAACAGAATGGCAGGTCTGGTCATCTTCTTGCAATTTCTCCTACTACTTTACTGTCTCAATTCTTTTCCTTATATACTCTTTTGCAGACCCCACCCACATTTAGACCTCTTTTTTTTAATTTTCTGAGACTTGCCCCAGACATGTCCAGGACATGTCTAAACATGACTCCAGTCTGAGCTTAACAAAAAAAGGTAAATACTGCCATCTAGTGGCCTATATTCACATTACAGTTCACACACATACTGTAGAATTTCCCCTGATATCACTCTTGCACATTTAGGACACAAACAGTAGCAACAGTCACCTGGCTGCGTTAGCCGCTGTGTTACAGCCAGTCAACTGGCTATCACGTCAGGTTAGCTTATGCGGTAAAAGCGACTTACAGCCTCTGTGTCTGAGTCACAGACAGTCGCGGCCAGTACAGGCTTCAGATATTTTACAAAGCCTGCGTTTGAGGCCAGTTGTTAGTGCTAACTATCGCTAGTGGTCCTGCTAGCCACCCGTAACACGTTAGCTTCTCTTACATTATTTGCTGTTATATGGTTACTTACAGCTTCTGGCTCCGAGCGCTTGATTGATGCAACTGCTTCAGGTTTGAGAAGCAGCTGAAACACTTATCTTGTGCCGAATTATCCCTTATTGACAAAGCCGTCTTGGGTGAAATGCTGAGCACAAGCAGCTAATGTTCCCTTTGGCTGTGGCTGTTTGCTGCCAGCAAACAAAAAAGCTACCCACTGATTTCTGGTGGCATCGTCTTTTGGGAATATATTTGTTTTTCTTCGCGTCCAAAAGTAAGCGGACAAGTAGCTTTGGGAGAGATGCTTACAAAATTGCGCCTCAAATGATCTGCATGACTATGGGTTGTGCATGACTACTTGAGTTTGTGGGTAAATAGGGGTCTGAAGACCATGTAGGGGCACAAATACAAAATGAGGGGGGGTAATGAACAAACTTCACAAAACTGTACAGAGACCAAAACAGGTAGCAGTATTGAAAGTAAAAGCCCACACCAATGGGAGTGATCTTCACTCTGAGGGTAACAGGAAGGCAGATGAGTGGGCAGAGATTGCAGCTCGTGGAGGAAAAGTTGTTTCGGTAGCGGCTCTGCAAACAGAGCAAGTGAAAAAAGGAAATATTCTTTTAGAACTACAGCAACTGCAGCTGAGGAATGGCTTTGGATGGAGAATGGTGGGAAACTGGAGCAAGACCACATTTGAAGGGGCCCTGAAGGTGCTTATGTTCTGCCTGGTAGTATGATGGGAACAATGATCCATTTATACCACTCACTAGGGCATGATGGAGTGAAGCGAATGCGGCACAGGATGGCACAAACATGGTGGCATCCTAAATTGAGTGTTAACCTTCACAATTCTGTTTGCAAGTGTATAACGTGTGCGCGATGCAATCCAGGACCCACCATTGAGACTAGGATGAGACAACAGCCCCGACCCACCCAAGCTTTTCAAGTAAAGACTGGGTGACGCAGCTACCATCGGTTCTCCTCTCTATGAGAGCAGGACCAACTGACCAGACTTTTGTCCCAGTGTGTCTCACAGGATCACTGGACAGAACCGGACGCAGGAGAGGACAACATGAAAACGTGTTAGATAGAACATGTAGACCAGATGGTGGTGAAATCAGAAGACGACATTTGATCCTACCTGGTCCGGACCACACACTGTCCTGCTCACAACCCCATCGGCTGCCCGGGTGACTGGGATTCCAGTGTGGATCCATATCTCACGTTTGAAAAATATCGGGCAGAGACACAACAAGGGCACAATAATCCCCGTCTCGTCCTCTGGCTCCTGGGAGCCAGTTCTTCCGTTTTGTGTCTAAAGGCAGACACACGTTTCCACAGTACACAAATGTGCACAAACTCAGCAGGCTGCAGATGGACCTGGAAAAACCTGAGGAGTATTAACCCAAATGGATGGGGCTCCATCCAGTGCAATAAGGACATTTGGAAGATGACAGATTGTCATTTTTGGGGTATAAGGAACCCTGGTAAATTAGTAGATCTATGTTATAGTGCTGTTGAAGGTATTTATCTGGAAGGATCCGAGAATGTGGGTTGACACAGTATTAGGTTTGGAAGAGGCTATTAGAGCGCATGAAATGTTTAATATCAATTGGTATAAACTGCAGCGGGACTGGAGGAAGATGGTTGCCCCCCTCTGATGGCCATACATAAGTATGCCCTTAAATTGAGAGGTGAGACCCGTGCTACATGCACCCCTCCAGGGAAGCCCGGCACAAGCCCTGTATTGTATCCTGGACCAAAAATTGGATTAGCTGCTGAAGGAGAGCCTCTGCCTGCTCTGGTTGGTGTGTCAACTCGACATTCTCATTTAATTATTAAAGTGATGCATATTATCTGGCCTAGGAATTGTTCAAATTTTACATAATTAGAACAATCTATCCTAACCCTGATCAATTTTATGTTACAGTGGTTGCCAAAATGTGATGAATATGATGTACATAGGAAACGTAGAGATCTGCTATCAGATATTGCAGGATGGGTGGGAGCCACTGGCTCAACAGTGAATGCCATTTCAATGGCTATAGAATCTAATAACCATGATTGAGCTGAGAATCTGTTGGCAACAGGCACAATATCGGTGGCAAAGGGAGGACTACTTTCTAACCATGCTACTCGCCAACTTTCTTCTGCTACGAATGACACTGGGGAGAGGATCACTGTTTTGCTCCGGCATTTACTTGAAAATACTAAAACTTACGAAGAGACTCTATTGGTAGAGCATGTGATGCGTCTTGCACCTACAACCTCTTTAAACTAAGCAACTCTACAAACAGATATCTTACTTAATGGTATTAACATCAGAGATAGGAAATGTAACGACAACTGGTTAAGACAGTGCATCTATATGTTACACCACAGTGTAAAGGTTATTAGGATGGCATATTTTATAACATACAGTGGGATAAGTTTTGGTCTTGACTCAATAAATATGTTTTACGCAACAAAGTCGAAGTACATTTTAAGATTATTCATTTATTTTAGCCCACTAACTTTACTTAAAAGGTGCAGAATCGATATATCAGATACTGGTGTCTTCTGTGATTGTAGGCTTGAAACTGCCTGTCATTTGTTTTATGAATGTGTGCACTCAAGATTTTTTTGGGATGGTCGGATTTTTGAGATGCCAAATGCCGTGGCCGGAATGAAATGACAAAATAAGAAACAAACACTGACAGAAATCAGAGAGAGAGACTCGCGCTTCCCAAGGACCCAGATCCAGTCCGTATAATAAGGAAGCAAAGCAAGTTCAACAGAACGAATTGAAAGGGAAAAAATCTCGGGACCTGAGATGAAAAGAATTAGCACCAGACGGTGCCCAGAAAGAGGAAAAACTGAAAGATTCCCTTGTTAACTCGCACTTTACTCTTTTACAGCCAATACATCAACATTTCTCTCACTAGAGACCTTACCGGCTGAAGTGAAAACAAAACACTGACACTCTAGCAAGGGCAGTGAGGCGGGACTTGGGCTTAAATAGAATCCGGGCACCACCCCGAGTTAATGCCAGCTGGCTCAAGAATCCGATTGTGGGCAAACCGATATCATCCTGGACGAGAGCAATCAAGAAAGCTCTCAAAGCCACCACCAGCCTCCAAAACCATGACATTTTTTGGATAGAGCTTGAACTATTGTGTAGTTCCTCATGGTTTAGCAATGTCACTCTCCCAAATAAAATATGATATTTTTCTATGAAAACACTGGATTTAATGATAACTACATTTTTTTCCAGAAACCTTCTTTTTGTTCTGGGAAAATTCCACATCCACAAACGTAAATGTTTTGCAGCTTTTAAAAATGAAGTCAAATTGTATTTGGACTGTATACTAATGGGACTCCGCAAAGCCGAGCAAAGTCTTTATAGCTGTGAAAATCTTGCTTCCTCTATGTAAGAATGTATTTATACTCTCTCTCCTATATGTTTGTATAAGATATCAATATTAATTTAAAAAAATGGCCTTAGAGTCTGTATGTTCTCATGCTTGACACAATGGCTGTTTCTAATGTTGGCATTCATGGTCATTTGGAACAGCCTACTGGGGGGCAGCAGAGTGGCTCTCCCTTCTATTGACGAGGTTGATAAGAGATAGGGTTCAATAAAGTGTATTTAACAATCTATCTTCTGCATGCATGTTTTAACTGCTCTTCTGCATGCATGTTTGGTTGTCATGCTTTTTTTGTCTAGCTGTTTCAGGGTTGTCTCGTTTTTTAATTTATAGTGTTGTCTACCTTTTTCTCCATACTAATATGTTTTCTTACAATTTCTTGTTTATTTTAGGGAGCCTTGTAATATCTGGCCTGGGACAACAGATGAAAACGAGCCTTTTGGCTAAATCTGGCATACTTGCAGAAATGTTTATTAATATGCTCTGTCCCAGTCAATTAATCCAGTAAATAAATAAATAAATAAATAGGCACCTTTGGTTTAGATGTGTTAAAAGCCTTAAAATAAATTACATTTTTATTGCAGAAGCATACTCTCACAAAGGAAATTGTAGAAAAATGTAACCTTCAACCCAAGTGAATTTTAAGGGAAAAAGAAAATCCCTGACAAAGAAATAATTATGTTCAATAAAATCACTTGTTCCACAATTATTGGCAGCCCTAATAATTCCTCGGAATTAAATGTAATTGAAGTATTTCTGTCATTTCTACAGTAGTTTACAAAGTTGATCAGAGTATCTAGGAACACTTAATTAGTCACTCATCACTCCCTGTTTCCCTGGGGTATAAATATGACGTGACACAGAGACCATTTCTCTTATCCACTTTTCAACATGGGAAATACAAAGGAACACACCATTCAAGTAAGGCAGATGTGTGTCGACCTTCACAAGTCGGGCAATGGCTACAAGAAAATATCCACTCAACTGCACCTGCCCATATCTACTGTCAGAGGAATCATTAAGAAGTTTAAAACAACTGGAACAGTGGTAAACAAGCCTGAACGAGGACGCGAGGTTATTTTGCCACCACGCACAGTGAGGAGGATGGCAAGAGAAATTAAAAGTTCTCCAAAGCTCACTGTTAAAGATTTGCAACAAATGGTAGCATCTTAGGGGCACAAAGTCTCCAAAACAACCATTAGGCACTATCTACGTGCCAACAAGCTGTTTGGGAGGCATGCACGGTAAAAACCTTTTCTCACTCACAATCATAAACGCAAACGTCTGGAGTTCGCTATGCAGTACTGGGACTTCAACTGGGACCGTGTGTTTTGGTCAGATGAGACCAAGATGGAGCTTTTTGGCAACAAACACTCTAAGTGGGTCTGGCGGAACACAAAAGATGAGTATGCAGAAAAGCACCTCATGCCCACTGTGAAGTAAGGGGGAGGATCGGTGATGCTGTAGGCCTGTTTCTCTTCCAGAGGCCCTGGGAACCTTGTTAGGCTGCATGGCATCATGAACGCTTTGAAATACCAGGACATTTTCAATCAAAATCTGGTGGCCTCTGCCCGAAAGCTGAAGATGGGTCGTCACTGTGTCTTTCAGCAAGATAATGGCCCTAAACATGTGGCCAAATCTACACAGAAATAGTTCACCAGACACAGAATCAAGCTCCTCCCATGGCCATCTCAGTCCCCAGACCTCAACCCCATTGAAAACCTGTGGAGTGAGCTGAAGAGGAGAGTGCAGAGGAGAGGACCCAGGTCGCTGGATGATTTAGAGAGATTGTGCAAAGAGGAATGGTCGAAGATCCCTCTTTCTGTATTCTCCCATGTGTGAAACATTATAGGAGAAGATTAGGTGCTGTTTTGTTGGCAAAAGGGGGTTGTACAAAGTATTAACATCATGTGTGCTAATAATTGTGGCACACATGATTTGATGTAAAAGAATTATTTCTTAATGTGGGATCTTTTTCCCTCTGAATAAATGCACTTGAATTAAAGGTTGGATTTTCCTCTTTTATTCATTCTGGTCCTATATTATTTAGAAAAAAACTGAATTTATTAGAAGCTAGAGACAACATCTCAACCAGGGGTGCCAATAATTATGGAGGGCGCTGTAACTTGATGATTTTTTTTTTATAAAATAATGTTCACTTGATGCAACATTGTATTTTCCAATGTTTGTACAATAAACATTATGTACCAACTGTTTGATTGTGGATTCCTTCTTGCATTTTGTTCATTTTATTCAGGATGATAGTATTTTAAAAGAATTTAGGGAATATTTCAATCTCAGATTAATACAACCCCAATTCTGAAATAGCTGGGACAAAGTGTAAATTGTGAATTAAAATCAAAATGCAATGACTTTCAGGTCACATGAGCCAATATGTTATTTACAATAGAACATAGATAACATTTCAAATGTTGGAACTGAGACATTTTCCATTTTTATCCATAAAATGAGCTGATTTCAAAATTTCTGGCAGCAACAGGTCTCAAAAAAGTTGAGACACTGGCAAAAAAGGGCTGAAAAAGCAATTAATATATAAGAGAATCAGCTGAAAGAACATCTAGCAAGTAATTATGTTAACTGTCATCAGGTGTGTAACATGATTGGCTATAAAAGGGATGTCTTAGAGAGGCTGAGTCTCTCAGAAGTAAAGATGGCCAGAGGCTCTCCAAACTCTGAAGGCTTACGTAAAAAAAATGTGGAATAATTTAATGTTCCTCAACGTTTCTGATTCTTAATCGGAAATGGGTTGAGAGAACTCGGCGTTAGGATAACGTCACTGATTGTCAACAGAGTTTTATTTTTACTCTGAGTGGACAGGAGTTGGCAAAATCAGATTTTTAAAGCGTTTTCTTTGGCATATCAAGCCAATCGGACATTGCTGGAAAAAAAAGTACCATTGTGAGAAACTAGAACTCAAAAGGGGGGGGGGGGGGGGACACGTCACTTTATGACAACAATTTGTCCTGGGTAGTTCTCAATCATTTTCCTTTATTGACGCGTTTTTCAATTATCGTAATTTGCAACCGAAGACACGGATTCTATCCATATGCATCTAACAGCGATTAAATCATGGGCTAAATTTATTACAGTGGCGGAACAAGAACAGAGAATTGGGTTGCACAAAACATCTGTTTAATAAAATTATTAGTCCTGACCTGTTCTGTCATTTTCATAATTAACAGAAGGTTCATTCCAAGAGCTCCACACTTAACAGGTGCTGCTTGTTCTCCCCAATTAGGTAAGACGACAATTAATCATCTGGGCGCGCATTTGCTGCATTTAAATCAGTGTCATTCAAAATGGCATACCTGTTTTACAGCCTATTGAACTGCCGAGTGCCACTTTTTTCTTTTTAAATCAATCAACACAAAACTGAGAGTGAAAGTCCGCATTTCATTGGAACGCAGACCAGTTCAATCAACGCGAAGCATTGGCTTATTAATAAGTAAATTATTTTTCTGTATTGAATTTAGCTCATGATTTCATTGCTGTTAGATCGCATATGGAGAGAAACCGTGTCTTCAGTTGGCAATTACAATAATTGGAAAACGCGTCAATAAAGTAAAATGATAGAGAACTAGCCAGGACTAATTGAAGCACTGATTACGAAAACCCCACAAGTCAAGTCAAGTCAAGTGTGACTTGTGGGGTTTTAGTAATAGGAGCTTCAGTTGTTGTCATAAAGGGACGTGTCTTTCCATCACTGGGAAGAAGGGCGGGTCTGAATAGACCTTTCATTTAAATTTCCCCAAAATGTCATAGAAAATAATTCTTGAATGCAAAATATATTACACACATTTGTTCAGAAGAGATTGTTTTATCAGCTGTAACAAAATTACAATGATGAAAGAACGTTTCAAAATTTCAAATTGTATTTTCTCAAAATGGGTAAAGTATGAAATATACCCTTCTTCCCCTGCGGTCTTCATTTTATATCACCATTAATGTGGATAGGAAAATGATTCATAACTATTGGAATAAACAATAATGCCAGCTGAGGGGAAGTGGCCTGCAATTCTACAGATTGATCCTTAGAACAGAACATTTTGTAGCTAATTAGCAAATAGAAATGGGAATGGGTTAGAAGATGTAATACACTTTCAGGCGAGGGGAGAGCAGGTCTTCATTATAACTCTGATGGCAGTTCCCGCATGGAAAAGGTTAAGTTAGGTTGAAGTCTGGTTGTCAGTGGCTGCACAAGCTGCTGGGTTGGCTCACTCTGTTAAGGCTGAGTAGTAGTGCCCACCCTGACACGGGTTTGATCTTCGATCGTACCAGCCAGCTGTGGTCGGCAGCTTTTTCAGAGCAGCGCACAATTTGCTTTGCGCTCCAGGGAAATACAGCAAGGAAAATAAGTTGTGAACGTCTCAACATTTTCCTCAGTAAATATATTTACAATGGGGCAATTGATGTGAAATTTTTATCAGATGTCGGTAACAACCCAAGTAATCCACACATACAAAGAAATCAAAACAAATTGGTCCATAAATTATGTACAATTAGGTGGATGTGTATGGCATTTTAATTTATGTGACAGCTGTGAGCCTGTGGAATTCTTGCCGTCTTTGTGATTTATATTTGCATAACAACAGAAATTATTCAGTGAGTCTTTATTATGAAATTTACAATCAGAAACTGAAATCCTGTAGACTGTGTAAAGGCCATAGCGCAAAAGACACTTGCAAAAAAGGAGGCTGCATGTGCTGAATGCTGAACTGCTTTATTGCTGTTGTGTTAAGATAACAAAGAAACCCTCCACAATATGCTCACTACAAAAAGATGCATTTCCCAGACTACAACTAAAGCTTTGATCCACAGATAGAGATGCAGCCAAGAGATGACGTGTCCTTTTAAGCTCCTCTCTCAGGACTCCATATAGTTGAATGAGTCAGCAGTTAGAGAGACATCAGGCTGTTGATCAGCACTGGAGGCGAAAACGGATCTTGACTTTTCTCTTGTTTATTCTGAAAGGGAGTAATGGTGTTTCACACTTACACACAGAAAAACAATTTAAGTGTTACACTCTTGGCTAGTAAT
Organism: Gymnothorax reevesii; assembly: GCA_029721435.1. NCBI lineage: Eukaryota > Metazoa > Chordata > Actinopteri > Anguilliformes > Muraenidae > Gymnothorax > Gymnothorax reevesii. The sequence goes on from CM056586.1 coordinate 820,486, forward strand.
TAAAATAAATGAAAAATGTCTTTAAAAATGTTCCCCTATACCCAACTGCACAAAAGGTGCCCTGAAGGCAAGTTGAGAAATATCAGAATTCTGGAATAAATCATATCAAGGCATGTTTTCTTCTTTCATAATATTCTCATATGAATTACATAACTGTAAAGAAAAGGGGAACTAGTGCTTTTCAACTGACCATTTTGTGCTACCCTACAAAGGCCCAGTTTACTGACTATACATCACTGATTTTCAATCCAGTTTTGTTTGAAATGTGAACCAATAGCGTTGAGGCATCAATGTCCACATCATCGACATTGATGTGATGTTACAGAGGATAATGTCACCACTCTAAGGGAGCTGGTAGCTAACACTGGCTGACTATTTTACATCATCTTTCAGTCACATACAGTGAGGCAGACAGGTATTGTACAAGATCGCAAGTTATTATGATTCACTGAATTCTGAATAATATAGTTACTTCAACACCAGTTTGACCATACTCCTTGCCCTGAATAATGCCGTCAAAAGGAGATTTGTTGTGTGAGATTGGATGGTTGGAGATTGGATAGTGAAATCAGATTGGCCTGTAGAATTACAGTTGCAAGAAAAAGTGTGTGAACCATTTGGAATTACCTGGATTTCTGCATAAATTGGTCATAAAATGTGATCTGATCTTCATCTAAGTCACTACAATAGACAAACACAGTCTTCTTAAACTAATACCTCATAAACAATTATAAGTTTTCATTTTTTTTATTGAACACGACATGTAAACATTTACAGTGCAGGGTGGAAAAAAGTATGTGAACCCCAAGGCTAATGACTTCTCCAAGAGCTAGTCAGAGTCAGGAGTCAGCCAACTAATGTCCACTGTCGAATGACAAGATTGGAGGTGTTGGGTAAAGCTGCCCTGCCACATAAAAAACACACCAGTTTTGAGTTTGCATTGCCTGATGTGAGCCATGCCTCCCACAGAAGAGCTGTCAGAAGACCTACAATTAACAATTGTTGACTTGGCATGAAGCTGGAAAGTGTTACAAAAGTATCACTAAAAGCCTCGATATTCATCAGTCCACGGTAAGACAGATTGTCTACAAATGGAGGCAGTTCAGCACTGTTGCTACTCTCCCTAGGAGGGGCCATCCTGTAAAAATGACTGCAAGAGCGCAGCGCAGAATACTGAACCCGGAATACAGTTTGTCCGGGTAAAAACAAGTGTTTAGAGTATTCCAAGGTTAACTTTGGAATACCTCAAGGATTTGTTCTGGGCCCTTTACTTTTTTATCTATACATGCTTCCCCTTGGAAATATCATAAGTAGACTTGATGTTAAATACCATTGTTATGCAGACGGCACACAGCTCTATATATCCTTTAAACCGGGTGAAAATGATCCAGTTACTAGATTAGAGATGTGTCTCAATGCTGTGAAAGCTTGGATGACGCAAAATTTTCTTTCACTAAACCCAGATAAGACTGAAATATTGGTACTGAGTCCCAAATGTCTTAGGGACTCATTCATTAAGTTTTCTCTTAACTTAGATGGCCTCTCTGTTTCTGCCAGAGCTGTCGTTAAAAACCTTGGGGTGACTCTTGATTCAGAACTCTCTTTCCAGGCTCACGTCAATAATATCATCCGCGTGGCTTTTTTCCATCTTCGAAACATATCTAAACTTAGAAAAATGTTGTCCCTTCAAGATGCTGAAAAATTGGTTCACGCATTTGTGTCCTCTCGGCTGGACTATTGCAATGTCTTACTGTCTGGTTGCACTAGCTCAGCCCTGAAACGTCTTCAATTAGTGCAGAATGCTGCAGCTAGGGTTCTGACTAGGACTAAGAAGTATGATCACATTTGCCCGGTGCTCAAAAATCTTCATTGGCTGCCTGTAAAATTCAGAATTGAGTACAAAATACTATTACTAACTCACAAAGCTTTAAATGACTTGGCCCCGGAATATCTTTGCAGTCTTCTCATTCCTTACTCCCCACCAAGATTACTTCGTTCACAAGGTGCTGACTACTTGAAAATTCCAAATATATCTAGAATTACACTTGGAGGCCGAGCATTCTCTTTCAAAGCACCAATTCTATGGAACAATCTCCCAAGACAAATTCGGGCTTCGGACACACTCTCTATCTTCAAGAGTAGGCTGAAAACTTATCTTTTTAGTCAAGCCTATGATTAGTTCATGATTAGTTATGAGTTGACTCTGGTGGGACTGACTACAACCTTGTTTTATGATATGTTTCACGATATTGGAAGCCAGTGTTATGTAAATCCATGTGGAACCGGTGGCACTGAGCATGCATTAACGGTGCCAGTGGGGCTTGCTACAGCCTTAGTCACTGGGGAGGTCCATATGGTACTGGTGTAGTGTTAAGCAAATCCATGTGGAACCGGTGGCACTGAGCATGCATTACCGGTGCCAGTGGGGCTTGCTACAGCCTTCGTCACCGGGGAGGTCCATATGGTACTAGTGTTTAGAAAATCTAAAGTGATCTTCCAGCCTGGAGTAAGTGTAGGGCCTCTGTGCTGCAGGAAGTGGATGGAGGGGTGCTGATTGTTTCCTGACCAGTCAGCTCCTAAATTCTCACTTGGCACATGACACAGGACTGTATTTTTAGCTTGCCGGGACGAATGTCCGGAGAGCTATTGTCGTACCCCCGGCGTCTGCGTCCGCGTCCCCGTCCGCGTGCAGAAAAATTTTAACCTTGCCTATAACTTTTGAACCGTGAGAGATAGGGCTTTAATACTTTGTATGTGTACTCCTTGATGCCAGACCTACCTACCAATGCCAAAATTTTTGACCTCGTGACCTTGACCTTTGACCGACCTTTTGAAAACTTTAACCTTGCCCATAACTTTTGAACCGTGAGAGACAGGGCTTTCATACTTTGCATGTGTACTCCTTGGTGCAAGACCTACCTACTGATGCCGAAGTTTGACCTGATGACCTTGACCTTTACCCGACCTTTAAAAAACTTTAACCTTGCCCAGAACAAAAACTTTAACCATGTCTATAACTTTTAAACCGTGAGAGATAGGGCTTTCATACTTTGCATGTATACTCCTTGGTGCAAGACCTACGTACTGATGCCGAAATTTTGACCTGGTGACCTTCACCATGACCTTTACCTGAACTTTTTAGCTCGCTGGGACGAATAACGTCCGGAGACCTATTGTCGTACCCCCGGCGTCCGCCTCCGTCCGCGTGCAGAAAAACTTTAACCTTGCCCCCCGGCGAGCTTTGTTGTCTTTCTGACAACTCTTGTTATTAATAGGCAGTAGTTTTATCCAGTGCCTCAGCCCACTTTTTTTCTGTCTCTTTCCGAGGATCTTTCCTTCCACTACCCTGAGTCCTGGATCATCCGAGCCCTGTCCCTCACTATAAGTGCTGGCTGCAGCTGTCCTGCTGTCCTGATCCGGTCCTGATCCAGTTCTGCACCATCCTCGGCATGCCACTTCCTCGAGCTACTGATGCCACTGTTTAGATGGACTTTAATGAAACTGTATTGTCATTATCCTATTTTGCTTTATCTTTTTATTAACTAGCTAGCCCGCGGAGAATGGGCTCCCCCACTATAGCCGGGTTCCTCCTGAGATTTCTTCCCACTGGGGAGTTTTTTCTCACCACTGTTTGAGGATTTTTCTCCCTACTGGGAGTTTTTAGCCTCATTTGCTGTAGCGGGGAATAGGCTGGGCACTGCCCTTTCAGTAACTCATCTCTGACTGTAAAGCGTCTTTGTGACAGTTTATCTGTGAAAAGTGCGATACAAATAAATTGAAATTGAAAAAATTGAAATTGAATGAGGTGAAGAAGAATCCTTTAGTGTCAGCTAAAGACTTACAGAAATCCCTGGCACTTGCTAACATCTCTGCAGACAAATCTATGATAAGTAAAACATTAAACAAGAATGGAGTTCATGGGAGATCACCAGGGAGGAAGACACAGCTGTCCAAGAAAAAACAAAACCTTGGTGCATGTATGAAGTTTGCAAAAGAGCACCTGGATGTTCCACTGCACGACTGGTAAACCATTCTGTGGACAGATGAACCAAAGTTGAGTGTTTGGAAGAAACACAACGCTATGTGTGGAGGAAAAAAGGCAGCACATCAACATCAAAACCTCATCCCAGCTGTGAAGTATGGTGGAGGAAGCATCATGGTTTGGGAGTGCTTTGCTATCTCAGGGCCTGGACAGATTGCCATCATCGACGATAAAAATGAATTCCCTCGTTGATCAAGACATTTTGCAGGAGAGCAGACCATCTGTCTGCCAAGTGAAGCTCAACAGAGGATGAGTGATGCAACAGGTCAACTACCTGAGCAAAGAAGAAAAGAATGGCTTCGACAGAAGAAAATACGCATTCTGGAGTGGCCTAGTCAGAGTCCTGACCTCAACCCAATTGAGATGCTGTGGCATGACCTCAAGAAAGCGATTCACACTTGACATCCCAAAAATATTGCTGAACCGAAACAGTTTTGTAAAAAAGAATGGTCAAAAATTCCTCCTGACCATTGTGCAGGTCTGATCTGCAACTACAGGAAACGTTTGGTCAAGGTTATTGCTGCCAAAAGGTCAACTAGTTATTAAATCCAAAGGTTCATATACTTTTTCCACCCTGCACTCTGAATGTTTACTTGTTGTCTTCAATACAAACAGGAAAACATATAATTGTTTGTGAGGTATTAAAGTGGACCTATTTTGCTATATTTCCAAGGTTATATTTTCAACTTGGACTCCCCTAGGTTACTCCTGATCGTTCAAAGTCTAAAACAGGATCTTTATTTAGCTCATACTGCCATCCTCAAAAAAACCCATTTGTAGTCTCTGCCTGAAACGCCTCACTGGGGTGGCTCTTCCACTATGGCCCCCAATCACTGTGTGCCCACTTTCTTCTGACTGGCCAGCTCTGTGGAGGGCGGAGTTGGGTGACACGAGGCTGCAGAATGCAGTTTCCCGGGTCCTCCTCCGCAGAGTGAAATGCAAGACACGGCTGCCATTTGATAAGGAAGCGGCGGGCAACTTCCGCATTCTAACGTTATACTTGAATATAGATCGAATGAAATGAACTTGTTCTAATAAATGCAACGGTGAAAGTGGAGGATACAGTGCAAAAATCTGGCAGTTCAAGCTCAAATTTGCTATCAGCTACAGTTTGCTACGGCAACAGTGGTGAGTACAGTGGTTTTTCTACTCCATAGCTAGGATGCAGGGAAAGCTAGAATCCATCCCATATAGACACATTTGTAGAACGGGTCGGTAAGAGTACCATTCACAACCTCCACTTTTTTTGGGTTTTTTTTGGCCAGAATAATTTTAAAAGGGGGCACAAATATTTTTGGGGGGTTTTTATGAGTGAGAAGGGGGTTTAGAATGATGGGTGAACAATTTTAAAAGGAAGGGGTAGACGCGGCGCGCGTAAAAAAAAAAAAACGCGCTAATGACGATACACATATGTGTTTTGTTACCTCCTGTCTTTCACTCTGTTTACCTCTTGAACTACTTTTTTTTTTTTTTTTTTTTGTTTTTTCTTTCTGTTTTTCGTCGATGATGCTGTGAATAAAGCCTTACATGTTAAGTCATACATTACATTAGTGTTTGCGGTGAGATTCGAACCAGGAACCCTGTGAAGAATGCAATGTTAATCACACCATAGACTGTGGCCTTAACCACTACACCAACGGAGATTGTTGCCAGCTCACCGTCATTACTTTCTATTTATCGCTAAAGCCTGAAAGACTATATATATATACTCTTTTTTTTTTCTCATATATTCATTTTCTCTTTTATTTATTGTCAATGAGTAGACGAGTGAATATCCATTTTGATGTCTTTCATGCTGGTGGCCGATCCGGAGACACTAGGTAAAATCATTTGAGCAGAACAAACTATTTGTGGCTGAGTTGGGTTAAGGTGAGGGATAGGGATAGGGATAGGATTCCCTATGAGTTGGATAGGGATAGAGATGGTTTAGTTCGTTTGGTGATGAGTGTGCCGTGCGGCACGCGGCGAGTACGGTTGGAAGAGGAGGAGGAGGATTTGGCACGGTATATACACACACAGACACACACACTAAACTTTGTGCGCATTCGCCTGCTTATGACGGAACAATAGATCAGTGTCATGACAAATTAAAAACAATGCGCGCGGTGCCAAAGTCTTGCAGTTATGAGGCACACTGGTTGATCTCTCGCGGTGTGAGGCGCGGATAACATGAGCAAAATTATAGATGAGGTCCTTTTCCTTCTCAATGATCTATTATTGTCGTTAACGTCATATAATTGGGCAGCCTTAAATGCACCCGCGTGTTTCCCATTTCAAATGGGAAAGAAAGGGCGCGATGAAATTGGACGTACGCGCACAAAGTTTATTTCGAGACTATATAGGCTGGTATAGTCCTCACCGACCAACAAGAACCAAAATGAGTGATTGCACGGTGCAAGATGAGTGGAACTTGTGGCGGCTCTCTAGGCAGCTGCGGACTTCAGAGATCACGATTGAGTTCTGCAAAGAGCGGGGTCTGATTGCTCGCTCTCCGCTTTGTCGGCGGTATCGCAGAGCCCTCTCGTGGTTTGCGAAAGCAGACTCTCGAGTGGGCTTCGTGTGGCGCTGCCACAATCGGAGATGCAGCACGCGCACCTCCGACCGCAGCATATGTCGTGGCAGCTGGTTCGCTGGTAGCAGGATGTCGCTGGGAAAAAGTCCTGGTGCTCACCTACTGCTGGGCGGCGCGGATGTCAAACAAAGCGGCAATAAAAGAATCCAGCCTCGACGGCGAGCTCACGAGCAAGGAGACCGTCGTCGACTGGTTCAGTTATTGCCGCGAAGTTTGCCTTCACGTCGTCCAGCAGTGCAGTGCCACCGCTATAGGGGGCCCGGGACGCGTCGTAGAAATCGACGAGTCCAAATTTGGCCGCCGTAAATACAACCGTGGTCGTTTGCGCGATGGCAAGTGGGTTTTGGGAGGAATTTGCCGTGAAACTAAGGAAGTTTTTTTTCGTAGAGGTCGAGGACCGGAGTTCGGCGACGTTAATACCCCCTTATTAAGGAGTATGTTGCCGCCGGTTCGCAAATCGTCACCGACTGCTGGCGGGCGTACGATTGCCTCAGCGAGGAAAACTTCCAGCACCTCACGGTGAACCATTCCTTAAATTTCGTGGATCCTGCCGACCCTGGCGTGCACACGCAAAATATTGAGTGCCAGTGGTGGCAGATCAAGAGGTCCTTGCCATCCACGCACACCAGCAGCAGCGACGGCTTAGGCTTCTATGTGGCAGAGTACATGTGGCGACGTAAACACAGCGGCGTCGACCACTTTGCTCAAATTTTAGCCGACATCTTGTTGCTCTACGCGCCACCAAAGAGCATGTAACATCTTGTCGCCACCACTCTCCAGACTTCTGCTTCGGCAGAGGTCTCCAATAAGGTCCAAAGAAAAAAAAAAACAAAAAAAAAAACAATGAAACTTTGCGCATAACCACATTATTTACGGTTCCGGGCACCACCACACAGCTTCATTTGCACACGGACACGACGTCCATTGAATAAAATCATCAGGCCAACTTCGCGTAAATTCCAAAATTACTGTCGTCAAGCGCAAAGCAAACTTAAGAACGCTAATCATTACTCAAACAGAGGTCCAGGCGCGAATGAATGAAGCCCCACGATGACACAAGCGGCTAGTATTGTCAACAGTGTCATGGCTGCCACCTTTATATAGCCGCTGTGGAAATTAATGTGTAAATTATCTTTACTGGATGTACGGTCGATGTTTTTCCACACCCGAATACTTTACTTGGTATCTAAACATTAAGGTAAGCTGAAAAAGTTGTGATTTTTTTCGATTTTGCTGGAGGTTGTGTATGGTACTCTTACCGAACGGGTCAACATGCCCAAGTGTAGACCGGAGACCGTAGAAATCCGGTGGGTCTGAGTTTAGAGGGAAACGGAGACAGTGAGGAGCAGCTAAAAGTGGTGCCTTGGTGTATATTATTAGGACCTGCTGGTTCATGTGCATGACTGTGGTTTGTCGTTAGTGTGGAGAAACGAACAGCGTCTGCGCTGGTATATGACGGAGGGGCGAAAGGTCCAGGCTAAATGGCCTTTTTGGAAATTGCCCGTAGTAATGGTTTAAGTAATGATTTATTGCGTCGGAATGACCAGCGGTTCCTCGTGGAGAATGGGCGCATTATGAATAGTACGCTAGAGCTAGAGAGAGCTCAGTTATGTTATGAGCATAATACAGGTTTTACGGACCGTAAGTTCCGTTTGCGTGAACCGTTGCTTATGTGGAGCTAGCAAATCGATAACTTTTAAAAGAAAGAATTTAATATTCAATCGATGGCAATGCAAACAAATCATTTGTTATACTGGACACGTTATAGCCTGTGTGCTTCCCTATTGCTTTCACCGGTAGCATCAGTGAGCTTACCCAGATATTGGAGATGTATCAGGCTAACCCCGGTCATGGATAAGTAAAGCGATTGTTACACAAGCACCCAAAAGCGCACCCAAGCTCTGCAAAACCTACGTCTGGTCTAACTGCACCTCTCCGGTTAGCGTCAACTGTAGTGGCTACAGTCAGGCAAGGTTATGATGAAACTGTCACATTGATGCGTACCGAAGTAACACAAGCATACCGATCAGAATTGCTGCATATGAGTTAACCAGGAGCATTTTTAATTAGCAGAGCACGTGAACTAACATGCAGTAGCTGATAATCGGTCATGACTTTGAATATAATCTGTCACGCGAAAAATTTGTTTCACATCCAGTGTGAAAGCAGCTTGGCGTGCCTGTATTCTCGTTTTTGCATTGACTTTCAATGTAACCTGTAGCGCAAAAAATTAGTTTCGTGTCCGGCGTGAAAGCTGCTAAACGCGCCCATAACGCAAGTATTCGCTTCTTTGCATTGACTTTGAATGCATCCTGTCGCGCGAAAAATTTGTTTTGAGTCACATCTACAGGAAAGAATTTCCTATTTAATTTTTGCCTTTTTCGGCTTTTTATTAACTTCAACAACTTCTAAAGGGGGATGAAATTATGTCACGGTAGTGCAGAGAAATTATTTGTTATACCGGACACGGTACAGCTTCTGCGTTTCGCATTGCTTTCTCAGTAGCACCAGAGAGCTTGCCCAGACATTTGTGAAGTATTCGGCTGATCCCGGTCATGCAAGCATTCCGATCAGAATTTTTGCATATAAGTTAACCAGGAGAATTTTTAATTAGCTCCGCACGCGAACTAACATGCAATAGCTGGTAACCGAGCGGTCATAACTACAGAGACAAACCCGTGCAATACAGGTTTTACAAAGAGCAAGTTCTGTTACTGTGAACAGTTGTACCAAGCATCCAAATTACAAATGTAATGTGAATATAGGCCACTAGATGGCAGTATTTACCTTTTTTTGTTAAGCTCAGACTGGAGTCATGTTTAGACATGTCCTGGACATGTCTGGGGCAAGTCTCAGAAAATTAAAAAAAAGAGGTCTAAATGTGGGTGGGGTCTGCAAAAGAGTATATAAGGAAAAGAATTGAGACAGTAAAGTAGTAGGAGAAATTGCAAGAAGATGACCAGACCTGCCATTCTGTTCAAGACCTGTGACGTTTCTTTTGTGGATTTCTTTGCCTGTGTTTGAGCATTTTCTTCATCCAGGACATCACCAAGCCACCCCACCAAAAAGGGACTGTAATTATTTCTGTTTTTTCTTATTTATCAATCTTGGTCTTTAGTTGTAGGTTGTTATTAGTCTTTGTCTTTGTTAAACATTAAATGTGTTTTAGTTGTTAAAACTGTGTTTGTCATCCCTTGCTGTTGCTGTTGTGTTATAAATGTAATAACAAATTGGGGCCATAACACAAACAAGTATAAAAAAATTAGCTTCAAATGAGGTTTATGTTCACACACCTTCTGTAGAATTTCCCCTGATATTACTCTTGCATATTTAGGACAAAAAAATTAGCAATGGTAACGTGGCTACGATAGCTGCTGTGCTACAGCCACAATCAACTGGCTATCACGTCAGGTTGGCTTATGCAGTAAAAGCAACTTACAGCTTCTGTGTCTGAGAGTCACGGAAAGTTGCGGCCAATACAGGCTTTATCTTCAGATATTTTACAAAGCCTGCGTTTGAGGCCAATTTTTAGTGCTAACTATCCTTAGCGGTCCTGCTAGGCAACGGACAACGAAAACGGACAAGCAGCTTAGGGAGAGATACTGACAAAACTGCACCACTTTTTTTTTTTTTTTTATTTGCAAACATTTAACAAGACATACCAAGGAGTAAAGTGCAATATGAACCATAAAAACAGGAAATAACAAAAGAAAACAATGGAAGACAACAACAGACAAGAACAAAACAAATACAATAACAATAGTAAAAAGTAAAAAAGGTAAGCAGAACAAACAATAAAACGCAAACGAGACAGGAGTGGGCAGTATCAGTCACAAGTGTTTGGAGTATGTAGTAAAGAATATTGTTGCTTGAATGTGTGGATGAGTAAAACCTGTGACATTTAGAGGCAAAACCTTATGTAGAAAAAAAAAAAAATCCTAACAACAACAACAACAACAGCAATAATAATAATAATAATAAGCAGTAGAGAAAAGAAAGAATAATAAAATAATAATGATCATAATAATAATAATGATAGTAACGATAATGTCAATGCTTTTAAGACATCACTAGTCAGGTTGGGGGCATGGGCTCACAGGCAGCAAGTGTAGGGCTCTGAGAAGAAGAGGGGTCCAGGTTGCCTCAAAATAATGAGTTTGGTCTTGGAGAGCGGCTGAGAGTTTTTCCATAGAAATGTATTCTGAAAGAATGTTTAACCAATGTGCACTTTTGATATGCGGTTCTTCTTTTGTATTTCCAAAAGTGTAGACGCTACAAAGGCATAGTATGATCTGCCGTTGCTAGAATAGTTTCCGATGTGGGTAGGTCCAGTGCTGTGCTTTTCTCTGGCTAGGTCTGTATTAATTAGACGGCAGAACCTGACGTCAGGGTTTTGCCCAGATCTCACAAAGATCTCGGGAGGAGCTGTTCAGAGAGGAAATCACGTTCACGAAATCACGTTCTTGGATTATGGCAAAACCCCTCTAAAGTTTCTTTAGAAACTTTTCAGAAGTTGAGCATGGACAACCAACATTATAACATTACTAATATGTATTAAAAGAAGGATCAGCATAAAAGGTCCCCTTTAAGAAGACTGTGTTTGTCTATTGTTGTGACACAGATGAAGATCAGATCACATTTTATGACTAATTTTTGCAGAAATCCAGGAAATTCCAAAGGGTTCACATACTTTTTTTTTTTTGCAACTGTACAAAGCAGGCACGCAAAATCGGTAGAGTGCAAAATTTTGGAACTAATTTGCTTCAGAAAACTAAAATTCAACCACTAAAATCAACCAAAATTGTGACTGCCCAACCATGTTCCTGGATCTATGATGGGTTTTTATCTCTAACCTAATTCAAGTGCCTGATTTAGATCACTTCCTTGGGATTAATGTGCACTTTGTTGAGGTTCTAGGGTAAACTGACAGGTTTACACATCCCCAGGAACAAAGCTGCACAGCCCAGATGTTGACAAGGCACTATTTAATACAAATCTACACAGAATTATTCCTAAGCAGTGGTCTGTGTGTGTATTCAGTTTTCATTTTGTGCCGCAAAAAATCCCTCAATACAGATGTAGGAGAAATAAAACTGTTTACGTACTTGTTGCCATGACAGAGATGACACTCGTTCTGGTAAGTTTTTCCGTCAGTCCCACACACAGGCCGGAAATATGAACCGCATGTCTGATCTTTATTAAAGTTCTGGCACTTGGGCTGTTTAAAGAAAGATCAGGAAGAGCAGCCATTAAAATAAATTATACGGATATTGTTTTTGAGTTTTTCTGAATGATTGTACAAATGTCACGCAAAAGGCCTTATCCAGGGCAAAGTTCAATCAGTGCTTACATCATTATATAAAGAGTTTGTTTCCCAAACACAGTAAGTACCAAAATGACAAAAACAGAGATAATACCATAGAGCAAAAGCCCTGTGCATCTTACACATGGTGCAAAATTCAGTTTTTAGAAATTCATGTGGTGTATTTTTTTCATGGTCAAAGTTTGTGTTTTTCCACAAAATGCAATAGGAGCCAACATGGAAGAAGTTTTTTTTTAATCAAAATGAGTAAAATGGATGTATTGAGTTTTGGAAACAAACTCTTCATATGCCACTAGCTGATGAATACTTCAATGGTGAATTTTTAGCAGAGTAAGTGAATTAAGCATTTTCCCTGCTTGGCATGAGAACCTGTCACCATTTCTGGTCAAAGGCAGTATTCTTATACCATGAATTATACTGCTGCTCTTTCAGTGCATAATTCTACAGATCATATATCAGAGGTGGACTTAGGTTAGTGCCCCTGGCCAAAGGCACTGGTGCGTTACTTGCCAACATAATGTCACCCTTTCTCAATATACATCCTCACCTCCATGGCGAATGGAAATCTATGTCTTGCGCCTGGGCGTCCAGTCACTGAGAGAACTGAAGGACAAAGCAGCGCTATAGTCAGACCACATAAAATTATACTCATTTCAATTTATTTCATTTATTGGTATGATAGATTCGGTTTTAGTCTTAAAAAAGCTGGAGAAATATGTGCAACCATTTTAATTGAGTTATCACGATACATTTTTATGACCATTTTCTTTCATCTTTACCAAGGGGTGCCAAATGTTGTGAAGGAGATTGCAAATGTGTTTAACCTCTTTGTTACGCATAAATTGTTATGGCCCCCAATTTGTTATTACATTTACAACACTACAGCAACAGCAACAGCAAGGGATGACAGACACAGTTTTTTAAAACTTATACACATTTAATTAGCAAAGACAATAATGACTAATCTAATATCTACAACTAATGACCAAGACTGATTTCCAAAAAACAAAAAAAATTTACAGTCCCTTTTGTAGGTTGCTTGGTGATGTCCTGGGTGAGGGAAAAACTCTAACACAGGCAAAAATCCACTAAAAGCTTCACAGGTCTTGAACAGAATGACAGGTCTGGTCACATGTATCCTTCTCCTTGCAATTTCTCCTACTACTTTACTGTCTCAATTCTTTTCCTTATATACTCTTTTGCAGACCCCACCCACATTAAGACCTTTTTTTTTTTTTCCTGGGACTTTCCCCAGACATGCCCAGCATATGTCTAAACCTAGTTCCAGTCTGGGCTGAATAAAAAAAGGTAAATACTGCCATCTAGTGGCCTATATTCACATTACACATAATAAATACAGCATGTTTCCTCATCACAACTGTCATGCAGCTTATCCACTATGGGCCGGATCTACTAAGATCCCAATTTGCGTGTACTAATTTGCGCGTGCAATCTAGAATTTTGCCTGTAGGGCTGAACCGCGGTTTGCAGGTGATTTACTAAGAGTGATTGCGCAAATGGCAACAGGTGCAAACGTGTTGGACACATCCTATTTAAATGAGGGCTTTGCGTGTTTCATGGTTTGCAGCATGGAGAGTTTGGAGAGAAGAAAGCGCAAAATGAAATTCGACCCTATGGAATTAGAGGTGTTGGTAGATGAAGCCAATAAACACGTGAATGTGCTACAGCAAAGAAATCTGACTGTCGCACAAAGGAGCGCCATATGGGCGGAAATCTGTGAAAAAGTAAATGCTGTGGGTAAAACGATGCAAACAGTGAATGAAGTGAAAAGACGATATCAAGATATCCGAAGACGAACAAAAGAAAAATTGGCGTAAAATGAAACATCTGCAAAGAAAACAGGTGGGGGCACAGTGGATGAGATGCGTCTGACCAGCATTGAGGAACAGGTGCAGTTAACGTTCTGCGAGACGCAAGTCACTGGAATTGGCGGGTATGACACACTGGACCAAACAGCAGAACAAGGTAGGCGCACAATAATACTGCATAAACACACTTTTTCTGAAAAGATATTTATTTAGTAAGTGAAAAACGAATGTACCTCCTGTGGTTACATTTTGCTGTCCTTTAACTCAAATCCCAAACAAAAAACATTTATTTTTTACATGTAGAATCTTCAGCAGAAGTCCAGCCATCCACCTCAAATTCCCCCAGAGCAGCCGCCACCCCTGCAGAGCCTCGAAAGGGTCCCGAGGACGTTGATCTGGAGTTGCTGGAGGAACAAAAGAAACAGTCTGCAGCCACTCAGACAATTGCACGGGAGATGCGAGCGGCGTCATCGTTGGCACGGGTGGCAAAGCGCGATACTCAGGCCATTGCCACGCACTACAGACAGATGGTCAGCGCAGTATCTGCCCTGACGATGGCCGTCAATTCTGTGGCAAGAGAGCTACGGGAAGGGATGCAGGCAATGACTGCCCTCAATCCAGGTGGAGAAGCGGGCCGACCGAGTCCCACAGCGACAGCTAGGCAGCCGGGCACCGGAGAGGGAGGAGAGGAGCGCATGACGGGCAAGATCCACCTGCGTAAAAGGAAACACAAATGATACATTCAATTGTCACGTTTAAGTTGTCTTTTATTGGCTGTGAATATTTAATTTTTTTTGTATAAAATGGGCTATATGATGAACTGCTTTTTTTCTTTTTTTTTTTCCACCATAAATGTTAAGACTATAGCCTAATACATTTTCTGACTGAAACAACGTGTCTTTAATATGATTTTGCGGGACTTAACATAATTAGACGTGAATGAGTAGTTCGTTTGATAATGTTTGGAATTCAGAAAGTGATTTCAGTCTTTTTTTAAATAAATGTTGATTTGCTTAACTTTGCAGTGTTCTGCAGTTTGTTGGGTCACACTAGCCAGAGGGAACGGCATTGTATTGCAATCTACAACGCATTATTGAATGAAAATAGAAAAATGCACATACCAAACAGCTCACAAGAAGTGACTTCGAATGAGATTGCTGCGTGTCTGCATCCCTGTAGCATTTGGTTGTTGCTCCATACAGGGTGGCAGGTCGGCATTCTCCTACGGCATGGCCTCATGCTCCAGCCCGTGTTGCTTGGCGATGTTATGTAGCATGCAGCAGGTCACTACAATCTGGGCCACTTTTTCTGGCCTGTACAGCAGTGCTCCACCAGTGCGATCCAAACAACGGAACCTGCTCTTCAGGATTCCGAAGGTGCGCTCCACAATATTCCGTGTATGGATATGGGCCTCGTTGTATCTTATTTCTCCGGCAGTAGTCGGGTTGAGAACAGGTGTCAGGAGGAAGGGGTGTAGGGGGTATGCACTGTCACCTTAAAAAACATATGAATCGATGTGAAACATGCTATTGTTTTTAATGAAATAAATTTCGCTAAGGATTTTACAAATTGACTCACCTACAAGCCAGGCATCTCCAAACTCGCCATCTCGCAACTTGGAAAACAGAGAACTGTTTCTCAGAATAAAAGAATCATGTACTGACCAGGGATATTTTGCCACAACGTTGGAAATGATGCCTTTGGCATCACAAACGCACTGCACATTCAATGAATGCGTGTGTTTGCGATTTCTGTACACGTGCTCAGTGTCTGCGGGGGCACAAGCTGCACATGGGTGCAGTCAATCGCCCCTATAACTCTAGGAAATCCAGCTACTGCAAAAAAACCTTGTTTGGTCTCATTCAATAAGTGCCGAGTGCGTGGAAACCTAATGAACTTGGCCATCCGGTGCGACATGGCATTTAGGACTTCAGACAGCACATCTGAAAAACGGGATTGGGAGATACCAGCTGTAATAGCTACTGTACGCTGGAATGACCCAGATGCAAAAAAATGCAAACTTGCACGGAGTTTTGTCATTGCAGGTATTGCGTGACTCCTTCTCGTGACTGGCTCCAAATCCTCTCTGAGTTCCTCCAACAGCTCCAAAATGGCAGTGCTGGATAGGCGATATGTTTTAATGATTTTTTCCTCGTTCATTCCAAGAACGTTCACACGAGGGTGAAAAATGCGTTCTCTGCGTCTCCTTTCATGATTTCGATGTCTCCTTCTTGCGACAATAACTGTAGCCATGTGTGCGCAATTACGCATACAAACCGTTTGCACCTCCTTTTGACACGTGTTAAAATATAGACGCAGATTTTATTAGCAAAATTTCTTTCAGGTTTGATAAATCAATTTGCGCGTGCTAAATTAATATATTTACATTTTCTCCTCCCAACACACGCACAATTGCGTGTAAACGCCCCATATTGCATATTCATTGTGGCAGACGTACTAACTGGATGCAGACGTGCTATTTTGCACCTTTGAAAGAGGCAACCCTTACTGTGCACTGTTAGTAAATCAGTTTGTACATTTTTTTGCACACGTTTTTATACACGCAAAGCTTTTGTAGATCTGGCCCTTTATGCGAAGAAACTTGCTCATGCCGCTCACGTTGACCATTTTTATCTCAACGGAACACAATTCAAGCACCAAGCAAGTGAATAACCATGGAGCAAAACATAGGATAACATATCAGTGCTGAGTCACAAGCATTTTGTACTGAATTTGTGCTGTGCATACAAACGATACCTCAAATGAAAGAGGAAAGTCCACAGAATCCAATGATATGAGCCTCGTCATTTTAAACGTACACCACACTCAAAGAACAGCAGTCTAAAGATATGACCAAAAAAGTCTTACCTTTGATATTTTGTAATAACAATAATAAAAAAAACTATACAAGGGTAAATATGTGCTTGCTATTGCTAGCCCGATGTGTCCGTGTTATAACTAAACTACATCCGCTACATCCGTCTCCAAGCATGTTATTTTTGTCTGGGGCATTGCTTCAAAGATCTCAGCTCCTTAGCATTCAGCTTGCTTGCAATGCATTTTGTTCTGTCATTGGCTTGTAATGCTGTCAGTAAGACTTTGCCGGAACCACTTGATTCTATGGGGTGTGATGTTTCCAACGAGCTCTAAACCACCTTAATCGCACAAACCTAGCCAGAGCTCGAGCCTTGCATTCCCAGCGCATCAAATTGAGTACAGGGCCATTCGCTTGTTCTTGAATTGCACAAAAATATAAATGCTTAACTGGTTTGTGTGTAGTATTTTCCGTATAATTATCCGCTAAATATTCAACAATCATTTTCAAATTTGCTTTCTAACAGAATCTTCCACGTGAATACTGAGAGGACAACAGTATAAGCAGGTGTTTTCTTGACTCATTCTTTATGGTGGCAGTTTGACTTTTGACTCTCAGCTGACGTGGCCTTGTGGTTAGGGTGAAGCGCTGAATCCAAGGCCACCAGGGACCAAATCCTGCATGTATTTACTAATGCAATAATAGCATTTTCCTTGATTAAATAATTGCTGGGGTTTCTTTTTTTTTAACTTTTTTAACAATATTTTATGTTACCTTTGTATTTAGAATTGTATTTATTAGGTTTTTTTTTCTTTTTTTAAATGTGTTCCAGTGGAGTCAAACTTCCATTTATTTGTATGTATTATCTTTCAATGGGAAATTGTATGGACTACAGGAGTGGCAGAAATAATAATGAAAATATTTAAAAATTCGAAAAATTAAAAATTAGTTGTATTTGGATGGAATGTATGCCTGTAGTGACAGAAGTGAAATTAAATTAGTTTTACAGTTTGGTATCTAAGAAATATGAAACAGCACAGTGTCAGCTTGTAGAGGCCACATATACAGCTGCCCAGTAAATTAGAATATCATCAAATAGTTGAATTATTTCAGTTATTCCATTCAAAAAGTGAAACTTGTTTCTGTATACTTTCCTTCCACACAGACTGATATATTTCAAGTGTTTATTCATTTTAGTTTTGATTATTATAACTGACAGCTAATGAAAACACCAAAATCACTATCTCAGAAAATTAGAATATTTTGACTAGGTTCAATATAGAAGACACCTGGTGCCAAACTAATCAGCTGATTAACTCAAAACACCTGCAAAGGCCTTTAAATGGTCTCTCAGTGTTGTTCTAACGGCTACACAATCATGGGGAAGACTTCTGACTTGACAGTTGTCCAGAAGACGACCATTGACATCTTGCACAAGGAGGGCAAGACACAAAAGGGGATTGCTAAAGAGGCTGGCTGTTCGCAGAGCTCTGTGTCCAAGCACATTAATAGACAGGTGAAGGGACGGAAGAAATGTGGTAGAAAAAAGTGCACAAGTGATAGAGATAACCGCACCCTGGAGAGAATTGTGAAGCAAAACCCATTCAAGAATGTTTGGGAGATTCACAAAGAGTGGACTGCAGCTGGAGTCAGCGCTTCAAGAACCACCACGAAGAGACGCATGACAGACACGGGTTTCAGCTGTCGCATTCCTTGTGTCAAGCCACTCTTGAACAGGAAACCGCATAAGAAGCGTCTCGTCTGGGCTAAGGACAAAGACTGGACTGCTGATGAGTGGTCCAGAGTTATGTTCTCTGATGAGAGTAAATTTTGCATTTCCTTTGGAAATCAAGGGCCCAGAGTCTGGAGGAAGAGCGGAGAAGCACAGAATCCACGTTGCATGAAGTCCAGTGTGAAGTTTCCACCGTCAGTGACGGTGTGGGGTGCTATGTCATCTGCTGGTGTTGACCCACTCTGTTTTCTGAGTGGGTCAATGCAGCCGTCTACCAGGAGGTTTTAGAGCACTTCATGCTTCCTGCTGCTGACTAACTTTATGGAGATGCAGATTTTACTTTCCAACAGGACTTGGCACCTGCACACAGTGCCAAAACCACCAGTACCTGGTTTAAGGACCATGGTATCCCTGTCCTTGATTGGCCAGCAAACTCGCCTGACCTTAACCCCATAGAAAATCTATGGGGTATTGTTAAGAGGAAGATGCAATACGCTAGACCCAACAATGCAGAGGAGCTGAAGGCGACTATCAGAGCAACCTGGGCTCTCATAACACCTGAGCAGTGCCACCAACTGAACGACTCCATGCCACGCCGCATTAACGCTGTAATTGAGGCAAAAGGAGCCTCGACCAAGTATTGAGCGCTGTACATGCTCATACTTTTCAGTTGGCCAACATTTCTAAAAATCCTTTTTTACATTGGCCTTAAGTAATATTCTAATTTTTTGAGATACCGAATTTGGAGTTATTAGTTGTCACTTATAAATATCAAAATGAAAAGAAATAAACATTTGAAATCCATCAGTCTGTGTGCAATGCATGAATATAATGTACAAGTTTCACTTTTTGAATGGAATAACTGAAATAATTCAACTATTTGATGATATTCTAATTTACTGGCCAGCACCTGTATTCCCAAACCAAAACCTCTAATTTTGCTCTGATTTACTTGATTTGAATAAACTTTGGCACAGATTATGGTGAGATTCTGTGCTGTTGTTTTTAGGGGTTGCAGACTGCAACTGAATAATTTTACGGCAGCTGAAAGTAAAACTTTGTTTGGCACAAAAAGATGTTTCATTTATGCAGTGTTCCATCTTCATTCACCCCGACTCAGTGACATACCCACTGATTTTTGCACCATGACAAAAATCCCCAAGCTGTTACTTTTTTTATGATTCCAAGGTTATTTAAATCGAGCAATTCGTTCCAGAGATATAGTCACTTCATTTCGGGCATCTCATTTTCAAGCCAGAGGTTCAGGGCTTAAGGGGTTAACGACATGGTGCTACCAGTGATATACAAATATCCACACTGGAAAAAAAACTGACAATGAACTCTGTGTCTACAAATGTTTGGGGTTGAGATTTTAATACTCTGTATTATGTAATATCACCTCTCAGTTTAAAAACATAGAGATGCAGCCTGACTCGATGACTCAAAGAGGTGCACTGACACGTCACAGAAATGAGCAATTAGCTTTTTTTTTAGTGGAGTTTTCATGTTCTCCCTGTGTTCACATGGGCTTTCT
The DNA here is from genome assembly GCA_029721435.1 of Gymnothorax reevesii. Lineage (NCBI taxonomy): Eukaryota > Metazoa > Chordata > Actinopteri > Anguilliformes > Muraenidae > Gymnothorax > Gymnothorax reevesii. Next base: position 840,333 of record CM056586.1, read on the forward strand.
TCAGGAACTCCTTATTCAGATCATGAACATATCTTTTAGACCAGGGGTCTCCAGCCCTGATCCTGGAGAGCTACCATCCTGAAGATTATCACCCCAACCAAAGCAAACCACACCTGCTTTCCCCAGATCTTGACATGCTGCTAATGAGCTGGATCAGGTGTGCTGAATTAGGGCCTGGCTACACATTCGCGGTTTATAACGCGTGTTCACGCCGCGTGAAAAGCCACGGAAAACGCTCTGAGCAGACGCTGCGTAATGCGCAGCGGTGAACGGTCTACACCTTGGCAGGTAAAGTGCGTGTACACGCTTTGTCCTCCGAGATAGCTGGAAACTCCTACCCTAATCTGGGAAAAACCAAGTCACTCACTTTTTCATGAAGCTGAGAAAACAAAAGAACTGAAGTCCTTCAGGAAAAACTTGCTGTAAAAAAAAAATCAATATAGAAAAGCAAATTGGTGACTAGGCACTTTATTTGTTGATTAGTAACTTAGTAATTTCAAAAATTGTTCTAACCTACTTTCTACCAAAATGAGTCACTAGGACTCGCACTCTGTTTTTCTTCACTTCGATAATCAAACGTTCAGGTTGATTGTCTTCTTCCTTTCGTCCCATTCTGCATGTAAATGAATGCGAACAGGGTTGTGTCTCGAGTTTGACAGGATAATTAGCCACGTCTTTTTTAAAAAAATCTGTCAGGCCTGCAGATCATCACGTGGGAGAGTTTCCTGAATTTCTATTGGCTGACTATGGAACACGCTTAACTGGACGCGTCGCGTGATACGCTCAGAAAACCCTTCGGAGGTTTCTGAAATTTCACGCGGCGGTGGCAGCGCGTTCTTTTTTTCCCGTCCCGCCGATGTGGAGACCCGATCATTATAAATCAATTACAACAATCAAAGCGTTTTAGCGCCGCGCTTCACGCGGCCGTAACACGCGGCGTAATCCGCGAATGTGTAGCCAGGCCCTTAGGGTTGGAGTAGAAACCTGCAGGATGGTAGCTTTCCAGGAACAGGGCTTGGAGACCCCCGTTTTAGACTAACCGGAGACTCAGAATTGCCTGCAGTTGGTCAGAGTGCCCTTTTAATGGATCGGCAAATAGTCCAAGGCGTATTCCGACCACTTGCTGATTTAAAATATGTTTATTGACCGCAATGGATATTGGTATTGTTAGGTAAAATAGGCGCAGGGAAACTGACAACGCATCCAGCTCCTCTGTGTATGCTTTTTCCCTCATATGCACTGAGAACATCAGTGCTCATATATGTAGAAACCCTTTGATATGGCATTGGAAGGATGGCAAAATAAATGAAAGTGAGAAAGGGACACCGCGTTGGAGCACTGAGCACCAAGCTAATGCAGATACAGAATAATCTGATCTTTCACAGGACTTAAGTAATTTATTATAATAGTGTTACAGCTGAAATGGTAAAATACCCAAAATTCTTGTGACTGTGATAATAAAAAAAAAGTCATTTATGGTGCTGCTAGTTTGCGGCTGACTGCCCCATAAATACATTTATGTACATGAGGCGAGCGGGAGAGCAGTTACAGACTGCTGTGTAAAATTAGCTTTTGAAACATTATTGCCATTAATTTTGGATTGCACAATATTAAGTCAGATGAAAATGCACATTTTGGAAATATTTACATCCAACTTTTTTCAATAAATTCTTACTTCTGTGCTTTGGACTCCAGGCTACAATCCTTACTGGAAATGTTTGGATCATCAGAGCCAGGAATATCATGCAGCCACAAATGGAACCTAATACTACATAAAGTAAAAATACCAAGGAAAAATGGCCTAATAGTTCCTGCATTGTTTCCAATATTCTAATGCACAACTTTCGTAGTCTGGACCACGTGGGAAAAAAAAAACGAATAAGGCAGTCATTTGAGTACCGGTGCTCTGTCATGCAATGAGACGAGTATTCAGTTAGAGAAAACATTGAATTACTGCCACCCTGGTGTCTGGCACTGAGTGTTCACTTGCCGGAGCTGGAGTAAATCCCAGCTGATTATGGGTGAGAGGCAGAAAAACATCTTTGACTTTGACAGCTCGCCAACCCATCACTGGGCTCACCCACTCACTCACTCACCCACTCACTCACTCACTCACTCACTCACTCACTCACTCACACATCACTCACTCACTCACTCACTCACACATCACTCACTCACTCACTCACCCACTCACTCACACATCACTCACTCACACACCACTCACTCACACACACACACCACTCACTCACACACACACACCACCCACTCACTCACCCACTCACTCACTCACACACCACCCACTCACTCACACATCACTCACTCACACACCACACACACTCACCCACTTACACACTCACTCATCACTCACTCACTCACTCACCACTCACTCACTCACACACTCACCCACTCACTCACTCACACACCACTCACACTGTCACTCACTCACTCCCCCACTCACTCACTCACTCACCCATCACTCACTCACTCACACACCACTCACACTCTCACTCACTCACTCACACATCACTCAGTTACACACCGCACTCACTCACTCACTCACACATCACTCACTCACTCACACATCACTCACTCACTCACACACCACTCACACACTCACTCACACACCACTCACACTCTCACTCACCCACTCACTAACTCACACACCACACACACTCACACATCACTCACTCACACACTCACTCACTCACTCACTCACACACCACTCACACACTCACTCACTCACACATCACTCACTCACACACCACCCACTCACTCACTCACACACCACTCACTCACTCACTCACACACCACTCACTCACTCACACACCACTCACTCACTCACACATCACTCACTCACTCACACACCACTCACTCACACATCACTCACCCACTCACTCACTCACACATCACTCACTCACTCACACTCTCACTCACTCACTCACCACACACCACTCACTCGCTTGCTCACTCACTCACCACTCACTCGCTTGCTCACTCACTCACACACCACTCACTCGCTCACTCACTCACTTGCTTGCTCACTCACTCATACACCACACACCCGCTCACACACTCACTCACTCACTCACACACTCACACCCCACTCACTCACTCACCACTCACTCGCTTGCTCACTCACACACCACTCACTCTCTCACTCACACACCACTCACTCACTCACACACCACTCACTCGCTTGCTCACTCACACACCACTCACTCACTCACCACTCACTCACTCACACACCACTCACTCAAACACCACACACCACTCACTCGCTTGCTCGCTCACTCACTCACCACTCACTTACTCACTCACTCACACACCATTCACTCTCTCACTCACACACCACTCACTCACTCACACACCACTCACACTCTCACTCACTCACCCACTCACTCACTCACTCACACACCACACACACTCACACATCACTCACTCACACACTCACTCACTCACACACCACTCACACATCACTCACTCACACACCACCCACTCACTCACTCACACACCACTCACTCACTCACACACCACTCACTCACTCACACATCACTCACTCACTCACACATCACTCACTCACACATCACTCACCCACTCACTCACTCACACATCACTCACACTCTCACTCACTCACTCACATATCACTCACTCACCCACTCACTCACTCACACATCACCCACTCACTCACTCACTCACACATCACTCACTCACACACCACACACTCACTCACTCACACATCACTCACACACCACTCACTCACACTCTCACTCACTCACTCACACATCACTCACTCACACCACACACACTCACTCACTCACTTACACACCACTCACACTCTCACTCACTCACACACCACTCACTCACTCACACACCACTCACACTCACACTCACTCACACATCACTCACTCACTCACACACCACTCACACTCTCACTCACACACTCACTCACACATCACTCACACACTCACTCACACACCACTCACACTCTCACTCACACACCACTCACACTCTCACTCACTCACACACTCACTCACTCACTCACACATCACTCACTCACACACCACACACACACTCACTCACTTACACACTCACTCATCACTCACTCACTCACTCACACATCACTCATTCACTCACCCACTCACACCATTCACACACTCACCCACTCAGTCACTCACAAACTCACTCACTCACACATCACTCACACACTCACTCACTCAAACAGCACTCACTTACACTCTCACTCACCACTCACTCATCACTCACTCACACACCACTCACACTCTCACTCACTCACACACTCACTCACTCACTCACACATCACTCACTCACTTACACACTCACTCATCACTCACTTACTCACACATCACTCATTCACTCACCCACTCACACCATTCACACACTCACCCACTCACTCAGTCACTCACAAACTCACTCACTCACACATCACTCACACACTCACTCAAACAGCACTCACTTACACTCTCACTCACCACTCACTCACTCATCACTCACCCACTCACACCATTCACACACTCACCCTCTCACTCACCACTCACTCACACACCACTCACTCACTCACATACCACTCACTCGCTCACTCACTCACCCACTCACTCACTCAGACACACACCCCTCACTCACTCACACATGCACCACTCACACACCATTCACTCGCTCGCTCGCTCACTCACTCACTCACACATCACTCACACACTCACTCAAACAGCACTCACTTACACTCTCACTCACTCACTCATCACTCACTCACTCACACATCACTCATTCACTCACCCACTCACACCATTCACACACTCACCCTCTCACTCACCACTCACTCACACACCACTCACTCACTCACCACTCGCTCACTCACTCACACACCACTCGCTCACTCACCACTCACTCGCTCACTCACACACCACTCGTTCACTCACACACCACTCGCTCACTCACACACCACTCGCTCACTCACACACCACTCACTCTCTCACTCACACACCACTCACTCACTCGCTCACTCACTCACTCACTCACACACCGCTCACTCACTCGCTCACTCACACACCACTCACTCGCTCACTCACACACCACTCACTCACACACCACTCACTCGCTCACTCACACACCACTCACTCACACACCACTCACTCGCTCACTCACACACCACTCACTCACTCACTCGCTCACCACTCACTCACTCACACACCACTCACTCACACACACATTACTCACTCACTCACACACCACTCACTTACTCACCACACACCACTCACTCGCTTGCTCACTCACTCACTTACCACTCACTTACTCACCCACTCACACACCACTCACTCACTCGCACACCACTCACTCGCTTGCTCACTCACCACTCACTCACTCGCTCACACACCACACACATACTGACTCCCACACCACTCACTCACTCACTCACTCTCACACCACTCACTTACTCACACACCACTCACTCACACACCACTCACTTACTCACCACACACCCACTCACTCGCTCGCTCACACACCACTCACTCACTCACTCGCTCGCTCGCTTGCTCACTCACACACCACTCACTCACACACCACTCGCTCACTCACTTACTCACTCACTCACACACCACCCATTCACTCGCTCACACACAGCTCACTCGCTCGCTCGCTCACTCACTCACTCACACACCACTCACTCACTCACACACCACTCGCTCACTCACTCACACACCACTCACTCACTCACACACCACTCACTCGCTCACTCACACACCACTCACTCGCTCACTCACACACCACTCACTCACTCACACACCACTCACTCACTCACACACCACTCGCTCACTCACTCACTCACACACCGCTCACTCACTCACTCACACACCACTAGCTCACTCACTCGCTCACTCACACACCACTCCCTCACTTCCCCCCTCACTCGCTCACTCACCACTCACTCACACACCACTCACTCACTCACCACACACCACTCACTCGCTTGCTCACTCACTCACTCACCACTCACTCGCTTGCTCACTCACTCACACACCACTCACTCGCTCACTCACTCACTTGCTTGCTCACTCACTCACACACCACTCACTCGCTCACTCACTCACTCACTCACTCACTCACTCACTCACACACCACTCACTCACTCACCACTCACTCGCTTGCTCACTCACACACCACTCACTCTCTCACTCACACACCACTCACTCACTCACACACTCACACACCACTCACTCACTCACACCCCACTCCCTCGCTTCCTCACTCACTCACTCACACACCACTCACTCACTCACCACTCACTCACTCACACACCACTCACTCAAACACCACACACCACTCACTCGCTTGCTCGCTCACTCACTCACCACTCACTTACTCACTCACTCACACACCATTCACTCTCTCACTCACACACCACTCACTCACTCACACACCACTCACTCTCTCACTCACACACCACTCACTCATTCACTCACTCACTCACACACCACTCACTCACACACCACTCAATCGCTCGCTCGCTCACACACCACTCACTCACTCACTCACACACTCACACACCACTCACTCACTCACACACCACTCACTCGCTTGCTCACTCACTCACTCACACACCACTCACTCACTCACACACCACTCACTCAAACACCACACACCACTCACTCGCTTGCTCGCTCACTCACTCACCACTCACTTACTCACTCACTCACACACCATTCACTCTCTCACTCACACACCACTCACTCACTCACACACCACTCACTCTCTCACTCACACACCCCTCCCTCATTCACTCACTCACCCACACACCACTCACCCACACACCACTCAATCGCTCGCTCGCTCACACACCACTCACTCACTCGCTGACACACCACTCACTCACTCACACACCGCTCGCTCACTCACTCACACACCACTCACTCACTCACTCGCTAGCTCACTCGCACACACACCACTCACTCACTCACTCACACGCCACTCACTCGCTCACACTCCACTCACTAACTCACTCGCTCACACACCACTCACTCACACACCACTCACTCGCACACACAACACTCACTCACTCACTCACTTACTCGCTCACACACCACTCACTTGCTCACACACCACTCACTTGCTCACACACCACTCACTCGCTCACACACCACTCACTCGCTCACACACCACTCGCTCACTCACTCGCTCACACACCACTCACTCGCTCACACACCACTCGCTCGCTCACTCACACACACCACTCACTCGCTCACTCACCACTCACTCGCTTGCTCACTCACCACTCACTCACTCACACACTCACACACCACTCACTCATTCACTCACTCACACACTACTCACTCACTCACTCACACACTACTCGCTCGCTCACTCACTCACACACACCACTCACTCACTCACTCACCACTCACTCACTCACACACCACTCACTCACTCGCTTGCTCACACACCACTCACTCACTCACTCACTCACACACTACTCGCTCGCTCACTCACTCACACCACTCACTCACTCACTCACCACTCACTCACTCACACACCACTCAATCGCTCGCTCACTCACACACCACTCCCTCACTCGCTCACACACCACTCACTCGCTCACTCACCACTCACTCGCTTGCTCACTCAACACTTACTCACTCAGACACTCACACACCACTCACTCATTCACTCACTCACTCACACACCACTCACTCACACACCACTCGCTCGCTCACTCACTCACTCACACATACCACTCACTCGCTCACTCACTCACTCACTCACCACTCACTCACTCACACACCACTCACTCCCCTGCTCACTCACCACTCACTCACACACTCACACACCACTCACTCACACACCACTCACTCACTCGCTTGCTCACACACCACTCACTCACTCACTCACACACCACTCAATCGCTCGCTCACTCACACACGACTCACTCACTCGCTCACACACCACTCACTCACTCTCTCACTCACACACCGCTCGCTCACTCACTCACTCACTCACACACCACTCACTCACTCACTCACTCGCTAGCTCACTCGCGCGCACACACACCACTCACTCACTCACTCACTCACTCACTCACACACCACTCACTCACTCACTCACTCGCTTGCTCACTCGCGCACACACACCACTCACTCACTCACTCACACACCACTCACACGCCACTCACTCGCTCACACTCCACTCACTTTGTGCTTCTTTGTGCAGAGTGCCTCGTATGCCAATGAATATTGTTTTTCTTGTACTGGATTGTCCGACTTTGATTCTTGCCATTGCCCTTTTTGGATTTTTCGACCCATTTTTGTTTGACCATGATTTCTGTGTTTGGATGCCTGGGTTTGACCCTTGGCTTTGTTCATCGACCATACTTTTTGCCTATCATTTTTGTACCTCTGCTCATCTGTCTTACTGGTTCTGACCCCAGCCTTTCAAGTCGACACTGTATTTGGATTTCATATTGTGGTTTGGCAATTAATGTTTTTTGGCTTTGACTCAGACTCCAATAAAGGCATACTTTTTTTTTTGATTTCTGTCTCTCGCGAGTGGTTTCTCACAGTTACTTGCATTTGAGGCTTACTCCTCTGCAATAATAATCCCAGAATTCACAGTGCTGTCCTGAGGGGTCAGGGAGGTAAGTCCCGGCCGTCTCTGTGGTCCTGGTTTTCCTTCCAAATTCACCAGTCCAGGCCAGCCTGCCTCCTTTTATTAGTGAAATCATATCCCTAGAAAGACATGACCGCAACACTCACAAACAACTGAGTTCCAATCAACTCTTATCGCTTGTGAAATCTTGCAGTGTATTGCAGGTTCTATCAAAAATACACACAGTTTTCAAGTATTTGTTTCGTGAATCAACTGTTTATGCTGTAAAAGAACAAATATACATTTTCCTATTCTAATATTGATTAGCTTAAAATTAGAATTCCGTTATATCACTGTTGCAAGAAAATAAATATTTGTTTGACTATGGATATGGATGTAGTTAAAAACAAGTCGACATGGTCTACAACATCCCCCGCCAATCGTGCGCTTCTCATTTTCGAACTCAATCAAGGTCTTTATGGTCTGAAGCTACACACCAAATTTGGTTGCTGTATCTGTAGTAGTTTCTGAGTAAAGCTGTCCCCTTTATCTCGGACGGACGGACGGACGCACACACGGACGGACGGAGGTCAAACCTATATCCCCCTCCCACTTCGTGTTGGCGGGGGATAATAAACACACGCCAAATATGTCAAGAAATTGATAGTGGGCAACAAAGTAAACCTTTTGGAGTGGCCAAGCCAGAGCACCGTACTCAATCCTATCGGGAATCTGTGGAGGGAACTGAAGAACAAGGTCATGGCAAGGAAACCCTTAAACCTTAAGAACCTGGAGAAGTTTGCCAAAGAAGAGTGGGCCAAAATCCCTGTGCAGAAACCTTATGATCAACCAAAGGACGCGTTTGGAAGCTGTAATCGTGAATAAAATCTTTGCCATCAATTACTGAGAAAAGGGTATGAATAATTCTGGACATGGCACATTTTGTAAATCTGTCAAATAATACCAAAAAGTATTTTATTAAATTGTTTACTGTACTTCTCTCAGCCTTATGCCAACTTGCTTTGTCATTTGTGCAAGAATAAATTTGACTTGCCAAAAAATGTCTAGAAAAAAACAAAATTAGTAGGGGTGTGAATTTTTGGCGCGTCTGTGTATATATAGCTTGTGTTCTATGCAAGCCGCTTGCGCACTGAACCTGAAACGAATTTTTCGCACGACTGATTACAGTCAAAGTCGATGCAAATGTGACCCTCGGATATGAAAAAGGGTTTGGCTCCAAAGTGCATGAGTACGCCTCCTGGGGCCTTTCACACCAGGATACAACACACATTTGAGACAAGCGGGTTCACCCACAGATACGAGTAAAGACAGAGACGTGATTACAATTATAAAAAGACAAACAAAATTTATTGATAAATAAATTCAGTAAAAGACAAATTGTTTGAGCCCTGGCGCAATTGGCAGGATCTGGGGCATCCTAATGGATGGCAGCATGCGTAAAGCATGGAGTGTGAGGACACGCTCACGAAAGAGGGGGAGAGATGTGACAGTTGAAGGGTCCAGTCACAAGAAGCGTCTCCTAATAAGTACATGCCCTGGCTACCTTGCCAACGGGCCTGGCTCTCAGCTGCTCCAACTCTTCAGCCACAGCTGAAACGGAACAATGTCAGTCACTTTTGCACAGGAGCTGGAAGCACAACAGCCCTCTGGGTCGACTCCTCCAAGTCCCACGACGTGCCAACTGCTGTTTTGCCTTGAATACCTATAAAGCTTATTGCCCGTCAAATAAGAAAAACAAAAAATGAAATTCATGTCTCTGTTTACGAAGATCCTGCTGATTACGCCAAAATGTGACCCTCGGATATGAAAAAGAGCTCTTTGGCGATGTGGTCAGGGCACATGACTCTTACTCGGGAGTCTGGAGGTTCAAGTCCCCGCCCGGGCCCTCCTTCGGCCTGCTACACAAAGATGCAAATTCACATGTGTATTCGCTTCTTTGCATTAACTTGCGATGTACGCAGCGTCTACGTGTCCGAAAGTCGGACAGGGTTTTAGTATATCTTGGTGTCGGATGGTTTCAATGTAACTCTGTGTCGGACAGTCGATTATTGTTTTTAATTTCTTCAAATTATTAGACGTACAAACCAGGCCCAGCGCTAGAACAGGGAATTGGGGGGGCACAGACACGTCCCCTTATGACAGTTACGATAGTCCTGGCTAGTTCTCAATTATTTTCCTTTAGTGAAGCATTTTCCAATTATCGTAAATGGCAACTGAAGACACGGTTTCTCACCATATGTGATCGAACAGTGAAATCATGGGCTAAATTCAGTACAGAAAAATTATTTATTAATTGACCAATACGTTGCGTTGATTGAACTGGTCCGCGTTCCAATGTAGCGCGGACTTTCACTCTCGGTATTGTGTGGGATGATAAAAAAAAAAAATGTGGCACTCGGCAGTTCAATAGGCTTTAAAAACTGTGTGACCCCAGTTATTTGCATGAGAGCCGTCAGGTACGCCATTTTGAATAACATTGATTTAAATACGGCAAATGAGTGTTCAGATGGATGATTGTCGTCTTACATAATCGGGGAGAACAAGCAGCACCTGATGAGTGTGGAGCGCTGTAGGAGTGAACCTTCTGTTAATTATGTAAATGACTGAGAAAAGGTCAGGACTAATAATTGTTTTAAACGGATGTTTTGTGCACCCAGCTCTCTGTTCCTGCTCTGCCACTGTACTGAGTTTAGCCCATGATTAAATCGCTGTTAGAGGCATATGGAGAGAAACCGGGCTCTAATTTCCTGGCGCAGCGCAGGTGGCGTAGCGAGGCGCAGCCCGCGCAGTGGTAATTTCGTACGGCGCAGCCCGCGTAGTGGTAATTTCGTGACGTGCGCAGCCTTCGGTAGACGAAGGTGCGCCGAGATGGGTGTGGCGGCGTAGTAGGGGGAGGTGTCACATATTCATCAAGACGCAGTGACAATTTCGTAGAAAGTCTCGCTGGAGTTGCGCAGAAAACTCGCCAGCTCCAACCTGGTTTAATTTCCGTGCAGTGGTAATTTGGCTGACCGGCGCAGAGTGCGCACACGTCACCGAAATCTCACGGACAGGTTTACAGAATGTCAGGCACATTTCAATGCAAGAAATAATTACTGGAAGCACTATTTATTGTAACTATCTGAATAAGGACATAAATTATAGTATCTACATCGATTGTCCTGATGTCAGATTAAAGGCGGTTGCCACTCGTAATGAAAACTTGACCTGGCTTAATCAAGGCAGCTGAATCTGTGATGCAAACGACTTCACATCTTTCTCAGCCAACCACAAACTGTATAGTATATATATATATATATATATATCGAATGCTTGCGTTCTATGCTCATTAAAGCCGCTTGCACACTGGACGCAAAACGAAGTTTTCGCACGACTGATTACAGACAAAGTCAATGCAAAGACGCGATAGTCGGACAGGGTTTTAATATTCCTCCGTTTCCGAGAGTCATAAAAGTTCTAATTTTTCCAAGTATTCCAGGAAATATTAGACGTGCAAACTTGGCTATATTTGTGTTCGGCCTTCACAAAATGCAAATTGATAGCTATCGACTTTTCTTGGTCTTTTTAGCCTATTCATCTGTTTTCTTCCGTTGAAGATTGACATCAGTATTTATTCGGTCTTTCTTTTGAAAATTAGTCAGATGGATCGAACAGATTCACGCTTTATTTCCACAGCGGAGATAAAATAGTGCGTGAGCAAATCAATTCCATGACCACTGACAGAGTGAAGAAATCATCGCATGCACGATCAAGACTGTCCGACACGAAATGCAAATTACTCCATGTCCAGCAGCCAGCAGAAAGTAAAAGTGATATGAGAACAGATTTACAACGAAATAAAGAATAAAAATATATCAGCAACAAACGTGATATCAAACAAAGATGACCCGCCAATAAATAAATCGCAGTGTTCATTGGATGCTCTGTTGTTAAAATGTTTCTTTTTATTCTTTATTTTATTATCAATCTGTTCTAATCGTCCTTTTTTTAGCTGTCAGACACGGGGGCGTTGTACATTGTCTCGCGCCAGTGTCGACTCGCTTTACTGAGCAGCTTAAACAGAAACATTGATCGAAATTCTCGGTACTCATCTTGAAGAACTGAACCCTCTTATCAAACATTCACGTGTAATATCTAAAAGAGTCCGTAGATTTGAAGAAATTAAAAACTGTAATAGACTGTCGGACACGACGATTTATTAAAACCCTGTCAGACCTTTGGACACAAGACGCAATCTGTCGAGCGAAAAATTCGTTTCGCGGCCAGTGTGCAAGCGGCTTAATACTAGGCTATTATTATTGTCACTTATGTTTTATCGTCTTTAGTGGGGGAAAGGAATGCAGCCTGATTGCTATGATCTCGTACTGAGTTAAGATCACATATTGGAAATAAATGTGTAACGTATCTTGCTTTGTTGTATATGCATGTTAATCCCAAAATTTTAAGCAGCAACAGTTTGTTATAATAGGAACACGCTGTCCATCGTTTCTCTTGCCAGTGAGCAAGATTTGACTCGGCTGTGTCGCCCTCTATATTCTAAGACATGAAAGGTGAGGTGAGGAGCTCATTTGACTGGTGAAGATTTGACTCGGCTGTGTTATACCCAAACACGCCTTCTTTGCCAACTTGCGCTGGAAGGAGGGGCAGAGGCGGGACAGAGGAGTACTTGCGCCAGGCTACGCCGGGCACGAAATGGCCACATACGCCTGGACACACCCCGTTGGCGCGGCGCTCCCCCCATGCGCCGCGCCTGCGCCGGACCTGCGCCTGGTCTACGAAATTAGAGCCCACCGTGTTCTCATCCAGACCATAATAAACAAACTGTGAAAACAGTTTTCCATGGTGTAAGCCGAGATGAGAAGAAGCTGGGGGTGGAGTTTGTTTTCTTCCGGTAGCGGTGAACACGTAAACATGTGCGCCCCCTGTCCAATCAGAACCCTTCCCGACCCTTAGACATTAAGCGGAATTAAATACAGGTGATTAAACATGTTTTCCATGTAAACCTCAATTCCGAATTACTATTTACATGTAAACTCGAGGAAGATTATTTTAATTCCGAACTATTTAATTCCAAATTAAAAAACATCATGTAACCGTGGCTAATGAAAGGGTTAAAACTATTTTGTGTTTGAGGAGTACAAAGAGGAGTACAGTGTCCAGAAAACAAGTCTTGAAAAAAATCATGGGGTTTGCTTTATTAGTTCCAGAGTTACAGCCTGTTAAAAATGGAAAAAATGCCATTTTTTTCTGATTGAGCTAAAACGGTATGTCTTCATTTGACACCGAAAGCAACATTTTATCAAAGTTTGAGGAAAATCCATGAGTATGCCTACGGGAGCCCTGGTTGACTTGACGTCAAATGATCCAGGAACGTAGCAGTCTCAATAAGTGAAATTGAAATATGTTGAATTCCTGAAATTCGTTCATACCTACGTCTCACAAATATTTTATTCTGCTTGAGTTGATTACATGCTATTTTATCAATAAAAATATCAAGTATTTTATGATACCTTGTGACAATTCATCTTCCACCTAATGGCAATAATAAAGAGCAAATCCCTTCACAATACTCATCTTCAGTGCCTTTGAAAGACAATGTAAATGTAATTTGTGGCAGCCAAATACACCTTTTTTAAGGAAAGATTATTGAAAACACAGATTCTAACTTACTGGTACTTACCAGACAGAGCCAGCAACACCAAAACGCAGATCAGAATAGTTTGTTTCATGATGTCGTTGAGGTTTTCCTAATTTGAGTGTGACTACCAGTGTAGATGCTTCAGTTTCTCCCTCTGATGTGCCCCCATTTCTCTTTAAATAGAACCAAAGGCCCCCCCCCCCGTTTTCTTTTCCCATACCCCTCCAATCCTGCTGCACATGCGCAGCATGAGGTTATGAAGTTCAGGTGACTCATTTTGGCCTTCAGGCACCATCAGCAAACTGGGCTTGCTAGCATGCGGTGGGTTTTCAGACTGAGCCAGCAGTAACAATGCAAAACCCCCCCTCCCCCCCTCCAAAAAGTCACATATGCTGATACAGCCAACATAGCAACTGTAAACATACTACAATACAAAATACTATTATGCAACAGTACTTAATCAACACCAACATGATAAACTGATCAACAACCACAACGCGTCACAACACCACTGTGCAGCATTGCCATCAGATCTAGGTCACTCACAATTTTGCAGTGCACATACCATACAACACACAACATCAAAAACAGCACCTACTGCCAACTGCTCTGCACCCTTGGGGGAAACTTCTAAATCACTTCAAAAATTAAATCAATTTCTTTAAAAATGGATGTTGCAAGGAGCTGTCACAGGTCAGCATCATAATTTGACAGTGAAGTTAGTGAAAATTGCCTCAGTTAATAGACTCGCCTCTGTCGTAGTGCCCCCAAAGATAAAGCCCAACGCACACTGGAGGCGAACGTTTTAGACACCCATTGGAAGCATCAGTAGCATCAATATTACCGGATGACAACGGGACCGAGAATAAAGCCATGGGTGACACTGAAAAATATTCAGGATAACGTTTCATTTTGAGAACACCTACTGATACCGCTTATTTTACAAAGAGATGGCAAAGTGCAATGTTCAGCTTATTGTGCATTATGTGACCGGCATAATTTACTTCCTAAATTTAGCTGTCTAGTAAGTTAACATTATGATTTATTTTACTTCACTCAGCAGCGAGATAGCTAGCTATCTAGATTAGCTGTGTTGTTGTTATCAGTGTACCTTGAGTTTGGTACTATCTAACTGTAAATCGCTTGACAACTTAAATGGTCACAAAATAATTGATTTCTGTGCAAAAACCGTGACTTGGTTAAAAACCTGTTGTATCAATTTCGACAATTGCTTGTGAGGTTTCTGCTAAATTTGTACCACCAACCATGACAAGGCAAAATTGTTAAATGGACAAATGCGTTTCTATTGAGTTGATGCTCAAGAAATGGATCAGTGGCAAAAAACGAAAAACTGAAGCAGGCCACACACTGCCACTGCTCCATTGAAACGATCAGTTGCCCATGGGCACAAGGAACTCCACTTGCCCTAGCACGTTATGTCAATAACACATTAAAATCTGATTGGCTGATGACATGGTCACTCAGCGTTATTACCCCAAAAGCAGCGTCCAGCTCCAATGAAAGGCAAGCAGTGCAGCTGCCTGAGCAGAGGACTGCAGCTGTCATGGATTTATAGGACATAGGAAATTTCTGCTCAGCTCCACAAAATATAACCATTCATTTTCTGGATAAAGTTGCATACTTGACAAGTAATTGACTCCAGGCACATTTCACAAACACTTTAATTATGAAAAAAAAAAAATTTTTTTCATTTTTGACTTGCTGCCCCTGACTACACACCTCTGGTTACGACTGATAATGTAACAACGGACCAATAATGTAATAATCGCCGATAATGTAATAAAATTAACCGATAATCTAATAACTGCCTGATAATGTAATAATCTCAACTGATTCTGGAATAACATTTTGATTAAAAATGTAATAAAAAGTGTCTGCGATGTAATAACACTCAACCAATAATGAATTTGTTAATTTAATTTGTCTGGGCGTGAATGGGTAGCAGTGTTGCAAGATCATTAAGATAAATTCATTAGTGTGGGTGTGGGTGTGACAGTGTTGCCCGACATGTCGGGCCAAATTTATCCAAGGGTGAGTGGGCGGAGTGTTTCCAGATGCGTCTTTTGAAAGCCCATCAATACATAGTCATCTGGCCACAAACTTCAAATTGGTGTGCTGATCCCCCGATTCGGGCAAGACATTTCGATAAAGAGCTTGACCTTGAAGTACAGGCTGCGAGAAAGCAGTCTCAGAACTCCATCCAGTCCAACATCTGACTCCGAAGCACCCATTAAATCCGCCCGGATTCTTTATAGGGAGTGTGAGGTTACCACGTCACCAACGTCCTAAGTAATTGTGATGTCAACAGTTCATCAGCTGATGCCCAAGCAATGACGGGCAAACTGTTGATGTCATAGTTACTAGGAGTTACAGTCTCAAGGAAAAGCATTTGCCTGATTTTTTATTTATTTTTTTTTGTTGCATATTTGTCATTCTTAAATGTTTCAAACCATCAAACAAATTTTTATTTGAGACAAAGATAATCTGAGTAAATACATAATCCAGTTTTTAAATGATGCTTTTTTCCCTCAATAAATTAAATCTTTCCAAACCTACCTGGCCCTAGATGAAAAAGTAATTGCCCCCTAAACTTAATAACTGGTTGTGCCACCCTTGACGACAACACCTGCAATCAAGCGTTTGCAATAACTGGCGATGAGTCTTTCAAATCTCTGTGGAGGAATTTTGGCCCACTCTTCTTTGCAGAATTGTTTTACTTCAGCCTCATTGGAGGGTTTTCATGGATGTGCGGCCTGTTTAAGGTCATCCCACAGCATCTCAATCGGATTTAAGACCAGATGTTGACCAGGCCACTCCAAAACCATTCTGTTTTTTTTTAAAGCCATTCAGAGGTGGTCTTGCTGGTGTTTTTCAGATCATTTTCCTGCTGCATAACCCAAGTTTGCTTGAGCTTGAGGTCACAAATGGTTCTTTTGTGACCTCCTGTATGAGTAGTTGCTCTAGGAGTAATTTTGGTAGGCTGGCCACTCCTGGGAAGGATCACCACTGCTCCAAGTTTTCTCCATTTATGGATAATGGCTCCACCCTGGTTCACTGGAGTCCCAAAACCTTAGAAATAGCTTGTAACCCTATCCAGACTGATAGATCTCAGTGATTTTATTTCTCATCTGTTCTTGAATTTCTTTGAATCACAGCATGATAAGTTGCTTTCTGAGATGTTTTAGCCTACTTCAGACAGGTTCTATTTAAAGGTGCACTATGCAAGTTTGTTTACTTTCATGTTATGATTCTGCCTGTCTGCCATGCTTCTGTTCTGCCTTGCCATGCCCATGATTTGCTTTGCCATGTCCTTGATCTGTTTTCCATGTTTTTATTTTCTGTCTGATTCGGATTTGGATCTTTGCTATGTCTGACTATGCCTTGGATTATGTATTGTGATTTGGTTACTTAGATTTGTACATGTTTTGTCTACTTTAGTTTTTCCATGTTTTGCATTTTGCCACATTCCATTCCTGCAGTTAGATTCCGGTCCATGTTTTTGTTTTTGCCATGCATTGCACTTTGTCTCCCCCTGTCTGGTCTCTTGTTTTGTCATTGCTCACTGCCCCAGTACTGCGTGGCACTCTTTCGGATGATTTAATGGTTTCTGGATTTCAACCATTCCTTCCAATCTCGTTTACTTCCTTCACCTTGCTTTTCTATTTTACTAAGCCCATACTAACAGTTTGTTGTTTTTGATAAAGTTACTAACCTTAACTAACATTGTATATAAAACTAACTTACTAATGAGCTCTAGGGATTGTATAGCTGCACTCTACTAATTGACTAACGATCTCTCAGCACTCGCCCTGTTCTAGTCTCCGCCTCTTGCCTTCACTAAATTTACTTTGCTGTGCTTCTAGCAGATTCTCTGCACTTGTTCAATTACTGTTCTGCCTCTCACTCTGTGCACTTAGAAATCCCTAACCAAATCTGTGTGTTCTATCTATAGGCTGTTTTGTGATCCCTGTCCGCGTTTTGGCTTTTGTCTTTTTCATGTGCTTTGGTTTTCCCTCATGTTTGCCTCCTTTGTTGTTAGCCTGATTCATAAGCATTCAAACAGAGGTAAGCAACATATTATTTTGGTACATCTGGATAGTGTATTGGAACAAAAACCATGACAGACAAATTCATGAGAGTTGAGTTTGTTGGCTGTGGTTTATGTAAAAAAAATCTGTCAATTCTTAGACACCAGTAGGGGTAACAATTAATTCCCCTGTTCCACAGAGCTCTCTGGCCCATCAGTCACTCGTCGGAGGCAAAATTTATTTCTTCCAGTCACCCACGGAAGACTATCGTATCACAGGCCGATTAATCCGATTCGTGTTTGTCCACTATCAGGTCAGTGTCCAACGTGTCGGGTGTGATCCGATGAGGCAAAATCGGATCAAAGAAATAAACTTTGCTTCCGACGAGTGACCGATAAGCCAGAAATCTCTGTGGAACAGGGGTATAACATTGTGCAGTCACTTAAGGTTAGGTCTAACCCTAAAATTCACCAAAATTTGAAAAAATATAATTTTTCATTTTTTTCTCAGTATTGTTATGGCCCCAATTTGTAATTAGATTTACAACGCAACAGCAACAGCAAGGGATGACAGACACAGTTTTAAAAACTAAAACACATTTAATTTTTAAAACAAAGACAATAACGACTAAGCAACTAACAACTAAGACCAAGATTGAATTATGTACAAAACATAAATATTTACAATCCCTTTTCGTGGGGGTGGCTTGATGATGTCCTGGATGATGAAAATGCTCAAACACAGGCAAAGAAATCCACAAAAGAAACGTCACAGGTCTTGAACAGAATGGCAGGTCTGGTCATCTTCTTGCAATTTCTCCTACTACTTTACTGTCTCAATTCTTTTCCTTATATACTCTTTTGCAGACCCCACCCACATTTAGACTTCTTTTTTTTAATTTTCAGAGACTTGCCCCAGACATGTCCAGGACATGTCTAAACATGACTCCAGTCTGAGCTTAACAAAAAAACGGTAAATACTTTGGTGAACTTTACGCCTTTCTTCAGTTGGTTAGTTAGACTGAGAGCAATCTCAGCAAAGTTCTTGCAGAACTTGCGGTAGTACCCGATCATTCCAAGGAAGCGGCGCAAAGCTTTTTTGTTGTCAGGAACTGGAAAGTCCATGATGGCTTGGACTTTGGCATTTATGGGTGCCACCTTACCCTGGCCTATGACGTAGCCAAGATAGGTGACAGTAGCACAACCAAAGTCACTCTTGCTCAGGTTAACAGTCAGGTTAGCCTGGGTCAGGCGCTGGAACAACGTCTCTACATCTTTTAGATGTTCTTCCCAGGAGTCACTCCATGTGATCAGGTCATCGATGTACGCACCCGTGTGTGGCAATCCGGCGATTGTAGACTGTATCATCCTTTGGAACGTGGCTGGGGCATTTTTCATGCCAAAGGGTAGGACTTCATACTGGTACAATCCAGATGGTGTGGCAAAAGCAGAGATGCTCTTGGCCCTCTCAGTTAAAGGCACACACCATTAACCCTTCAATAAATCAATCTTGGTCAGAAACTTTGCTTGCCCTACACTATCAATACAATCATCAATCCTAGGTATTGGAAACACATCAGTTCTAGTTACAGCATTGACTTTGCGATAATCTGTACAGAATCTAGTACTTCCATCAGGATTTGGAACTAGCACACAGGATGAACTCCAATCGGAGTTGGAGGGTCTGATAATATCATGTTTTAACATGTACTCAACCTCTTTCTCAGCAATCTTTCTCTTTTCAGGATTCATCCAGTATGGATGCTGTTTTATTGGTTTGGCATCACCAACATCTACATCATGAGAGGCTATAGTAACTCTCTTTGGAACATCAGGAAACAAATCCTCATATTTCTTGATCAACCTTTCAAACTGATCTCTCTGTGAGGGTTCTAAGTGCTGGAGTTTTACATCAAGATTTTGCAACACTTCAGTGTTTGACAATTTACATGAAAGAACTTCAGCTTTAATTCTTGGTTCATCATCTTGAAACTCCCCCTCATCTTCACACGTTTCGACCATTGGAGAATCTGAAGTGACAGCTGCAACCCTAGAATTTCTGTCATGATAAGGCTTTAGCATGTTAACCAAAACAATTGTGTCACATTTTCTCCTATCTGGAGTCTTCACAATGTAATTGAGATCATTGAGTTTTGTCAGAATTTCATAGGGACCATGAAATCTTGCCTGCAATGGATTGGACTGCAAGGGAAACAACACAAGGACCTTATCTCCTGGTTTAAACTCACGGCTTCTAGCCTTATGATCATACCAAGTTTTCATTTTTCCCTGACTTGATTTCAAGTTCTCTTTGGCTAGGTCACAAGCTGCACGCAATCTTTCCTTGAACTTGCTAACATAGTCTAACAGACTGATGTGCGGCTCTTTCTCTTGCCATTGTTCACTCAACAATAGCAAAGGTCCTCTCACTTCATGACTAAACACTAGCTCAAATGGACTGAATCCAGTAGACTCCTGCACTGCTTCTCTAGCTGCAAACAACATCAAATGAACCCCTTCATCCCAGTCTTTCTCATGGTCATAACAATAAGTCCTCATCATTGTCTTGAGAGTGGAATGAAACCGCTCTAAGGCACCCTGACTTTCTGGATGATAGGCACTAGAAAGAATCTGCTTTGCACCTAGTTCATACACAACCTGCTGAAACAATCCTGAAGTGAAATTGCTACCTTAGTCTGACTGAATTTCCCTGGGAAGGCCAAACAACGTGAAGAACTTTATCAAAGCCTTTGAGATTGCAGTTGCCTTGATGTTACGTAGAGGTATGGCTTCGGGGAATCTGGTAGATGCACACATGATTGTCAACAAGTACTGATTTCCAGATCTAGTCTTGGGTAATGGACCAACGCAATCAACAATGACCCTAGAGAATGGCTCCCCAAATGCTGGGATATGCTGCAATGGAGCTACAGGTGGGTCTAACTGGTGTTTTCCAACTACCTGACAAGTGTGACAGGTTTTGCAAAAGCTGGAAACGTCTTTCCGAAGCCCAGGCTAAAAGAAGTGTTTCATGATCTTATCAACAGTCTTGTTAACACCAAGATGACCTCCTAATGGTAAACTATGAGCCATTGTTAAGATCTCATTCCTATAGACCTTCGGAACAACAATTTGCCTGACCACTGCCCAATCTGCATTGGCAGGGATATCAGGAGGGCGCCACTTCCGCATCAACACACCATCCTTGAGATAATACCCAACTGGAACTGCGTCTATCTCTCTATCAGGAAGGGCTCTCCTCTTTAGTACACAAATTTCAGGATCATTAGTTTGCTCCTCAATCAACCGCTTTCTGGACAGAGACAAGTCTCCAGACACATCAGAATCACCAGACCCATTCGGCTGGCTGAATAGAGAACTGATAAAAGTATCTGATAAGTCCTCAAACGGAGAAACCATAGTAGGCCAATCAGAGTCATTAGGCGAACCACCTGAGTCCTGACTATTCAAAGTACTGGACGGCACCACATCATCTTCTTCTTTAGCCTTCTTGGCCATAGCACGAGTCACTGCGCAAGAAGGATACAGAGATGGGTCCTCATCCCCATCTTCAGTGCTCGGCTGTGAAGTAAGATGTACAGGGGGAACTACTTTGCCCCCAGCCAGGTCATTGCCTAGCAACAGAGAAACACCCTTTATAGGTAGACTTGACATAAGTCCCACCTTTACCTGTCCTGTAACTAAATCTGACTTCAAGAATATAGAGCGCAGGGGTACAGATACCATCCTCCCTTCAATACCTTGTACAAGTATGAAATCCCCTGAAGCGGTCTCATCACGTAACTCCAAGGAGTCCATCAACAAAAGTGACTGAGAAGCCCCGGTATCCCTTAGGATATATATGGGGATAGGAGTAGTATGCTCATTCAGAGCCACAAATCCCTCTGGCACAAATGGAAGAAATTCCTCCCTCACGAAGTCAGCTGTATCAGGCTTTTTAGCCCCACAAGAAGCAGGCAATTTAGCAGATCGGTTATCTACTACAGGGGTTTCTAACCTTGTTTTCACAAAGGCATTTGGTTTGGTATCCTTTTCTTTTTCTTTCTTAGCTTTAAGGAACCAACAGTTAGTTGTAACATGACCAGATTTCTTGCAATAACTGCAAACTAAACCACTTTTGTCACTGTCAGCTTTCACACTTTGATCAGACCTGTTACTGAATTTCTGAGCACCATCACCAGATTTGTCTTTGTCTTTGGGTGAGGAATCTTGGGTATCACCATAACCCTTTTTCTGAAATTGGGACCATCTATTATTACTGCTAGACTGAAATTTGGACTTATGTGTGAGAACATATTCATCTGCAAATTTGGCAGCTGATTGCAAATTCAGTGCTTGCTTCTCATTAAGGTAGGTCTTAACATCATCTTTAACACAGTTCTTGAATTCTTCAACTAACACCATCTCTTTTAGTGAGTTGAAATCATCCTTGACCTCCATAGAAGTACACCAGCGCTCAAAGCAAACCTGCTTTTCATTAGCAAATTCAACATAAGTCTGATTTTCAGATTTCTTCAGACCTCTGAATTTCTGTCGGTAAGCCTCTGGAACCAACTCATAAGCTCTCAAAATAACCTTTTTGACAACCTCATAATCAGAGGAATCATCTGCAGACAAAGCCGAATAGGCTTGTTGAGCTTTACCCTTGAGGACAGTTTGCAACATCAGAGGCCAGTGTTCCTTTGGCCACTGGCAACTCTTTGCTACCTTTTCAAAACACTGGAAATAGTTGTCAACATCCTTTTCCGAAAATGGAGGCACCAGTTTTACCTCCTGACTGGCACAAAATTTATTTTTAGTTTCAATTTTAATTTTTAGTTGCTCCATTTGGAGTCTTTCTTCTCTATCGAATTTCTCTAATTCAAAATCTCTCTGTCTTGCAAATTTTTCTAACTCAAATTCTCTTTGTTTTTCTTTTTCCTCCCTTTCTATTTTCTCTTCTCTTGTTAATTTTTCTAACTCAAACTGCCTTTGTTTTTCTTTTTCTTCCCTTTCAAATTCTCTTTGCTTTTCTTTTTCCTCCCTTTCTTTTTCTCTTTCCTCCCTTTCAATCTCTAGCATTTTTAATTTAAGTTCCATTTCTATATTTGGATTTTCCACTGGAAACTGTTCCAGATCTCCTGGTGCAAACACATTTTCATCAATGTAATATTCAGCTGTCTCTCGAGCCAGTCTTGCTTTTCGCATGGCTGGTTTCACCTCTGTCAGCTCTAAATGTCTGCAAATTTCTAGCAGTTCTGTCTTTTTAAAAGACTTCAAAACCCCTACGGTTGGTGATGCCAAGAAATCATCCATGGCTGTTGTCAATATATTTGTATTCAATTAAAAAAAATCAATTTTACAATTTGAAATGTTAGATTTTCAATAAATTACTCACAAAATGGTCTATCCCGGACGAGCACCCAATTTGTTATGGCCCCAATTTGTAATTAGATTTACAACGCAACAGCAACAGCAAGGGATGACAGACACAGTTTTAAAAACTAAAACACATTTAATTTTTAAAACAAAGCCAATAACGACTAAGCAACTAACAACTAAGACCAAGATTGAATTATGTACAAAACATAAATATTTACAATCCCTTTTCGTGGGGGTGGCTTGGTGATGTCCTGGATGATGAAAATGCTCAAACACAGGCAAAGAAATCCACAAAAGAAACGTCACAGGTCTTGAACAGAATGGCAGGTCTGGTCATCTTCTTGCAATTTCTTCTACTACTTTACTGTCTCAATTCTTTTCCTTATATACTCTTTTGCAGACCCCACCCACATTTAGACCTCTTTTTTTAATTTTCTGAGACTTGCCCCAGACATGTCCAGGTCATGTCTAAACATGACTCCAGTCTGAGCTTAACAAAAAAAGGTAAATGCTGCCATCTAGTGGCCTATATTCACATTACAGTATCACTTCTCAGAATACATTTCTGGCGGCTTTTAAAGGCATAATAACTGAACATTGACAATATCTGGTGGGTATATTGGTGATACTTAGTCAAAAAAACATTAATTGAAATTTGAGACGGATTTTCTTTGTAAGGGAATTTCCACCACATAAATCCAGATACAGTATCTTAAGAATGAGTAAAGATATCTGCGTGAAATTTTGTGAGTGAGTAGACCTCACTCTGATATATGTTTTGAGTCAAAAAAAGCAGTAATATCCATTTTGGGGTGTCTTAGACACCACAGCATAGGCCCTCAGGCCTGACTTGCATTTTGAGGTCCCCTTCTAGACCCCCTAAAATTTTTATTTCTTGTCAAATCTCCCAAACCTTTGGCTCATAAGCTTCAATATGATGTCCATAAAGTGTGTACAAAAATTCTAATCAATACATGGAATTGTTTTTGAGAAAATTGGAATTATATGTTTCTACATATCAAGTGTCTGCGACGGTGCATTCAGGAACCACTTGCGAGAAACTTGACAGGCAGGGATCAGAACCAATAGGACAGATGAGCAGGGGTACAAAAACGACAGGCAAAAAGTCGTAGTCGATGAATAAAGCCAAGGGTCTTACACAGGGCATCCAAACACAGAAATTGTGGTCATACAAAAATGGGTCGAAATCCAGAATGACAAAAACAATACAAAAAGGGCAATGGCAAGAATCAAGGTCGGACAATCCAGTAGAAAAGAAACGATACTCAATGGCATACAAGGCACTCTGCACAAAGAAATATTGATCAACGTTCTGACAAGGAAGGTCACATTTCAGGGCTGCTGATGCATGGCATCCTGTCCGAATCTGTGACGTCTGTCATTTTAGTGCCTGTAGTCAAAAATAAAACAGGAAAGCTAACTAGCATTGACAACTATAGACCAGCTGCACTGGCTAGCATTGTGTCTAAAGTCTTTGAATGTATTCTTCTAGAAAGATTGAGTGAGTACATAAGAACTACTGACAATCAATTTGGTTTTAAGAAAAAACATGGCACAGATCTATGTATCTATTTACTTAAAGACATTGTCAGTCAGTACAAAAGATTAAATAGTACTGTATTTATTTGTTTTATGGATGCTTCCCGTGCGTTCGATCGCATTAGCCATGGTAAATTGTTTTTTAAAGTTAAAAGAGAGAGGCGTCCCCTTGTTTCTTATAAGAATCCTGCAGTTCTGGTACTCTCGCCAAACTATGCAAGCTAGGTGGGGTTCGAGCTTGTCCACTCCTTTTCGAGTATGGAATGGAGTCCGTCAAGGAGGAATTCTCTCGCCTTTATTGTTCAACTTGTACATGGATGACTTTTCAAGACCGTTAAATGAGCGTAAAACTGGCTGCATGGGGGGGAACAACCTTATTAATCACATGATCTATGCTGATGATTTAGTGGCACTGTATCCATACAGCGCTGGCCAACAGCAGCTACTTAGAGTCTGCTCTGAATATGGCAAGTTGTTTGATATAAATTTCTACTCTAAAAAGAGTGTGGTGATGATTTCGAGAACTAAAGATGATCGGAAGCTCACATTTCCCTCCTTCTTCTTAGCAGGAGATGTTTTAATATTGTTAATAAGTTTAGATACCTCGGTCATATAATCAGGGATGATCTGTGTGATGATGATGATGTACAGCGCTAGTGTCGTATGCTTTATGGGCAAACCAACATGCTGGCACGTAAATTCCACATGTGCACTGACAATGTTAAAATTGCTCTCTTTAAAACTTATTGCACACCCCTCTACACATTCCTCCTGTGGTGTCGTTGCAGTAAGGAAAAAATGACAAAGCTTCAGGTGGCGTATAATGATGCTTTTCGCATTTTCCTTAAACTTCCTGGGTGGACTAGTGCAAGTGAGATGTTTGTAACAAGTAACGTGCCCACCTTTCATGCTGTGTTAAGGAATTTCATGTATAAATTCATGTGTAGACTGATGAAGTCAGAAAATGTGCTGATTATGGCCTTAACTGATGTCACTCAGAGTATATCTGTTGTGATTTACGAAATGAACCGCGAAAACCAGATAAATGCAAAAAGGAGGCTTTATTTCTGAAGGGGGAACCCCCCACCCCCACAGAGCTGGCAACAGTACAATGTCCGCAACCCAAAAACAAATTCCAATGGGTGTAATCCAGAGTCAAAACCAGGGCACCAATCACAAAATCCGTAGTCAGGCAAAAAGAGGTCGATAAACAAGAATGCAGTACAAAACGGGGAATAGGCAAAGCTCGTAGTCAGGCGGTCCAGTCAAAAAGATAAATCACTATGAATCGAGGCGGAAAACAAACGTGGCACAGGAAACTAGGAAGAACAATCTGACAAAGGAAGTGCATAAACAGACATGTTAAATACACATCCCGGTGAACACATGACCAGGGAGAAGCAGGTGCAATCAATGATACAATAATCAGGAGTGACACATGAGGAATAATCTAATTACATGAATTAGGCAAAGGCCAAAACACAGACAGGGATCACAAGACAAACCTATGTACAAAACAACAGCTCCGGTCAAGTAGTACTAAAGTCTAAAGATTAAATAAAGGAAGCACAAAGTATAAGTGGAAATCCACAGAAATTCGTAGCAGAGATAATTAGGGATAGACAAGGAGGCGGAGACTAGAATTGGGTGACTGCTGAGAGATCTTGGGCTCTAATTTCGTAGACCAGGCGTAGGCGCGGCGCCTGGGGTGTGCGCCGCGCCAACGGGGTGTGTCCAGGCGTATGTGGCAATTTCGTGCCCGGCGTAGCCTGGCGCAAGAACTCCTCTGTCCCGCCTCTGCCCCTCCTTCCAGCGCAAGTTGGCAAAGAAGGCGACACAGCCGAGTCAAATCTTGCTCACTGGCAAGAGAAGCGATGGATTGCGTGTTCTCATGAATTACAAACTGTTGCTGCTTTAAATTTTGGGATTAACATGCATGGACAACAATGCAAGATACGTGACACATTTATTTTCAATATGCGATCTTAACTCAGTACGAGATCATAGCAATCAGGCTGTATTCATTTTCCCCACTGAAGACGATAAAACCGAAGTGACAATAATAGTAGCCTTGTATTAAGCCGCTTGCACACTGGACGCGAAACGAATTTTTCGCTCGACAGATTGCGTCTTGTGCCCGAAAGTCTGACAGGGTTTTAATAAATCTCCGTGTCCGACAGTCTATTATTGTTTTTAATTTCTTCACATCTGCTGACTCTTGTCGATATTAAACGTGAATGTTTTGATAAGAGGGCTCAGTTCTTTAAGATGAGTACCGAGAATTTCAATCAGTGTTTCTGTTTAAGCTCTGCTCAGTAAAGCGAGTCGACACTGGCATGGGACAATGTACAATGCCTCCGTGTCTGACAGCTAAAAAAAAAAAAAAAGAGGACGATTAGAACAGATTGATACCGAAATAAAGAATAAAAAGAAATATTTTAACAACAGAACATCCAATGAACACTGGGATTTATTTTTAGCGGGTCATCTTTGTTGGATATCCCGTTATAAATCTGTTCTCATTTCAATACTTTTACTTTTTGCTGGCTGGTGGACATGGAGTATTTTGCATTTCGTGTCGGACAGTCTTAATCGTGCGTTTTGCGAACTGGTGATAGCTTGACCGCAGTTAATTACTTCACACTGTCAATGGTCATGGAATTGATTTGCTCACGCACTGTTTTATCTCAGCTGTGGAAATAGGCCTAAAGCGTGAATCTGTTCGGTCCATCTGACTAATTTTCAAAAGAAAGACCGAATAAAGACTGCTGGCTATCTTCAACGGAAGAAAACAGAAGAATAGGCTAAAAAGACCAAGAAAAGTCGATAGCTATCAATTTGCATTCTGTGAAGGTCGAACACAAAAATGGCCAAGTTTCCACGTCTAATAATTCCTGGAATACTCGGAAAAATTAGAACTTTTATGACTTTCGGACACGGAGCTATATTAAAACCCTGTCCAACTATCGCGTCTTTGCATTGACTTTGTCTGTAATCAGTCGGGCGAAAAATTCGTTTCGCGTCCAGTGTGCAAGCGGCTTTAATGAGCATAGAACGCAAGCATTCGATATATATATATATATATATATATATATATATATATATATATATACAGTTTGTGGTTGGCTGAGAAAGATGTGAAGTCGTTAGTTTGCATCACAGATTCAGCTGCGTTGATTAAGCCCGGTCAAGTTTCCATTACGCGTGGCAACTGCCTTTAATCTGACATCAGGACAATCGATATAGATACAATAATTTATGTCCTTATTCAGATAGTTACATTAAATCGTGCTTCCTGTAATTATTTCTTGCATTGAAATGTGCCTGACATTCTGTAAAACTGCCTGTGAGATTTCGGTGACGTGTGCGCACTCTGCGCCGGTCAGCCAAATTACCACTGCACGGAAATTAAACCAGGTTGGAGTTGGCGAGTTTTCTGCGCAACTCCAGCGGAGACTTTTTCGACGAAATTGTCACTGCGTCTTGATGAATATGTGACACCTCCCCCTACTACGCCGCCACACCCATCTCGGCGCACCTTGGTCTACTGAAGGCTGCGCGCCTCACGAAATTACCACTACGCGGGCTGCGCCCTACGAAATTACCACTGCGCGGGCTGCGCTTCGCTACGCCACCTGCGCTGCGCCAGGAAATTAGAGCCCCTTTAGTCAATTAGTATGTGCAGCTATACAATCCCGAGTGCATGTTAGTAAGTTAGTAAAAATATACAATGTTAATATGGGTTAGTAATTAAGCGAAAACAACAAACTGTTAGTATATGTTCGTTGACAGCAAAAGAGAGAGGAAGGAAGAACACGAGATAATAAAAGAAGGTTGAAACCCAGAAACCAATAAATCACCCGAAAGAGTGGCACACAAGACTAGGGACCGTGAGCAAAGACCTACATAAGACAAGACTGGGTAGATGAAGTGCAAAGCGAGGCATGGCAGAAATAAACATGGTCAGGGATCTAGGAATCATGGCAAAGACTATGAAAAATACAAGACAAGAAAAAGAATAAAACAAGAAATCTAAGATTACCAAAACACAATACACAATACTAAGAATGGTCAAAACACAGGCAGAGGTCACTAGGCACAAAAATCAATAAACATGGCTAGGGCAGGTACAGAACTTAAACAAGGCATGGGCAGATCACAGAATCCCAACAATATCTCCTGCTTCTGGACACACTGGAGGTAATGTCTATATGTTTTTTAATTGATTTGTGCCTTGTGATCTGCTTAGGCTGGATACCTAGGCCATCTCTGTATTGTTTGTTTCTATGTCTCTTCTATGGACCTATTTGAGTCTGAAATAAAGTTTATCAATCAATCAATCACATGATTTATAGGAATCAGGTGTAGAGAATCACACTAATTACATCGGGAGAATCACATGAGGGAAGCCCAAACCACGAAACTTGGCAGAAGATAAAACACGAACGGAAATCACACAAACAGCCTATGACATTTAAACAGCTCCGGTACAGTTCTACGTGCACAGATAACGAGCGCAGGAGAGCGATTAAACACGCGCGAGAGATTCTCGCTGAAACTCAGGAGAGGACAGGAAAAGCTGAGAGGCGGAGATTAGAACAGGGCGATTGCAGAGAGGGATTCAGTCTAAATTAGTAGCAGTGCAACTTTACATATTAAACTAGAGTGCTCATTAGTAAGTTAGTAATCTCTCAATATGTTTTCCACATTTGTCAAAACATTTCATGCATAATAAATTGATGCTAAAAACAATGTATAGTTTCTTTTTTGGAAGAGTATACATGGATTGGTTGTATTAGTAGACTATAAAACAAAATACAAATGTTAGTCTTGTTAGTAATCAGAACAGAAGGGCGAAGGAAGAAAACGAGATTCGAAGGAATATTTTAAACACCGAAATTCATTTAAATCACCCGAAGTCGGTGGGCATGCAGACAGGGAAGACGGACTGAACCAACTAGATCACAAAGACAGGGGAGACGAGTGCAATGGAACGGAGACATGGAATGAACCAAAAACCTTTTAGTACAATAACCAAAAAGAATAAACAAAAGACAAAATCATGAACACAGAACCTGAACATAAACATGACCAAAAACCATAACCATGACGGCCATCTTGGATCATGTGACCTAATTAGCTTAATTACATAAATTCTATTTAAAAAATACTTCCTTTCATCATAGCCATCAACACTGAAACCTTAAATCCAGTCTTTATTCAAAATTTAGGAAATTTTCATTTTGGGTTACACCTAACCTTAATACTTCCGAATACAAGAGTTTTTCCAGCAATCCCTTGAGGTTTCAACTTTTTAATTTGTATTTAGAAGTATTTATCTTGCACCAGTTCCTGTATGGGCACCACCTATCTCTGTAACTACTTAACCCCTTTGTGCAGAAGCCAAATCTGGATTTTTAGGTGTTACCTGATTTAAGGCTTTATAATTCCAGATTGCAGCTTCACAGACAGAAAAACTTTGGCTCAATTGAGTCTAGACACTTGAAGCATTTAGACTCCCATCATATTTCAGTTTATTTTTATGATTTTGGTGGAGAAAAGGGGCTGCAAACATAAAAAATCTTCATGAGAATTCACCATTGAAATGGAAAAAAATATATATATATATACTGACAAATGAAAAACTGCTGGGGCTTAAAACTATACATTTCTGAGATCATCAACTTCTTGACCACAAGTACAATTCATCTTGAACATTACATTCTAGATTACCCGCTTGCTATGAGCCAAATTAGACAGCTATCCAGGTGTCTCCCCAAAGTCTGAGATCCATCAAAATGGTTCACTGTCAAATCATACATTAATCATATATTTAACTCAAATTAACTTTTGGGGCATGAAATTCAGCATGAACTAATAATTTTCTGGTTGAGTTTAGCATGAATTTATCGATATCAGTGCAGTTGAACATCATTGTTCACCAGTAAACCCTCCAAACACAAAACATGCCTTTTCTCCATAATAAAGTTTACAATTTTGTCAATTTTTCTTCAAAGTCCCCCAAGCATTAAATAAAGTGCTGATTAAACAGCTATAACATTCACGCTGCAATGAAAAGCTAACTGCTCTCACATCCGAGCTCAAAACCTTACACCTTCTAAGGGTAAAAACTCACTAACCCGGTAATATCTGAATTCTGAAATACATCTTATTTTAACAGAACAGAAATTTCACGTTCAGGAAAAATCAAACGACACATGCCACCATATTCAACAGAATGGTGCAATGAACGTACCGAGGGATCTACCGACGTGCGTGGGCTGCATGCATTTGGAGAAACGAAAACCTCGGCATTCAATGACTTTAAACGCGATATAAATTCTACAGCAATTCTACATATTGAGCAAAATGCAAACAGAGTAGAAGTATAACCTGTTTTCTTCATCGATGCCCTCCTCCAGAGACAGGTGTATCGGGTAGAAGGAACCCTCCAGTACTGTTTCATTCAGAATAATTCCCATTGACCGCGTCCATACAACATGTATCTCGTAAATGAAACTGAACACTTCAGGCCAGTTTCGAGTGTCTTTGTTTCTTTGATATTGTATCATTTTCAGCTGCGCAATCAAGGCCAACATTCAAAGAACACAACCGACCTTACTGTTACGCTTAGCTTTATATCCTATTATTGTCCGATCAATGTATTTCAGTTATTGAGGAAAGTTTAAACACTCGGGAATTGGATAAAAAACGAGTCTATCAATACATCGTTACCGGGGAAGCTTCATGAGGGTGTGAACTATAACTGTAGAGTTACGCAGATGAATCTGAGTATATAATTGAGTGACTGGCTATCGACACCAGTACTTGGGTGGATAGAAGAGAGCACTGAATTTGTCAATGGAGGAATATACGCGTTAATCCATGGGAGGGAACTACGCATATTTTGTGTGTGATGACTGTAATTGACAGTAGAATGTGAGAGAATCAATACTATGTCGGATTTTTTTCTTCACAAAACGTATTTTTTTAACCAATAATTGGAATACTGTTGGCTCACTGTAGCTAAAATGGTTGCTACAAGTTTTTTTCTGTCACAAGTGATACTTTTTTAAAACTACTGGATTGATGGGCAAGGATATTGACCAGTTTGCAAATCAGGCTTAGCTGAAGAGTTTAATTCATGCAACTTCTGAAAAACAGGGATTGGAGGGAACTTCTCCATACTCTAAATCGCCTTTCAGCTCTGCCTGCTTGTGAATATTCAATAGCTGATCCGGGGGTGTCATCTCGTGGTGGAGTACTGTAACTAAGTGCTTAAATTTGCATATTTATAGACGCGAGCATCTACATCTGCAGAAAGGTGTTAAACCAGCCAACTGCCAAAGCAAAATCTGTATTTTTGCTGTGTATACATCACACGTATTTCATTTCAAGGGATTTCTCTGTGGCACATGACTGGTTTTGTGAGGTCTGAATAAGGTGGTACGGTGGGGCGCCACCTATTGGCATTAATAGTTAAACCGACTTAGTGGCAAAACAAAATTAGTGTTTTCACATTGTACATAAGACACATACTCCATTTCCAGAAGCTTCTCCATGGCAGATGTCAGGTTTTGTCAGATCTGACATTGGTAACAGCGCCCCTTATACTGATATTTTTTTGAACATTCGTCCCCTTATATCCTGTGTAATGTGAATATAGGCCACTAGATGGCAGTATTTACCTTTTTTTGTTAAGCTCAGACTGGAGTCATGTTTAGACATGTCCTGGACATGTCTGGGGCAAGTCTCAGAAAATTAAAAAAAAGAGGTCTCAATGTGGGTGGGGTCTGAAAAAGAGTATATAAGGAAAAGAATTGAGACAGTAAAGTAGTAGGAGAAATTGCAAGAAGATGACCAGACCTGCCATTCTGTTCAAGACCTGTGACGTTTCTTTTGTGGATTTCTTTGCCTGTGTTTGAGCATTTTCTTCATCCAGGACATCACCAAGCCACCCCACCAAAAAGGGACTGTAATTATTTCTGTTTTTTCTTATTTATCAATCTTGGTCTTTAGTTGTAGGTTGTTATTAGTCTTTGTCTTTGTTAAAAATTAAATGTGTTTTAGTTGTTAAAACTGTGTTTGTCATCCCTTGCTGTTGCTGTTGTGTTATAAATGTAATAACAAATTGGGGCCATAACAAATTGGGGGCTCAAGGTCCGGGATAGACCATTGTGTGAGTAATTTATTGAAAATCTAACATTCCAAATTGTGAAATTGTTTTTGTGAATTTTCCTAGATATATATTGACAACAGCAATGGATGATTTCTTGGCATCACCAACCGTAGGGGTTTTGAAGTCTTTTAAAAAGACAGAACTGCTAGAAATATGCAGACATTTGGAGCTGACAGAGGTAAAACCAGCCATGCGAAAAGCAAGACTGCCTAGAGAGATAGTTAGTATTACATTGATGAAAATGTGTTTGCACCAGGAGATCTGGAACAGTTTCCAGTGGAAAATCCAAATATAGAAATGGAACTTAAATTAAAAATGCTAGAGATTGAAAGGGAGGAAAGAGAAAAAGAAAGGGAGGAAAAAGAAAAACAAAGAGAATTTGAGAGGGAAGAAAAAGAAAAACAAAGGCAGTTTGAGTTAGAAAAATTAGCAAGAGAAGAAAAACAAAGAGAATTTGAGAGAGAGAAAGAGGAAAGAGCAGAAAGAGAGGGACAGAGACAGAGAGATTTTGAATTAGAGAAATTCGATAGAGAAGAAAGACTCCAAATGGAGCAACTAAAAATTAAAATTGGCACAAAATTTATTTTTAGTTTCAGTCAGGAGGTAAAACTGGTGCCTCCATTTTCAGAAAAGGATGTTGACAACTATTTCCAGTGTTTTGAAAAGGTAGCAAAGAGTTGCCAGTGGCCAAAGGAACACTGGCCTCTGATGTTGCAAACTGTCCTCAAGGGTAAAGCTCAACAAGCCTATTCGGCTTTGTCTGCAGATGATTCCTCTGATTATGAGGTTGTCAAAAAGGTTATTTTGAGAGCTTATGAGTTGGTTCCAGAGGCTTACCGACAGAAATTCAGAGGTCTGAAGAAATCTGAAAATCAGACTTATGTTGAATTTGCTAATGAGAAGCAGGTTTGCTTTGAGCGCTGGTGTACTTCTATGGAGGTCAAGGATGATTTCAACTCACTAAAAGAGATGGTGTTAGTTGAAGAATTCAAGAACTGTGTTAAGGATGATGTTAAGACCTACCTTAATGAGAAGCAAGCACTGAATTTGCAATCAGCTGCCAAATTTGCAGATGAATATGTTCTCACACATAAGTCCAAATTTCAGTCTAGCAGTAACAATAGATGGTCCCAATTTCAGAAAAAGGGTTATGGTGATACCCAAGATTCCTCACCCAAAGACAAAGACAAATCTGGTGATGGTGCTCAGAAATCCAGAAACAGGTCTGATCAAAGTGTGAAAGCTGACAGTGACAAAAGTGGTCTAGTTTGCAGTTATTGCAAGAAATCTGGTCATGTTACAACTAACTGTTGGTTCCTTAAAGCTAAGAAAGAAAAAGAAAAGGATACCAAACCAAATGCCTTTGTGAAAACAAGGTTAGAAACCCCTGTAGTAGATAACCAATCTGCTAAATTGCCTGCTTCCTGTGGGGCTAAAAAGCCTAATACAGCTGACTTTGTGAGGGAGGAATTTCTACCATTTGTGTCAGAGGGATTTGTGGCTCTGAATGAGCATACTACTCCTGTCCCCATATATATCCTAAGGGATACCGGAGCTTCTCAGTCACTTTTGTTGATGGACTCCTTGGAGTTACGTGATGAGACCGCTTCAGGGGATTTCATACTTGTACAAGGTATTGAAGGGAGGACTGTATCTGTACCCCTGCGCTCTATATTCTTGAAGTCAGATTTAGTTACAGGACAGGTAAAGGTGGGACTTATGTCAAGTCTACCTATAAAGGGTGTTTCTCTGTTGCTAGGCAATGACCTGGCTGGGGGCAAAGTAGTTCCCCCTGTACATCTTACTTCACAGCCGAGCACTGAAAATGGGGATGAGGACCCATTTCTGGATCCTTCTTGCGCAGTGACTCGTGCTATGGCCAAAAAGGCTAAAGAAGAAGATGATGTGGTGCCGTCCAGTACATTGAATAGTCAGCCAGCCGGATGGGTCTGGTGATTCTGATGTGTCTGGAGACTTGTCTCTGTCCAGAAAGCGGTTGATTGAGGAGCAAACTAATGATCCTGAAATTGGTGTACTAAAGAGGAGAGCCCTTCCTGAAAAAGAAATAGATGCAGTTCCAGTTGGGTATTATCTCAAGGATGGTGTGTTGATGCGGAAGTGGCGCCCTCCTGATATCCCTGCCAATGCAGATTGGGCAGTGGTCAGGCAAATTGTTGTTCCGAAGGTCTATAGGAATGAGATCTTAACAATGGCTCATAGTTTACCTTTAGGAGGTCATCTTGGTGTTAACAAGACTGTTGATAAGATCATGAAACACTTCTTTTGGCCTGGGCTTCGGAAAGACGTTTCCAACTTTTGCAAAACCTGTCACACTTGTCAGGTAGTTGGAAAACACCAGTTAGACCCACCTGTAGCTCCATTGCAGCCTATCCCAGCATTTGGGGAGCCATTCTCTAGGGTCATTGTTGATTGCGTTGGTCCATTACCCAAGACTAGATCTGGAAATCAGTACTTGTTGACAATCATGTGTGCATCTACCAGATTCCCCGAAGCCATACCTCTACGTAACATCAAGGCAACTGCAATCTCGAAGGCTTTGATAAAGTTCTTCACGTTGTTTGGTCTTCCCAGGGAAATTCAGTCAGACCATGGTAGCAATTTCACTTCAGGATTGTTTCAGCAGGTTGTGTATGAACTAGGTGCAAAACAGATTCTTTCTAGTGCCTATCATCCAGAAAGTCAGGGTGCCTTAGAGCGGTTTCATTCCACTCTCAAGACAATGATGAGGACTTATTGTTATGACCATGAGAAAGACTGGGATGAAGGGGTTCATTTGATGTTGTTTGCAGCTAGAGAAGCAGTGCAGGAGTCTACTGGATTCAGTCCATTTGAGCTAGTGTTTAGTCATGAAGTGAGAGGACCTTTGCTATTGTTGAGTGAACAATGGCAAGAGAAAGAGCCGCACATCAGTCTGTTAGACTATGTTAGCAAGTTCAAGGAAAGATTGCGTGCAGCTTGTGACCTAGCCAAAGAGAACTTGAAATCAAGTCAGGGAAAAATGAAAACTTGGTATGATCATAAGGCTAGAAGCCGTGAGTTTAAACCAGGAGACAAGGTCCTTGTGTTGTTTCCCTTGCAGTCCAATCCATTGCAGGCTAGATTTCATGGTCCTTATGAAATTCTGACAAAACTCAATGATCTCAATTACATTGTGAAGACTCCAGATAGGAGAAAACCAAAACAATTGTGTCACATTAACATGTTAAAGCCTTATCATGACAGAAATGCTAGGGTTGCAGCTGTCACTTCAGATTCTCCAATGGTCGAAACGTGTGAAGATGAGGGGGAGTTTCAAGATGATGAACCAAGAATTAAAGCTGAAGTTCTTTCATGTAAATTGTCAAACACTGAAGTGTTGCAAAATCTTGATGTAAAACTCCAGCACTTAGAACCCTCACAGAGAGATCAGTTTAAAAGGTTGATCAAGAAATATGAGGATTTGTTTCCTGATGTTCCAAAGAGAGTTACTATAGCCTCTCATGATGTAGATGTTGGTGATGCCAAACCAATAAAACAGCATCCATACCGGATGAATCCTGAAAAGAGAAAGATTGCTGAGAAAGAGGTTGAGTACATGTTAAAACATGATATTATCAGACCCTCCAACTCCGATTGGAGTTCACCCTGTGTGCTAGTTCTAAAACCTGATGGAAGTACTAGATTCTGTACAGATTATCGCAAAGTCAATGCTGTAACTAGAACTGATGTGTTTCCAATACCTAGGATTGATGATTGTATTGATAGTGTAGGGCAAGCAAAGTTTCTGACCAAGATTGATTTATTGAAGGGTTATTGGTGTGTGCCTTTAACTGAGAGGGCCAAGAGCATCTCTGCTTTTGCCACACCATCTGGATTGTACCAGTATGAAGTCCTACCCTTTGGCATGAAAAATGCCCCAGCCACGTTCCAAAGGATGATACAGTCTACAATCGCCGGATTGCCACACACGGGTGCATACATCGATGACCTGATCACATGGAGTGACTCCTGGGAAGAACATCTAAAAGATGTAGAGACGTTGTTCTAGCGCCTGACCCAGGCTAACCTGACTGTTAACCTGAGCAAGAGTGACTTTGGTTGTGCTACTGTCTCCTATCTTGGCTACGTCATAGGCCAGGGTAAGGTGGCACCCATAAATGCTAAAGTCCAAGCCATCATGGACTTTCCAGTTCCTGACAACAAAAAAGCTTTGCGCCGCTTCCTTGGAATGATCGGGTACTAACGCAAGTTCTGCAAGAACTTTGCTGAGATTGCTCTCAGTCTAACTAACCAACTGAAGAAAGGCGTAAAGTTCACCTGGGATGATGCATGCCAGAGAGCCTTCGATCGCCTGAAGTCTCTGCTGTGTCACTTCCCCGTGCTCAAATCTCCTGACTTCAACAAACCGTTCTCCATCGCGGTCGATGCTAGCGACCAAGCTTGTGGATCTGTGCTCCTACAGAGAAGTGACTCTGATGACATTGAGCATCCCGTGGCATACTTCTCCAGGAAGTTCAATCGCCACCAAAGGAACTATTCCACAATAGAGAAGGAACTGTTGGCTCTGGTCCTTTCTTTACAACACTTTGAGGTTTATGTTTGTACAGGACAAAAGCCAATGATTGTGTACACTGACCACAATCCGTTAATGTTTTTGAGTAAGATGAAAAACAAGAATCGGAGATTGTTGAATTGGAGTTTGATTTTACAGGAGTTTGACTTGGAAATTAAGCATGTGAAGGGTACAGACAATGTAATTGCTGATTGCTTATCCCGTGTTTGAATGTGTATATCATGTGTTTGAATATTGTATGATATGTATATATAGACAAGTGTTCACTTAACCATTTTGTATTGAAAAGAAAAATTTTGCCTTTATGAGTCAAAATTTTTCCCTTTTGGAATGGAGGTGTAATGTGAATATAGGCCACTAGATGGCAGTATTTACCTTTTTTTGTTAAGCTCAGACTGGAGTCATGTTTAGACATGTCCTGGACATGTCTGGGGCAAGTCTCAGAAAATTAAAAAAAAGAGGTCTCAATGTGGGTGGGGTCTGAAAAAGAGTATATAAGGAAAAGAATTGAGACAGTAAAGTAGTAGGAGAAATTGCAAGAAGATGACCAGACCTGCCATTCTGTTCAAGACCTGTGACGTTTCTTTTGTGGATTTCTTTGCCTGTGTTTGAGCATTTTCTTCATCCAGGACATCACCAAGCCACCCCACCAAAAAGGGACTGTAATTATTTCTGTTTTTTCTTATTTATCAATCTTGGTCTTTAGTTGTAGGTTGTTATTAGTCTTTGTCTTTGTTAAAAATTAAATGTGTTTTAGTTGTTAAAACTGTGTTTGTCATCCCTTGCTGTTGCTGTTGTGTTATAAATGTAATAACAAATTGGGGCCATAACACCTGATATTGACAAAGAGTACCATAAAACTTCCTTTGGCCTGTTAAAATGTCCTGAAAGGGCTGGAGATCCAGCTAATTTCAAGGCTTTGTCTTATTGGTTAGTATTTTTATGGGACCCTGAAAATCACTGTAAACACTGTAAATAGGTGAACTGCTAATTTTGTCAAAATGTCTGTAGCTGTGCAAAAGAAGTTTAGTTTAGTCCAAAGGAAGGTTGAAATTAATCGTCTACCCATCCCCACAGGTGTCTGGTTATTAATGTTAATCCACTGTACAAACAGGAAAAAAATAAGGCCACAATCAACTTTGAGAGCAAATATCTCAAAAAACCAAAAAAGTGCCAAACCAAATACCTCAATTTTTCTCGTCTTTAATGTCTGAAAAGGAAACGAGTGAGATTAATTTGGCACTGGTCTGGTTTAAAAATTAAAATGAGCCTGAATTTGTAAAAATATTTTTTCCTGTTGTGTACAGATTTCTTGTCATTTCACGTATAACAAACATGATCACCAGGTGGCATTTTCAAATTTTAAAAATTTGGGTGTCCCAGTATCAAATACAATCATTACTTCTTTGGCACATTGAAGCCATTATCCACAATATTCCTTCAAAAATGGGTATTTTTCCTCAAAAATGCTAAATTTGGTACCTGACTTGTCCACTTCTAGGTGGCGCTGTAGCCATATGGATAAAACTTCTGAGCTCAAACTCCAGGATTTACCGTTACACATGTATGGGCTCCATTCTGCCAAATTTAATGCCATTCTGAGATGTCAGCTCCACCCCTAGGGCCCCTCTCTCAGAATGTGGCTCTTAAAATTTGTTTGATGATCTAAAACATTTCAATGTGACAAATATGTAAAAAAAACTAGAGTGTGTGTTCAGAGGCCACATACCCTACCCGTGCCCATGACCTTCAAATATGGCCGATATTTTAGAGGTTTTTTTTATCTGTCAGATTCAAATCCGGATCCGGATCAAACTATTCATGGTTGATGCCCTCCCTGGAGGGCTATAGTATGTTGATGTTCAAATGATTCATTATGTTTTTTATGGAGTTATTAAAGAAAATGTCAAAATTTACCCTATCTCCCAGTGTTAACTATATTTTCAAAGTGATCCAGAATCCACAGTTTGATCCGCACCAAAAACTAATCACTTCTCACTTGCACCATTAAGCCCTCTGTAAAATATGAGACTATCCGACCAAAACTGCGGCCTGTAGGCTGTCACAGACAAACACATTCACAGATAAATAAATAAATAAACGGAGACAAACATTTAACCCCTCCCGCACTTCGTTTGCAGGTGGGATAATAAGAAGTCAGGAAGGGGGCAAATACTTTTTCACGGCACTGTAGGTCACGTGCACAAATAGAATAATAGCGTAAAACCTTCACCAGTGACCCTCCTCGCTGCCCTCGCACGCCCTATTGCACCATTGCTCTTATCGCAGGCCATATTCTATTGCCAGATGACTATGAATTGATGGATTTTCGAAAGATGCATCTGGCAACACTCTGCCCACTCAGACCAGAATAAATTTGGCCCAACAGGTCTAACAACACTGCCGCACCCACACTCACAAATGAATTTGGCAACACTGTTCCTCACTCACTCCCACATGAATTTGGCTTGATGACCTGGCAACACTGCCAACCACTCACGCCCACATGAATTTGGCTTGATGACCTGGCAACACTGCCACTCACGCCCACATGAATTTGGCTTGATGACCTGGCAACACTGCCACTCCCGCCCACATGAATTTGGCTTGATGACCTGGCAAAACTGTCACCCACTCACACTCATGCATTGAATGAACTAAGTTATTACATTACTTCATCGGGCTGACACTTTTTATTATATTATCAGTCAAAATGTCATCACATTATCGGTCAGGCAGCTATTACTTATCGGTTGAAGTTATTGCATTATCGGGCAGTTATTACATTATTGGTCCATTATTACATTATCAGTCGTAACAGGGCTGCTTCTGAAAAATATTTTCCATGTTCAGACTTCTCAGTCCTGTTTTTCTGTGATGAACTCACGATTGAAAATTGAGAACTTAAAGCATGTCGAGTAGAATTCCATTCCTATTGTTATTTTAGAGCATTTCATATGCATTTTAGTGGCTTCCAGAGAAGGAATCCTGGGCAGATTTGACATAAATTTTCAGATTCCCTCACTCATCAATTTTATTTTATTTTTTTATTCAGAGTGATTAAAGCGTTATCTTTCGGAAATTTGGAGCACTACGCCCTCAGAAAGCTTCAACTTCACAATGATTACTCCAACAGAATAGACTACAAATTAATCGAAATCATCAGTTTGGTTAAAATCGATTGCTCTTCAAAAAAGTAACCCTTGAAGGCAGCTTATGAACATCTGGCTCAGGGGCAGCTCATCTCTCCCATCCGCAGGAGCTGACCTCAGAGGCTGGCCTGGATCACATTTTGGGCACCTGGTTACATCAAGAGCATCAGTTGCAGGATGTCCTACTTCCCCCTGCTGGCTGAGAAGTGATATTACAAGGCATGCAAACCTTCATGGCCTGATAGGGTTTTCACATTGCTTGCCACTGCCAAATACCTATTGCAGGGGTACTCCCCATTATCTAGAATGAGCTGGTGTGGGTGCAGGCTGTTATTCCAGCCATTCACTTTACTAATCGTACAAATCAACCCAAAAGGTTTTTTTTTTTTT
Organism: Gymnothorax reevesii; assembly: GCA_029721435.1. Lineage (NCBI taxonomy): Eukaryota > Metazoa > Chordata > Actinopteri > Anguilliformes > Muraenidae > Gymnothorax > Gymnothorax reevesii. The sequence continues at coordinate 881,868 of CM056586.1, forward strand.
TTTCTTCCCCTGAAGACCTTGATTAGTAAAGTCAGGCGTGTTACTGCTGAGCTGGAATGAGAAGCTTCACCTGCTCTGGCTCTGTCCGGATAATAGTGAGAACCAATTTTACAACTGTTTCCACAAAATTAGCTCATTTCAAATTTGATGGCTGCTACAGGTCTCAGAAAAGTTGGGACAGGAGCCTGTTCAGCACACAAACTTGTCTACTATGAAGCCGTGTTGTTGTAATAACCCTACCTTCCCACCAGATTTTTCATTTCAATAATGATTTTTCGAATTATTTTATGTTAGCTATAGCAAGTTTCAAGTCTTCTTCGATATATCATGATGTTCATTTTTGTAAATGATAGTCCCATATATACTCAGCGCCATTAAAAACGCACAGGTGAGGTATGTACTGTATTTGCGGCAAAATGAAGAATCGATTGATTCTTATTGCTTTTACAGTGAGGCATTAGAGGAAATAAGAAAAGCGTGTGGTATTGTAATCCTGACGCGCACCACACGCACACGCCAAGCACTTCAGTCATAACAAACACTGAGCTGTTTGAGATGTGTACAGTGACACTTGACCTGTTCTTTTTGGAGTGGCCAATAGCCTACATAAAAAAATGAAAAATGCTACTGCATCAAGAAAATGGAACGGCTTGTGACACAGGAGAGAGAAAAAGAGCCTTTGGCCTGTTACGGGCAGATCTCAGCCGCCAAAAGGTGATGCGTCTTTTGCACTGTCACTGTTCAACAATCAGTCGGCTGTCCATCCGAGAAAGGAGCACAGGCACTGTCACTGACCGACCCCGCTTAGGGCAGCCGCGAGTGACGATGGCAGCTGAAGAGCGCCACATCTGGTTACAGCCTGTACGTGACAGATTCCAGACAGCAACCAAAACTGATCATGAGAAGAGGGGTTCGAGACGATTGAGGGTGAGCGCAAGTACTGTTTGACGCCGTATACATGAGCAAAACATGCACACAGGGCCCCTTTTTCCACTCGTGCCTCACTGGAAAGGCAATAAAAATCAATTGATTCTTTAATTTGCCACAAATACAGTTCAGATCTAACCTGTGCATTTTTAATGGCACTGAGTATAGATTAGAGTAAAGGATAAAGCCAGAATATGCTTTAGGGGCGTGGCTATCCTCTGGTCCTCGTCTAATACGGTCAGATCCAGAGCCACGGTCCTCCCCGGATCTTAAACACACGCTCTCGTCCAATAGAAATCACATCCGGTTTCAAAATGACAACATGGCGCAATTCTAATTGCCAAAATCGAGGCTTCCTCTTTGGTATGCTGAAACCAATGGGTGATGTCACAGTTGTTTCGTCCATCTTTTTATGCAGTCTATGGTTGTAATAGCTGCAGTATGAGGTTCTGCTAAAATACACAAGGCCTTCCCTGGAATAGATGTCATCTGGAGGGGAGCATATGATTCTCTAAAACCATTATATACATTTCAGCATTCATGGTGCTTTTTAAAACATGCAAGTGTCCCACACCATATGCCAGGGGTGTCCAATCTAATCCAGAAAGGGCCGGTGTGGGTGCTGGTTTTTGTAAGAGCCCAACACTAACACACTTGATTCTACCCACCAGGGTCCTGATTGAACCACCTGATTAGTTAATTAGTGGATTCAGGTGCTGTAGCACTACTGGCTAGAACTAAAACCTGCACCCACACCGGCCCTTTATGGACAAGATTGGACGCGCCTGCCATATGCACTAATGCATCCTTATACCATCAGAGATGCTGGCTTTTGAACAGAACGCTGATAACAGGAGGGGTGGTCTATCTCCTCTTTAGCCCGGTGGATACGACGCACATGATTTCCATCAAGAATGTCAAATTTGGACTCGTCTGACCACAGGACACTTTGCCACTTTGCTACAGTCCATTTTAAATGCACATGGTGTGGGACACTTGCATTTTCAAAAAGCACCATGAATGCTGAGAGGTATATTAAGGTTTTAGAGCAACATATGCTCCCCTCCAGACGAAATCTATTCCAGGGAAGGCCTTGTGTATTTCAGCAGGACAATGCAAAACCACATACTGCAGCTATTACAACAGCATAGCTTCGGAGTAGAAGAGTCCATGTGCTGAACTGGCCTGCCTGCAGTCCTGATCTTTCACCGATTGGGAACATTTGGGGCATAATTCAACAATATGTCCATGAAAGGAGACCCGAAACTGTCCAGCAGCTGGAAGCCTGTATTAAACAATTAAATGGCTAAACTGATCCATTCCATGTGACGTATGTTATAGTTCAGAAGCGTTTTCTTTAAGTTTTATTTGGACTTACTTTTTCCAGAAAACCAGATTTTCTTCAGGTTATCCTTGTAAAGTGGTCTTGGGTCATTACACTTTTATAAAAAACTAGGATATTCACTTTCTGACAGACACTTTTCATGGAACAGCCTCCCAAATAACATAAGAAATGCTGAGTCTCTATTGTCTTTTAAATCTCTTTCAAAGACTCATTTTTTTAGGCTTGCTTTTGCTGATTTTACGGTTTAAATCAGGGGTGTCAAACTGACCCGTAAACGGGTCAAGAGGCTGCAGGTTTTCACTCCAACAATGCAGAAGCTCACCTGATACAACTCATCAGTTGTGCAGGCCTAGATCAGTTGATTAAATCAGTGTTTTCTGGGGAGCTTCTGCTTGGTAGGATTGAAGACCTGCAGCCTCTTGGCCCGTTTACGGGTCAGTTTGACACCCCTGGTTTAAATTCTTTTTATGGGTGTGTTTTCATGTATATCTTCATTTATTATCTTGATTTTTCCTATTTTGATGTTTAATTCCTTGTTTCCCCGTTTTGTTTTATTGCTTTAATTGTAATGCGAATACCAGCCACTAGATGGCAGTATTGATCTTTCTTATATTAAGCCCAGACTGGAGCTAGGTTTGGGCATGTCTTGAGCATGTCTGGGACAAGTCCCAGAGAAGTGAAAAAAAAAGAGTCTAAATGTGGGGGGGGGTCTGCCAAAGAGTATATAAGGAGGAAAATTGAGGGAGTGGAGTAGTAGGAGAAATTGCAAGGAGAAGGATACATGTGACCAGACCTGTCATTCCGTTCAAGACCAGTGAAGTTTTTTGTGGATTTTTGCCTGTGTTGGAGCACTTTCCTCACCCTGGACAACACCAAGCAACCCCACCAAAGGGATTGTAAATATTTTTGTTCTTGTGTTTATCAATCTTGGTCAGTAGAGTAGATGGTAGATTAGTTCAAGGTGTTCGTTTAATTAAATGTGTTTAAGTTTTAAAATTATGTCTGTCATCCCTTGCTGTCATATATGTAATAACAAATTGGGGCCATACCAAATTGGGGGCTCAAGTCTGGGATAGATTATTGTGTGAGTCATTTATTGAAAAATCTAACATTTCAAATTGTAATCTAACATTTCAAATTTTCCTATATATATATATATATATATATATATATATATATTGACAGATCAACAGCAAAGGATGATTTCTTGGCATCACCAACCGTAGAGGTTTTGAAGTCTTTTAAAAAGACAGAACTGCTAGAAATATGCAGACATTTGGAGCTGACAGAGGTAAAACCAGCCATGCGAAAAGCAAGACTGGCCAGAGAGATAGTTGAATATTACATTGATGAAAATGTGTTTGCACCAGGAGATCTGGAACAGTTTCCAGTGGAGATTCCAAATAAAGAAATGGAACTTAAATTAAAAATGCTAGAATTTGAGAGGGAGGAAAAAGAAAAACAAAGAGACTTTGAGAGAGAAAAAGAGTAAAGAGCAGAAAGAGAGAGACAGAGACAGAGAGATTTTGAATTAGAGAAGATGGATAGAGAAGAAAGACTCCAATTGGAGCAACTAAAAATCAACATGCAGGCTGAAAACAAATTTCGGGCTAGCCAGGAGGTAAAACTGGTGCCTTTATTTTCGGAAAAGGATGTTGACAACTATTTCCAGTGTTTTGAAAAGGTAGCAAAGAGTTTCCAGTGGCCAAAGGAATACTGGCCTCTGATGTTGCAAACTGACCTCAAGGGTAAAGCTCAACAAGCCTATTCAGCTTTGTCTGCAGATGATTCCTTTGATTATGAGGTTGTCAAAAAGGTTATTTTGAGAGCTTATGAGTTGGTTCCAGAGGCTTACCGACAGAAATTCAGAGGTCTGAAGAAATCTGACAATCAGACTTATGTGGAATTTGCTAATGAGAAGAAGGTTTGCTTTGAGCGCTGGTGTACTTCTATGGAGGTCAAGGATGATTTCAACTCACTAAAAGAGATGGTGTTAGTTGAAGAATTCAAGAACTGTGTTAGGGATGATATTAAGACCTACCTTAATGAGAAGCAAGCACTGAATTTGCAATCAGCGGCCAAATTTGCAGATGAATATGTTCTCACACATAAGTCCAAAGTCTAGCAGTAACAAGAGATGATCCCAATTTCAAAAAAGGTAACGGTGATATTCAAGATTCCTCACCCAAAACTAAAGACAAATCTGGTGATGGTGCTCAGAAATCCAGTAACAGGTCTGATCAAAGTGTGAAAGCTGACAGTGGCAAAAGTGGTCTAGTTTGCAGTTATTGCAAGAAATCTGGTCATGTTACAACTAACTGTTGGTTCCTAAAAGCTAGCAAAGAAAAGGATACCGAACCAAATGCCTTTGTGAAAACAAGGTTAGAAACCCCTGTAGTAAATTACCGATCTGCTAAATTGCCTGCTCCTTGTGGGGCTAAAAAGCCTGATACTGCTGACTTTGTGAGGGAGGAATTTCTTCCATTTGTGTCCGAGGGATTTGTGGCTCTGAATGAGCATTCTCCTCCTGTCCCCATATATATCTAAAGGGATACCGAAGCTTTTCAGTCACTTTTGTTGATGGACTCCTTGGAGTTACGTGATGAGACCGCCTCTGGGGATTTCATACTTGTACAAGGTATTGAAGTGAGGACTGTATCTGTACCCCTGCGCTCTGTATTCTTGAAGTCAGATTTAGTTACAGGACAGGTAAAGGTGGGACTTATGTCAAGTCTACCTATCGAGGGTGTTTCTCTGTTGCTAGGCAATGACCTGGCTGGGAGCAATGTAGTGCCCCCTGTTCATCTTACTTCAGAGCCGAGCACTGAAGATGGCGATGAAGACCCACCTCTGTATCCTTCCTGTACAGTGACTCGTGCTATGGCTAGGAAGGCTCAAGAAGAAGATGATGTGGTGCCGTCCAGCACATTGAATAGTCAGGACTCAGGTGGTTCACCTCATGACTCTGTTCGGCCTGCTATGGTTTCTCCGTTTGAGGACTTATCAGATACTTCTATCAGTTCTTTGTTCAGCCAGCCAGATGAGTTTGTTGATTCTGATGTGTCTGGAGACTTGTCTCTGTCCAGAAAGCGGTTGACTGAGGAGCAAACTAATGATCCTGAAATTTCTGTACTAAAGAGGAGAGCCCTTCCCGATAAAGAAATAGACGCAGTTCCAGTTGGGTATTATCTCAAGGATGGTGTGTTGATGCGGAAGTGGCGCTCTCCTGATATCCCTGCTAATGCAGATTGGGCAGTGGTTAGGCAAATTGTTGTTATGAAGGTCTACAGGAATGACATCTTAACAATGGCTCATAGTTTACCTTTAGGAGGTCATCTTGGTGTTAACAGGACCGTTGATAAGATCATGAAACACTTCTTCTGGCCCGGGCTTCAGAAAGACGTTTCCAGCTTTTGCAAAACCTGTCACACTTGTCAGGTAGTTCGAAAGCACCAGTTAGACCCACCCGTAGCTCCATAGCAGCCTATCCCAGCATTTGGGGAGCCATTCTCTAAGGTCATTGTTGATTGTGTTGGTCCATTACCCAAGACTAGATCTGGAAATCAGTACTTGTTGACAATCATGTGTGCATCTACCAGATTCCCCGAAGCCATACCTCTACGTAACATCAAGGCAACTGCAATCTCGAAGGCTTTGATAAAGTTCTTCACGTTGTTTGGCCTTCCCAGGGAAATTCAGTCAGATCAAGTTAGCAATTTCACTTCCGAATTGTTTCAGCAGGTTGTGTATGAACTAGGTGCGAAGCAGATTCTTTCTAGTGCCTATCATCCAGAGAGTCAGGATGCCTTAGAGTGGTTTCATTCCACTCTCAAGACAAGGATGAGGACTTATTGTAATGACCATGAGAAAAACTGGGATTAAGGTGTTCATTTGCTGTTGTTTGCAGCTGGAGAAGCAGTGCTGGAGTCTGTTTGAGCGAGTGTTTGGCCATGAAGTGAGAGGACCTTTGCTTTTGTTGAGTGAACAATGGGAAGAGAAAGAACTGCATATCAGTCTGTTAGACTATGTTAGCAAGTTCAAGGAAAGACTGCGTGCAGCTTGTGACCTAGCCAAAGAGAACTTGAAATCAAGTCAAGGAAAAATGAAAACTTGGTATGATCATAAGGCTAGAAGCCATGAGTTTAAACCAGGAGACAAGGTTCTTGTGTTGTTTCCCTTGCAGTCCAATCCATTGCAGGCTAGATTTCATGGTCTATATGAAATTCTAACAAAACTCAATGATCTCAATTACATTGTGAAGACTCCAGATAGGAGAAAGCCAAAACAGTTGTGTCACATTAATATATTGAAGCCTTATCATGACATAAATGCTAGGGTTGCAGATGTCACTTCAGATTCTCCTATGGTCGAGACGTGTGAAGATGAGGAGGAGTTTCAAGATGATGAACCTAGAATTAAAGCTGAAGTTCTTTCATGTAAATTGTCAAATTCTGAAGTGTTGCAAAATCTTGATGTAAAACTCCAGCACTTAGAACCCTCCCAGAAAGATCAGTTTGAGAGGTTGATCAAGAAATATAAAGATCTATTTCCTGATGTTTTAAAGAGAATTTCTATAGCCTCTCATGATGTAGATGTTGGTGATGCCAAACCAATAAAACAGCACCCGTACTGGATGAATCCTGAAAAGAGAAAGATTGCTGAGAAAGAGGTTGAGTACATGTTAGAACATGATATTATCAGACCCTCTAACTCCGATTGGAGTTCACCCTGTGTGCTAGTTCCAAAACCTGATGGAAGTACTAGATTCTGTACAGATTATCGCAAAGTGAATGCTGTAACTTGAACTGATATGTTTCCAATACCTAGGATTGATGATTGTGTTGATAGCGTAGGGCAAGCAAAGTTTCTGACTAAGATTGATTTGTTGAAGGGTTATTAGTGTGTGCCTTTAACTGAGAGGGCCAAGAGCATCTATGCTTTTGCCACACCATCTGGGGTGTACCAGTATGAGGTCCTACCCTTTGGCATGAAAAATGCCCCAGCCACGTTCCAAAGGATGATACAGTCTACAATCGCCAGATTGCCACACACGGGTGCGTACATCAACGACCTGATCACTTGGAGTGACTCCTGGGAAGAGCATCTGAAAGATGTAGAGATGTTGTTCCAGTGCTTGACCCTGGCTAACCTGACTGTTAACCTGAACAAGAGTGACTTTGGTTCGTCTACTGTCATGTATCTTGGCTACGTCATTGGCCAGGGTAAGGTGGCACCCATAAATGCTAAAGTCCAAGCCATCATGGACTTTCCAGTTCCTGGCAACAAAAAGTCTTTGCACCGCTTCGTCGGAATCAAGCACTACCGCAAGTTCTGCAAGTACTTTTCTGAGGTTGCTCGCAGTCTCACCAACCAACTGAAGAAAGGCGTAAAGTTCACTTAGGATGAAGCATGCCAAAGAGCCTTCGATCGCCTGAAGTCTCTGCTGTGTCACTTCCCCATGCTCAAATCTCCTGACTTCAACAAACTGTTCTCCATCGCTGTCGATGCTAGCGACCAAGCTTGTGGATCTGTGTTCCTACAGAGAAGTGACTCTGATGACATTGAGCATCCCGTGGCATACTTCTCCAGGAAATTCATTTGCCACCAAAAGAACTATTCCACAATTGAGAAGGAGCTGTTTGCTCTGGTTCCATCCTTTCAACACTTTGAGGTTTATGTTTGTACAGGGCAAAGGCCAATGATTATACATACTGACCACAATCCATTAATGTTTTTGAGGTAAGATGAAAAACAAGAATCGGAGATTGTTGAATTGGAGTTTGATTTTACAGGAGTTTTACTTGGAAATTAAGCATGTAAAGGGTACTGACAATGTAACTGCTGATTGCTTATCCCGTGTTTGAGTATGTGTATATGTATCACATATGTTTATTAGCATCTTGTATTATGTGTATACATATACAAGTGTCTACTTCACCATTTTTGCTTTGAAAAGAAAAAATTTGCCTTTATGAGTCAAAATTTTTCCCTTTTGGAATGGAAATGTAATGTGACAAAAAAAAGAAGCCATGGCAGTATTTACCTTTTTTTATTCAGCCCAGACTGGAACTAGGTTTAGACATATGCTGGGCATGTCTGGGGAAAGTCCCAGAGAATTAAAAAAAAAAAGTCTAAAAGGTGGGAGGGGGCTGCAAAAGAGTATATAAGGGGAGAAATTGAGAGAGTAAAGTAGTAGGAGAAATTGCAAGGAGAAGGATACATTTGACCAGACCTGTCACTCTTTTCAATACCTGTGAAGCTTTTTTTGTGAAATTTTGCCTGTGTTGGAGCATTTTCCAGTCCCAGAACATTGCACAAAGAAACCCCATCTCTGTTACTATGTCATTTTTTTAAAATTATCAATCTTAGTCAGTGCTTTAGTTTATTAAATCTGTTCAAGTTTTAAAATTTTGTCTGTCATCCCTTGCTGTCTGATTTGCCATAACAAATGGGGCCATAACAGCATAAAATAAAAATTCCAGCAAGTATACTGTTTCAACATTTAAAACACAGTAAGGTGCACGGCATGTGTGAAGCATAGTTGTAAAACCTACGTAAGAGCAGGATACAGTTCTCGGATCACAGTTCTTGCGTGACCTCGTTAAACACTGACAGCACCAGGAGAGACAGCCTGATCGCCTCAAGCTGATCACTGGACAGAGGGATGATCTCAGTCCTCAGATTTGCCAGAGCTGCTCCTACTGGGTCTCACTGGCTATAGTGATGCTGCAACATTATATATGTGCTGTTCCATCGTGTCTCCACCTCCTGGAGCAGCTTGAGCTGTGGCATTCCAAGCTGCTCTTGGACGGAAGCAAGCCTCTCATTTGCCGTAGTGCTGGACATGAAAAATCGTCCCTTTGTACAGAGGTGGGCCAGGCCAGGAGTATCTTCAGCAGCTTTTTTGGTGACCAGGTTAAGGGTGTGGGCAAAGCATGGAATGTGAGTCATTTTCATGAGGTGTGCACACCGAATCATGTTAGCAGCATCGTCTGTGATGACGCACCTTACTTTTCCGAGTAGGCCTCAGCATACCAGAAGTATTTCTTCCGCCTCTTTTAGAATTTCAGAAGTGTGCGATTGAAGAAATTTGCTTACACTTAGCTGCAGCTTTGTAGTTTGCCTTGTTGAATGTAGTGGCAAGTGATGCCCATGAATGCCATGTTCGCCGAGGTCCACATGTCAGAGGTTAGGTTCGCACAGACTACCGTCTTAAGATCATCTTTCACTTTTTCTTTTGTTGTTCTATACTTTTCCCCAACCATGTGCTTTAGCAAATTTCGACTGGGCAGACTGTACATCGGATCCACAAAAGTTCCCTACAAAAGTTTTAAAACTCTCATCCTCCATGATGGAGAAAGTCTTTCACCACCATATCAACCAGCACATCATCCAGCTCTTGTTTCCTGACTGTACAACAAAAAGTACTTTTACTGTATGTGCAGCAGTACGGTTTCCTCAATAAATACAACGATTCACTATTTCCCTTTAATACAACTTCAATGTATGTGTTGTGATTCTGCTGTCTGCCATTCTGTCTTGTTTGGATTTTGACCTTCGCCTTGCCTGACCATGTCTTATGAATTATGTATTGCGATTTAGATACCTGATTATGTTCATGTTTTGTCTAGTTTAGTTTTTCCATGTATTGTATTTTGCCATATTCCATTCCTCCAGTTATATTCCGGTCCATGTTTTTGTTTTTGCCATGCATTGCACTTTGTCTCCCCCTGTCTGGTCTCTTGTCTTGTCATTGCTCACAGCCCTAGTACTGCGTGGCACTCTTTTGGGTGATTTAGTGGTTTCTGGATTTCAACCATTCCTTCCCATCTCGTTTACTTCCTTCGCCTTGCTTTTCTATTTTACTAAGCCCATACTAACAGTTTGTTGTTTTTGATAAAGTTACTAACCTTAACTCACATTATATACAATACTAACTGACTAACGAGCACTAGGGATTGTATAGCTGCACTCTATTAATTCACTCACTCGCCCTGTTCTAGTCTCCGCCTCTTGCCTTCACTCAATTTACTTTGCTGTGCTTCTAGCAGATTCTCTGCACTTGTTCAATCACTGTTCTGCCTCTCACTCCGTGCACTTAGAAATCCCTAACCGGATCTGTGTTCTGTCTATTGGCTGTCTTGTGATCCCTGTCCGCATTTTGGCTTTTGCCTGTTTCATGTGATGAGGTTCTCCCTCATGTTTGCTTCCTTTGTAATCAGTCTGACTTCCTGCACCTGAATTGTGTTAAGCATGTGACTTCCCATGAGTGTATAGTTTGAGTCTTTTCACAGCATTCCCGTTTTCCTCGCCTTGTACTCTCAGTGTTTCTCTTCTGACTGGACTGTCCCCGTTTCAGATTTTTGGCTTTGTGTTTTTGGATTATTGTTGCATCTGTGCTTTTGACCCATTTCTGCCCGACTACGAATTCTGTGATTGCTGCCCTGGTTACGTTTTGAATTATGCTCACTGGATTTTGGATTTGCTTCCCTGACATACCTATGCCTGTGTACCAAACCTATTTATACCCCCTGCAACGAAGTTTTTATACTCCCCGCAACGAAGTTTAGTTATACCCCCCGCAACGAAGTTGTAGGGGGGTATACTGGATTTGCTTTGTTCGTGTGTGCGTGCGTGCGTCTATGTGTCCGGACCTAGATCTCATTACCTACTCATCCGATTTTGAAAATTTTTTCTCTTGGTGGAAGGTCTATTGACTGTGGTACTGCCCGACTACTTGTTCTTTGTAGTGTTTACACATTTCTGTTATTGTAGGTCTGATGGTTTCAGTATGAATGTACTGATATACATGCGCGGGGTATCCTGTAAGCCATGCTTACTGACTAAATCTAGTTTTGCCTGACCACGAGTACTGTGATTGCTGCCCTGGTTTTCATCTCTGTTTTTGCCCAACTTGATTGTGATTTTTGGATACTCGACTTTGTACCTTTGCCTTCTGTCCTACGGTAGATTTCCCCCTTGATCAATAAAATCATATCTACTGCATTGCTTGGTTCTCTTTAATTAACATTAATGCCAGCTGGGCGTGAAGTAGCCAATACTTCTGCAGATTGATCCTCGCAACTGAACAAATGAACATTTAGTTGCTAATTAGCAAATGTAAATGGGTTTGGGGAAGTAATGCACTTTCAGGTGAGGTGAGAGCAGGTCTTTATAATAACTCCGATGGCAATTCCCCTGTGGAAAAGGTTAAGTCTGGTTGTCAGTGGCAGCGCTGTGTGATTAACTGTCTTACCTAGTGGAGGTAAATCTTTGTTTGGTCACTTCATTTTGTCCACTACACATCTTTTAAAAAATTTGGCCATGATATATGTTGCACCCTTTATTTCTCCTGTCTTTTCCGTGCTCCTGACTTTTGGCGGCTGGCGATTTCACAAGAGGAGGGCGAGGGTTAGCGAATACAACTTTTGAATTTATGCGGTGTAACTGAACAAATCATTTTTACTTGATGAGCCCATCAAGGTCAGGTGGCTGGAGACACGTGGTCAGCTCGTCCTGCATCCAGTCAGCCAGACCACAGAGGAAGGTACCATACACGGCTTGGGGCCCCAGTGGGAGGCGCCTGCCAGAGTGAACTTAATGGAGTGATCTACAACTGATGGTTTGCCCTGATGGAGCCAGAGGCACCGTACAGCAGTGTGACCAAAGCAGGGACAGTGGAAGACATTCTTCATCCCATCAGCAAAGGCAGGGACGCGGTGCACAGCAGGTCCTCCGGCCTCCCAGCACACAGCAGCACAAACACAAGCATGCCCAGTCAGGCAGGTCATCACAAATGTCACTCTGACACGCTCGTTGGGAAGGGAAGATGGCTGGAGGTTGAAGACCATAGACCAATCTTGATGTTTACAAACAGTGTTGAGCGTGTCCACTAAGTGGTGGCAGAAAGCATTGAAGTGTATGGTGTTTTATTTCATGTGACAGCTGTGAGCCTGTGGAAGTCCTGCCGTTTTTGTGATTCATGTTTGCAAAACAACAGAAATTATTCCGTGACCCTTCAATATGAAATTTACAATCAGAAACTGAAATCCTGTCGACTGTGTAAAGGCCATAGCAAGAAAGACACTTGCAAAAAAGGAGGCTGCATGTGCTGAATGCTGAACTGCTTTATTGCTGTAGTGTTAAGATTACCAATAAACCCTCCACCATTTGCTCACGACAAAAGATATATTTCCCAGACTACGGCTAAAGCTTTGATCCACAGATAGAGATGCAGCCAAGAGATGACATGTGTCCTTTTAAGCTCCTCTCTCAGGACTCCATATAGTTGAATGAGTCAGCAGTTAGAGAGACATCAGGCTTCATCACTGCACTTGCTGTCGTGAAGGATCTTGACATTTCCCTTGTTTATTCTGAAAGGGAATAATGGTGTTTCACACTTACACACAGAAAAACAATTTAAGTGTCTCACTCTTGGCAAGTAATTAAAATAAATGAGAAATGTCTTTAAAAATGTTTCCCTATACCAACTGCACAAAGGTGCCCTGAAGGCAAGTTAAGAAATATTATTGAGATGAACCATATCAAGGCATATTTCCTTCATTCATAATAATCCCATAAATATTACATTATTGCGAAGAAAAGGAGAACTAGTGATTTTCAACTGACCATTTACGCTACCCTACGAAGGCGAGGTACAATCACCATACAACTTTACTGATTTTACCATCCAATTTTGTTTGAAACGTGAACCAACCACATTGGCGCATTAATGTCCACATCATCAGCGTTGATCTGATGTTACAGAGGATAATGTCACCACTTTCAGGGAGTAAGAAAGCTAACACTTGCTAACTATTTTACATCATCTTTCAGGCATCATATACAGGGAGGCAGACGGGTATTTTACAATGAGATTGCAAGTTTCTTAATTATTAATGATATAAAGTATCTCACAAAAGTGAGTTCACGTACATCCCTCACATTTTGACAATTAATTGATTATATCTTTTCAAGGGACAATGTTACAGAAATGAAACTCGAATATATTCTAGAGTTGTCATTGTACAGGTGAAGCAGTGCAGATTTACTGCAATGTCCATATAACTGAACAGTCATTATTTTGAAAATGGGTGGCAACAGAAGTGAGTGCACAGCCCAATCGGTAAGGGTCAACCAAGCAATGAAACGTGTCTTATTCATCCTGTTCGACTGGGCCATATGAGGTTGTGTAACGTGTTGAAAGTTTAAATTGTGTTGCTTTGGGTGCAATGCTCTCATTCTGGTCACTGGATGGTCAACATGGCACCTAATGGGAACAAACTCCTTGAGGATCTGAAAAAGAGAATTGTTGCTCTCCATAAAGATGGTCTAAGCTACAAGAAGATCTGTGAAACCATGAAACTGAGCTACAGCAAGGTGGCCAAGGTCATTCTGTGGTTTTTCCAAACGGGTTCTACTCGGATCAGGGTCGACCGAAGAGGTTGAGTACTCGTGCTCTGCGTCAGGTGCACAAGTTAGCTTCAGAAAACAGATGCAGGAGTGCTGGCAGCATTGCTAACAAGGTTGCAGCAGTGGAAGAACAGCCTGTCAATGATCTGACCATATGCACTGCACCAAGACGGTCTGCATGGCCTCTCCTAAAGCCAGCCCTCGAGAAAGCCTGTATACAGTTTGCTGACGACAATCATTCCAAGAACATGAACCACTGAAACCATGTTTTGTGGTCTGATGAGACCAAGATAAACTTGTTCGGCTCAGATAGAGTCCGGCATGTGTGATGGCGCCCTAGTGAGGAGTACTAAGACAAGTGTGTACTGCCTACAGTCAAACATGGTGGTGGCAGCATCATGGTCTGGGGCTGCATGAGTGCTTCTGGTCCTGGGGAGCTGCACTTCATTAATGGAATAATGGATCCAACACCTAGTGTGACATTCTGAAGCAGAACACGATGCCCTCCCTTTGGAAACTGGGCCACATGGCAGTTTTCCAACATGATAACAACCCAAAACTCCAAGATGACAACTGCCTTGCTGAACAAGCTGAAGCTGAAGATGATGGCGTGATCAAGTATGTCAGACCTGAATTCCATTGAGCACCGGTGGGGCATCCTCAAGAGGAAGGTGGAGGAGCAGCAGGTGTCCAACATCCACCAGCTCCGTGATGTTGTCATGGAGGAGTGGAGGATCCCAGCAACAACCTGTGCAGCTCTGGTGAATTACATGCCTCGGAGAATCAAGGCAGTGCTGGAGAACAATGGTGGTCACATTATACAGTGACATTATGGACACAATTTGGCATGTTGACAGTGAGGTGTACTCACTTTTGTTGCCACCCATTTTGGAAATAGTGACAATTTGTTCAGTTATTTTGACAGTGCAGTAAATTTACACTGCCACACACATTGTACAATGACTAGAACATATTCAGGTTTCTTTTCTGTAACGTTGCCCTTTAAAAAGATATAATAATTGTCGAAATGTGAAGGGTGTACTCACTTTTGTGAGATACTGTAGTTATTTGAACACCAGTTTGACTATACTCCTTGCCCTGAATAGTGTGGTCTAAAACAGATTTGTTGCTTGAGATTAGATGGGTGGAGATTGGAGAATGAAAAATCAGATTGGCCACTAAAATTATAAAGCAGGTGCAAAATGGGTGAAGTGCAAAATTTTGGAATAAATGAGCTTCAGAAAACTGAAATTCATCCACTAAAATTGACCAAAATTGTGACTGCCCAACTGTGTTCCTGGTGATCTATGATAGGTTTTTATCTCAAACCTAATTCAAGGGTGTGTAATGTGAATATAGGCCACTTGATGGAAGTATTTACCTTTTTTTTATTCAGCTCAGACTGGAGCTATGTATAGACATGTCCTGGACATGTCTGGGGCAAGTCCCCGAAAATTTAAAAAAAGAGGTCTAAATGTGGGTGGGGTCTGCAAAAGAGTTTATAATAAAAAGAATTGAGACAGTAAAGTAGTAGGAGAAATTGCAAGAAGAAGGATACATGCGACCAGACCTGTCATTTCTGTTCAAGACCTGTGAAGTTTCTTTTGTGGATTTTTGCCTGTGTTACAGCATTTTTTGTTCCTTACCCAGCACATCACCAGGAAACCCACAAGGACTGTAAATATTTCTGTTTTTTTTTACTAATCAATCTTGGTCAGTTAGTTAGTTGTTATTAGTCTTTGTCTTTCTTTAAAAATTAAATGTGTTTGAGTTTTTAAAACTGTGTCTGTCATCCCTCGCTGTTGCTGTTGTTGTTGTGTCGTAAATTGTGATAACAAATTGGGGCCATAACAGGTGCCTGATTCAAGCAAAATTAGATCACAAATTCATGTGCACTTTTTTAGGGTACTGAGTAAAACTGAGAGGTTTACACATCCCCAGGTACAATGCTTGGCAGCCCAGATGTTGACAAGGCACTTTCATACAATTCTGCGTAAAATTATTCCTAAACAGTGGTCTGTGCTTGTATTCAGTTTTCATTCTGTGTGGCAAAAAAATCCTCAATCAAGATGTAGGAGAAATAGAGCTGTTTACGTACTTGTTGTGATAACAGAGATTACACTCGTTACTGTAAGTTTTGCCGTCAGTCCCACACACAGGCTTGAAATTTAAGGGGCATATCCCAGCTTCAAAAGGCCCTGAGCACTGAACCTGTTCAAAGGGAGATCAGGAAGAGCAGCCATTTAAAAAAATTATGTTGGATGTTGTTTTTGAGTTATTCTGATTGATTGTCCAAGTGCCAAGCAAAAGACCTTATCTGAGTTTCACTCTGTGCCTACATTATATATTCAGTGCCATTAAAAACTCACCAGTGATGCATGTACTGTATATGCAGAAAATTGAAGGATCCATTTGTTTTTTATTGCTTTTCGAGTGAAGAATGAGAGAAAATAAATAAAAGCGTGTGGTATTGTAATCCTGATGTGCACCACGTACACACGCCAAGCACTTCAGTAATAACAAATATTGAGCTGTTCGTGATGTGTACTGTGACACTTGACTTGTTCTTCTTGGTGTGGTCAATAGCTAACATAAAGTCAACAAAAAATGCTTCTGTATGAAGAAAATGGAGTGGCTTGTGACGCAGGAGAGAGAAAAAGACCCTTTGGCGTGTTACGGGCAGATCTCAGTCACTGAGAGAACAGATAACCCATTTTGTGCCCATCAACAGGAGTAGGAACTTCATCACTTCTGACTGGGGGCACCTGCCTCTGTGTAATTTTTTGGCACTTTATTTCCGTTTCTGTCTGAGAATGGAACACAGGGACTGTAGCTCACTGACCCCGCTAAGGGCAGCCATGCGTAAATGGGCAAAAACTGGGTTTTCTGTTGGGCCCGTGTGCACGCATGTGTTGCTCACGTAGACGGTATCAAACAGTACTTGTGCTCACCTTCAATCGTCTCGGACCATTCATCTCATGATCAGTTTAGGTTGCTGTCCAGAATCTGTCAAGTACAGGCTGTAACCAGATGTGGCGCTCTTGAGCTGCTATCGTCACTCGTGGCTGCCCTATGCAGGGTCGGTCAGTTAAAGTGCTTTTGTTTCATTCTTGGATAGACAGCCGACTGATTGTTGAACGGTGACAGTGAAAATGACGCACCACGTCTCGGCGGCTGAGATCTGCCCGTAACAGGCCAAAGGCTCTTTTTCTCTCTCCTGTGTCACAAGCCGTTCCATTTTTTGATGCAGTAGCATTTTTCGTTGGCTTTATTTAGGCTATTGACCACACCAAGAAGAACAAGTCAAGTGTCACT
The DNA here is from genome assembly GCA_029721435.1 of Gymnothorax reevesii. Taxonomy (NCBI): domain Eukaryota; kingdom Metazoa; phylum Chordata; class Actinopteri; order Anguilliformes; family Muraenidae; genus Gymnothorax; species Gymnothorax reevesii. The sequence goes on from CM056586.1 coordinate 898,867, forward strand.
GTAGGGCAAATCCATACGAGAGTTGCAATAACAGCCATTTTGAAAAAGTGTTTTATATTAGAAATATATAGGTTTTAATTTAGATGACTCATAACCAAATTAGACACTGAAAATTTTTTTAAATATCTTTGACAGTCTTCTCAAAATTTAGATTTGAATTTTGTAATTTTTTTTGAGCTACAGGACAAGGATCAAAGGTTATTTTTCCAAAGCCGAGAACGCCTAAAAGATATTTAGCACTTCCTGGTTTTCACTGTATTTCCATACATTGGTAGCCAAAGTATTTGAGACTGTTAGTCATTACAGGAAATTGAAACACACAATTCCAGTGGCTCATTGTGTAATTTGTCGTTTTTCAACGTAATTCCATTACCAAAATTGCAGTATAGTTCTCTTCATCATCTTATTTCAGCATTTATTTTATTGTTATTAAGAATTCTCTTCCTTTTAGAATTTCAGACATTAACCTCTCTAATACTTAGCTGTAATCCTGGAAATTTTGTGGTAACAGAATTTCATGGTAACTGAATTACACCAGTAATGGAATTACAGAATTATTCTGAAAGCCAGTGAAAGACAAGATAGTACAAGGTGGCAGTACAATGGAAGACTTTATGGAGCACAGTGGTTAATTGGTTTTGACATCTGTAGTTGAATGTGTCTTCCTGTGAGTTTACCCTTTATTCGGCAAGGAACCATATTTAGTAACTTCAGTCGGCATCCAAAGTGGCGTCGCCATGCCTTTCCATGTAGCAGAAGACCCGAGGCAATTTCTCCCAGCCAATGAGAGAAAATCAGGCTATATCACTGGCAGTGACATCAGGGTGTTTGACCAATCAGCAGTGGCCTAGAGCGTCTCAAACGTCTTTTCTTCTCCGGACCTCTCACAGTGCGGTTGTGTGCCCTTACAAAGTCCCACTCACAAGGACCTAACATCATTACTAACTAAAGAAAACTGATGAGAACTCGCGCATTAAAAGTTGAAAAGGTTTGCCAAAAGTTGAGATAGGTGTTGCTTGTGTAAGATTTCTAGAAATTTGTGGGATTTTGTGTGAAAAACAAAAAATTTGATGGTGGGGCCATATATGATCATACGCCCTTTTCACCTAAGCCAAGAACAAGTGATGGTTAGACTATTTATGGACATACGCCCAACGCACAATACTTTTTCACAGTCAGCTTCTTAGAGTATTTTTAGTGCCCTGTAAAGGGTTAAGTTTCCATAACCAGCGCATGAATTATACCACGGCCTAGTGGCAATTGCCATGGTTGGCTCCCTATGTGGCCGTCATGCCCAACTACCCAAACGGCCAGTTTGGCTTGCCCTTTTTTCAAGTGGCCATGGTGCCTAAAAATTACCCAAGGTGGCAATTTTCGACACGGCAACTGACCTGTGTGGCATCGTCATGCTGTGCTGGACTTCTGAGCACTTTGTGTGACCAATGACATGCCCACTCATTCACAAATATGGCAACATTGTGTGACGTCAGTATCCCACAACCACACATCCTTCCTTCCTTTTTCCCCAGACTTGTTGATCAAAACTTTGGTTCAACAGGAGGCCAGCAACACAAACATCATTTATGATGCCAATTTTCAATTCATTTGTTGCTTTGAGTATAATAGATTTAGTCGATTATCAGAAAACGTAATTCCGTTATTGCTATCTCTTTCTCATCAATGGCATCCTACAAAATATCTGTGAATATACCAGTCAATATAATTACCATGGCCTAGTCAACATCTTAGGCCACCAACTTAAGCTTAAACCTACTGTCTATGATTACCAGATTTCAGCGAAATGCCTGTCAAAATAACGGTAAAAATAATGGGATTTTTCCGTAATTCCATTACTGACACTTTCATCTTCGTATAGCTTTCTACAAAATAGATAACCCCAAACTTTGTGGTTTAAAGCTCAGTAGGCATGCCAGTGGAACTGGTAAAAGCACAGGAAAGTAGCTACTGCATGAGAGTAATAGATGGCTGGTAAAAATGACATGAAAATTACTCTTGATCATAATTTCGTTACCATGGAATTGCCCAGTACACATCACGAACAGCTCAATGTTTGTTAAAACTGAAGTGCTTGGCCTGTGCACGTGGTGCGCGTCAGGATTACAATACCATACACTTTTCTTCATTTCCTCTTGTGCCTCACTGGAAAAGCAATAAAAATCAATTGATTCTTCAATTTGCCGCAAATACAGTACATACACTACCGGTGCGTTTTAAATGGCGCTGAATATGTAAAGAGTTTGTTCCCAAAACTCAATAAATGTCAAAATTACAAAAATTGAGAAAATACCATTGAGAGATAGCCCTGTGTCTTACACATGATGCAAACTTCCATTTTTTAGAAACTCATAGTGTAAGGTGTATTTTTTCATGGTCAAAGTTTGTGTTTTTCTATAAAATGCAATAGGCGACAACATACAAAAAGCTTTTTTACTCAAAATGAGTAAAATGGATATACCGCGTTTTGGTTACAAACTCTTCTTATGCTACTAGCCGGTGAATAATTCAGTGGTGAATTTTTTGTAGAGTAATCTGAGTTAAGCATTTTGCCTGCTTAGAATGAGAACCCAATTCTGGTCAAAGGCAGCTTTTATACGCCATAAATTATACTGCTGCCCTTTCAGCACATTATTCTGCAAATCATACTTCAGAGATGGACTTAGGTTAGTTCACCAGACCAAAGGCACTCCTGGCCCGTTACTTGCCAACATAATGTCACCCTTTCCCCTTATAAACCCTCACCTCTCTGGGCTCTGGACGTTCCATTCCAGTCACCAAGACAACTGAAAGAAAAAGAAGAGCTATGATCAAACCACGTCAAATTAAACTCATTTTGATTTAACAACGTAACGTAACGTAACGTAACGTAACGTGACATGACATGACATGACATGACATGACATGACATGACATGACATGAGAGAACAGGCCTTTCAGCCCAACTAGGCTCGCCAGTTTCTTTTTACTAATGTGAATATATCCCTTCAAATACTCAATGACTCAATGGTATCTAGCTTTAAGTCAAGCCTGCTCTTGAAAACCCCCAAGGTCTCTGCCTCAATAATATGGTCAGGCAAGCTATTCCACATCGAAATTACTCTTGGGGTGAAAAAATATTTCCTAATATCAGTGCTAAATTTACCCTTGGTCAACTTCCATTTGTGACCCCGAGTTCTAACAAAACTTGGCCAAATGAATCCTACATTATTCACTTTGTTGATCCCTTTAACATATTTAAAGACCTTAATCAGATCACCCCATATTCTCCTTTTCCTAAGATGAAAGAGATTAAGGATCTTCACCCTCTTCTCATAGCTTTTCATCTTTTTCATCTGGAATTAGCTTAGTGGCTCTTTTCTGAACTTTTTCTGCAGCCTCTACATCTTTCTTAAAGTATGGTCCCCAGAACTGTACACAATACTCTAGATGTGGTCTGACAAATGTATTGTTGAAGAGAAGTATGACCTCCCTCGATTTGTACACAATACTTTTGGCAATAAATCCCAGTATTTGATTGGCTTTTTTTAACTGCTACGGCACAATGGCAAGAGCCTGTGAAGGTTTGGTCAACAATCACTCCCAGATCTTTTTCATGTGGAGCACATTCCATTTTTAAACCTCCCATGAAGTAATCCTGTCAAATGTTTTTATTACCTACATGGACAACTTGACATTTCGCTGCAGTAAATTTAATTTGCCACATTTCTGCCCATTTCCTGATTCTATCCAAATCGGCCTGAATCACTTTAGTGGACTCTAAACTATGTTCCAATTTACCCCCCAATTCCGAAATAGTTGGGACAAAGTGTAAATTGTGAATAAAATCAAAACGCAATGACTTACAAATCACACCGGCCAGTATTTTATTCACAATAGAATAGAGACAACATAGCAAATGTTGAAACTGAGAAATTTTAAAATTTCATCCAAAAAAATGAGCTCATTCAAATTTGATAGCTGCCACAGGTCTCAAAAAAGTTGGGACAGGGGCCTGTTTACCATGGTGTAAGTTTAGCCATTGTAATTTGATGCCACGCTTGTTTAATGCAGGCTTTCAGCTGCTGGGGAGTTTTGGGTTTCCTTTGATGGACTGTTCATTTAATTATGCGCCAAATGTTCTCAGTCAGTGAAATATCAGGACTGCAGGCAGGCCAGTTCAGCGCACAGACTCTTCTACTATGAAGCCGTGCTGTTGGAATGGCTGCGGTATGTGGTTTTTCATTGTCCTACTGAAATACACAAGGCCACCCCCAGAATAGATGTCGTCTGGAGGGGATCATATGTTGCTCTGAAACCTTTATATATCTTTCAGCATTCATGGTGCTTTTTAAAACACGCTAGTGTCCCACACCATGTGCATTAATGCTCTTCTCCTATAAATGAATTGCTTTTTCAGCCCTTTTTATGTCTGTGTCCCAACTTTTTTTGGACCTGTTGCTGCCAGAAAATTTGAAATAAGCTCATTTTGTGGATGAAAATGTAAAATATCTCAGTTTCAACATTTGATATGTTGATATGAGATCATCTGAGACAGATTATAAGCATCGATTAATGATACTATCTTTTGTTTCATTGGACATTGATTCGCAAACCAGTCTATGTTCATATCCCCAAGTAAAAAGATATATAAAAATAATATCACAATTCACATCTGTAACTCAGTTAATTAATTATCTATGTTCTATTAAAGATAAAATATTGGCTCATGTGATCTGAAAGTCATTATATTTTGATTTTATTTGCAATTTACACTTCATCCCAACTGTTTTGGAATTGAGGTTGTAGTATCATGCTCAGAGGTGTATAATCCAGGTTCTGAAAGTAAAAGTCCATCCCAGGATATTGTTCCAGCCACAAAAGTCCTGTCAGTTGGCCCTATTCTTCAGCTGGGAGGTACAACTAACAAGTGAAATCTGCTGACAGCAGTTTACGGGTGGAATGAAAACATGGTAGGATTTTTACTTTCTGACCCCTGGATTATACATATCTGATCACGCTCTCAATATTCCTATCAAGGTCATTAATGTAGATGATAAACAGCAGGGGTCCCAACACCGATCCCTGAGGTACGCCATTCCCCACCATACCTAGTTCAGATGAGATTCCACTGACCACCACTCTTTGTGTTCTGTCAGAATACCTCCTGAAACTCCAGTGGAGTTCATTTTAAAAATTAGTCGCTTATGCGGTACTGTACCAAACCCGTTCTGATGATCCCAGTACATGATATCAAAAGCCCTGCTCTGATCATGTCTTGGTGGCAGTGATGTTGCTGGGTACGCTTCCTGCGTCCCTGACGCATGAAAATCGCAAAAGGATACAATAAATTCACTATCCATGCATCCCAGGGACGCACCTCATTTTTCCCATGAAAAAATGATATATTGGGCCGATTTCACAATAGCTCTTTAAGGTTTACACGAGGATAACTATCTTAATCACGCGTTTTGAGTGAGTTTAATTGTAACCACCGTTTCACGAGGAGCAACTCTTTGCGTGCATCTACATATTTTAAACGCCTGTGGTCAAATAACAAAAGAAAACTTAAACGCTTGTGTGGGTAGGTTTAACTTGCAAAATCTACTACCACTACTACCTTCATCTCGCAACCAACACCTGCATCACCCCACTCACCACAAACACACCTGCATCACCCCCCTCACCACAAACACACCTGCATCACCCCCCTCACCACAAACACACCTGCATCACCCCCCTCACCACAAACACACCTGCATCACCCCCCTCACCACAAACACACCTGCATCACCCCCCTCACCGCAAACACACCTGTATCACCTCCCTCACCACAAACACACCTGCATCACCCCCCTCACCACAGACACACCCGCATCACCCCCCTCACCACAAACACACCTGCATCACCCCCCTCACCGCAAACACACCTGTATCACCTCCCTCACCGCAAACACACCTGCATCACCCCCCTCACCACAAACACACCTGTATCACCCCCCTCACCACAAACACACCTGCATCACCCCCCTCACCACAAACACACTTGCATCACCCCCCTCACCACAAACACACCTGCATCACCCCCCTCACCACAAACACACCTGCATCACCCCCCTCACCACAAACACACCTGCATCACCCCCCTCACCACAAACACACCTGCATCACCCCCCTCACCACAGACACACCTGCATCACCCCCCTCACCACAAACACACCTGCATCACCCCCCTCACCACAAACACACCTGCATCACCCCCCTCACCATAAACACACCTGCATCACCCCCCTCACCACAAACACACCTGCATCACCCCCCTCACCACAAACACACCTGCATCACCCCCCTCACCACAAACACACCTGCATCACCCCCCTCACCACAAACACACCTGCATCACCCCCCTCACCACAAACACACCTGCATCACCCCCCTCACCACAAACACACCTGCATCACCCCCCTCACCACAAACACACTTGCATCACCCCCCTCACCACAAACACACCTGTATCACCCCCCTCACCACAGACACACCTGCATTACCCCCCTCACCACAAACACACCTTTTTGATGTCATGCTACTGTGACAGTTGATTTGCAATAAATTTTTCAGATTTGAAATTTTATGTTACTTCAGATACATTTTGAACATACATGAATATATCTATAACCATACCATACCACCATCAAAGGAGATTAACACTAGACTTTAAGAAATAGAAGAATATAAGAAATGGAAAGAAATATTTTTTTTCTGTGGGGACCCATTGAATTTCCCAGGGACCCACTCAATTCATTACCTTTGGGTCCCAGGGACTTGCTAAATTGAAAACCTTTCAACATCACCCTGGTGGCCTCCTCAAAAAACTCCAGAAGTTTTGTTCGGCATGACCTTCCCTTCTGAAAACCATGTTTGTTATCCCTCAAGAAACTGTTACGTTCAAGAAATAAGTCCAGCTCATCTTTTATGACAGATTCCAATATTTTGCACACAATACAAGTTAAACTCACTGGCCTGTAGTTTCCTGGCTCGGTACGGTCCCCTTTCTTATATATTGGTATTATACTGCCATTCCAGCATTTGGTATTTCTCCAGTTTCTAAAGACTGTCTGAAGATAGCTGAGTGCGGTTTTAAGATGATCTCACCAACTTCCCTGAGCACTCTAGGATATAAGCCATCATGATCCGCCGCCTTATCTGCCTTTAGTTTGTGCAACTTGTCTAATACTTAATTCTCCCTAACCTCAATTTCCGCTAAATAATCTTGAGCATTGGACATGCCCTCTGGCTGAATAAAACCATCTCCGAGGTAAAATTCTCAACAAAGTAACTGTTTAAGGTATCCACAATATGCTTGTTATCATATAGCAGTGATCCATTTTTATTCTTTATGCACTTAACCTGCTCTTTAACTTTCCTTTTTCTGCTACAGTACTGAAAGAAGCGCTTTGGATTTGTTTTTGCCCCCAGTTCGCCTATCATACAGTCTTCTAGAATTTGTATCATTTATTGGTATGATAGATTCAGCATTAGTCTTTAAAAAAAGCTGGAGAAATATGTGCAACCATTTTAATTGTCAGTTATTACAATACATTTTTATTACCATTTTCTCTCATTTACTAGGGGTGCCAACTGTTGTGGAGGAGATTGCAAATGTGTTTAATTTCACGCAACTTTTTCACTTGCAAGCAACTGAGTTCCGGTCATCCCTCATCTTCCGGAAATCTTGCAGTGTATCTCAGGTTCTTTCAATAATACACTCAGTTTTCAAATATTTGTTGAGTGATTCAACCTTTTATGCAGTGAAGGACCACCTATGACAAATATATACATTCCTATTCCAATATTGATTCCCTTAAAAAAAATTAATTCTGTCATACATCACTGTTGCAATAAAACAACTACAGTAAATATTTGTTATTTGACTATGGATATGGATCTAGGCAAAAATGATATATGAATTCTGTGATTATTATCATTGCAGAAAAGTGAGCCTCAAATGCAAGTAACTCGCACATTCCCTTGATAAAAATAACTGGAAATGCTGATCTTGCAGTACTGCATGTGAAGTAGCCCCCTTGTGCTTTATTTGGTTTACATTGTCAGTTCCTCAAATCCAGAGGCACGGCCATGTTCTCTCACATACTCACACCCACCATTTAATAACCTTTAAAAGTATCAAAAACCAGCATCTTATCTGTGTGTTTGTTTTCTCCCGGTGCTCTGCTTTCATTTCGCAGCCCAGAAAACATGCATGTGGGCTCACTGGGGACGGGACACTGCCCACTGGAGTGAGCGAGTGAGCAACTGGTGTGTGAGTGTGTGAGCGAGCGAGTGAGTGGTGTGTGAGTGAGCGAGTGAGTGAGTGGTGTGTGAGTGAGCGAGTGAGTGAGTGAGCGAGTGGTGTGTGAGTGAGCGAGTGAGTGGTGTGTGAGTGAGTGAGTGAGTGAGTTAGTGAGTGAGTGAGTGAGTGAGCGAGTGGTGTGTGAGCGAGTGAGTGGTGTGTGAGTGAGCGAGTGAGGAACTGGTGTGTGAGTGTGTGAGCGAGCGAGTGAGGGGTGTGTGAGTGTGGGAGCGAGCGAGTGAGTGGTGTGTGAGTGAGCGAGTGAGGAACTGGTGTGTGAGTGTGTGAGCGAGCGAGTGAGTGGTGTGTGAGTGTGTGAGCGAGCGAGTGAGTGGTGTGTGAGTGAGCGAGTGAGTGAGTGAGCGAGTGGTGTGTGTGTGAGTGAGTGAGTGAGTGGTGTGTGAGTGAGCGAGTGAGTGAGCGAGCGAGCGAGTGAGTGAGTGGTGTGTGAGTGAGCGAGTGAGTGAGTGAGTGAGTGGTGTGTGTGCGCGAGTGAGTGAGCGAGCGAGCGAGTGAGTGGTGTGTGAGTGAGCGAGTGAGTGAGTGAGCGAGTGGTGTGTGTGCGAGTGAGTGAGTGATTGAGCGAGTGGTGTGTGAGTGAGTGAGTGAGTGAGTGAGTGAGTGAGTGAGTGAGTGAGTGGTGTGTGAGTGAGCGAGTGAGTGAGTGGTGTGTGAGTGAGCGAGTGAGTGAGCGAGCGAGTGGTGTGTGTGCGAGTGAGTGAGTGAGTGATTGAGTGATTGAGTGAGTGAGTGAGTGAGTGAGTGAGTGAGCGAGTGGTGTGTGAGCGAGTGAGTGGTGTGTGTGCAAGTGAGTGAGTGAGTGGTGTGTGAGTGAGTGAGTGAGCGAGTGAGTGAGTGGTGTGTGAGTGGTGTGTGAGCGAGCGAGTGAGTGAGTGGTGTGTGAGCGAGCGAGTGAGTGAGTGGTGTGTGAGCGAGCGAGTGAGTGAGTGAGTGGTGTGTGAGCGAGCGAGTGAGTGGTGTGTGAGCGAGTGAGTGGTGTGTGAGTGGTGTGTGAGCGAGCGAGTGAGTGAGTGGTGTGTGAGCGAGTGAGTGAGTGGGTGGTGTGTGAGAGTGAGTGGTGAGTGAGCAAGCGAGTGAGTGGTGTGTGAGTGAGCGGGTGAGTGGTGTGTGAGCGAGTGAGTGTGTGAGTGAGTTAGTGAGTGGTGTGTGAGTGAGCGGGTGAGTGGTGAGTGTGTGAGTGAGTGAGTTAGTGAGTGGTGTGTGAGTGAGCGGGTGAGTGGTGAGTGTGTGAGTGAGTGGTGTGTGAGCGAGTGAGTGAGTGGTGTGTGAGTGGTGTGTGAGCGAGTGAGTGAGTGGGTGGTGTGTGAGAGTGAGTGGTGAGTGAGCAAGCGAGTGAGTGGTGTGTGAGTGAGCGGGTGAGTGGTGTGTGAGCGGGTGAGTGAGTGAGTTAGTGAGTGGTGTGTGAGTGAGCGGGTGAGTGGTGAGTGTGTGAGTGAGTGAGTGAGTTAGTGAGTGGTGTGTGAGTGAGCGGGTGAGTGGTGAGTGTGTGAGTGAGTGAGTGAGTGGTGTGTGAGTGAGTGAGTGGTGTGTGAGTGAGTGAGTAATGTGAGTGAGTGAGTGGTGTGTGAGCGGGTGAGTGAGTGAGTGAGTGAGTGTGTGGTGTGTGAGTGAGCGAGCGATTGAGTGGTGTGTGAGTGAGTGAGTGAGTGATGTGTGAGTGAGTGAGTGGTGTGTGAGGGAGTGAGTGAGTGAGTGAGTGAGTGAGTGGTGTGTGAGTGAGTGGTGTGTGTGTGTGAGTGAGTGAGTGGTGTGTGAGGGAGTGAGTGAGTGAGTGGTGTGTGAGTGAGCGAGCGATTGAGTGAGTGAGTTGTGAGTGAGTGAGTGAGTGGTGTGTGAGTGAGTGAGTGAGTGAGTGAGTGAGTGAGTGGTGTGTGAGTGAGCGAGTGATTGAGTGGTGAGTGAGTGAGTGAGTGAGTGAGTGAGTGAGCGAGCAATTGACTGGTGTGTGAGTGAGTGATTGAGTCCAGCGATGGGTTGGTGAGTTGTCCAACATGTATCCCAACAATGGGATAGACATGGTAAATCAAATGAGTTTTCATGAAAATTTAAGTGAGTGTCCCAAACTATTTATGGGGATTATGGCCCTAAGGTACTTAAAGTTTCACATCATGAGGCCGCTACCTCGTGGCAACCCTGAATAACTAGGCTGCACCAGCTGAATTTTGGAAAAAAAAAAAAAATAGAAGAAATTCAGATTTCTGTCACAAATAAAACAATGTAGTACTTTTATTGTAACTGCTTTGTGGTATATGTGTACCTTACTAGTAAAAAAAAAAAAAGTTAACCATATTTCTGGCCTTTATAGTGTTTGATATAATGGACTGCCGATGATACTAGATTAAAAAAATAAATAAAACTGGTGAAAATGGGAACATTTTCATGTTTTTGACAAACTGCTTTAAAATTTGAATGGATCAAGATTTTAACGTCCCTTTTCCTACATTATTTTGGGGACTTGCATGAACTTCAGATTGTTGTCATTTTATCCATATCTGCTGTTGCTCATCAATAAAAAATTCGCAAAATGTGAATTAAGTTTAGATAATTAATTTTTTGACATTCTGTATGCATAGGCGGATGGAAATAAGTTTTAGAAACTTGACTTCCGTGGAAAAGTTGCAGTTCTTAAAAAAAGGTGAGATCAATATGCCTTGAAATAATAGTTTTTGAGAAACAGAGATTTTTGTCACAGTAGTTAAAATAGGCAGAATTTCACCATTTCCCCCTGATGCTGTAATGATATTCTTCAGTTAAATGGGTTTGTTTGTCAGTTTGTCAGGTTGTCAGTTTCCCTGCACCTATTTTACCAAACAATACCAATATCCATTGAGGTCAATAAACATATCTTTAATCGGCAAGTGGTCGGAATACGCCTTGGACTATTTGCTGATCCATTAAAAGGGCACTCTGACCAACTGCAGGCAATTCTGAGTCTCCAATTATTCTAAAAGGCATTTTTTTGAACTGTACGAGGAAAACCTGAACAAGACCATGTGAACAGAGGGAGAAAATGAAAACTCCCCTAAAAAGCTCATTTCTTACTTTCTGTGACGTGTCAGTGCTGCTCTGCTCACAGACATCTACAAGTTGTAGCCAGGCTGTAGCTCTTCGTGTTTTTTCACTGTGAGGTAATATTACATTAATTACATTGCATAATACAGAGAATTATCATCTTCACCCCAAGGGTTCGCATGTGGGTCTGTGCTGATTGTGGGTCTGTGTTGATTGTGGGTCTGTGCTGATTGTGGGTCTGTGCTGATTGTCAGCTTTTTTCAGTGGATATTTTTATATTATTTGGGACACCATATAGAGTGGGCAGCACTCCCCCATATCAGAAAGGCGCCCCACTTGGAACAAATGGCTTTACAGGTGTTTCTCACTATTCAGGAGTGTTAAATTGCTTCCTTGGTGCAAGTAAGACCAGCTTCCAGCATCTCGCCTTGAGTCTGAGGTTTTGATCTGAATGCAGTTACGCATTTAATTTATTGTCATGATTATCAGGCTGAGAAATTAGATAAAACATGTCAGAAACATGGCTGTGAATTGTCAGCAAAAACATATTTCTTGATTCTGTGCTATTAAGATGTTTTGCTATCTTTGCATCCGTAAATGTTTTGGTTTGGTATTCATAAGATAAATTTTGACAGGCCAAATTATAGCGTGCAAAAAAAAGGGATTTTTCCACACAGACCTTTGTTTGGAATAAAAAATGAATGATATTCCATAGGAAAATAATAATATCAATACTAATAATTAAACTAATAATACTATGAATTATAACATGAAAAACAATTATAGTGTTTATATGCAACCTTTCAGATGAGAATGCTGCTCAATTTATGTGCATCCTCATACACATACATGCACTCATGAATTATATGAGCTGTACGTACAAGGTAATGGCCTCAATAAGCAATGGTTGCATTTGACAAGCACTTGATTCTTTCAGACAATCGTTTTTGTGTTTCTGTGTGAAAAAACTCAAGTACAGGAGTGTAGCAGCCTTAATAAGTGAAATTGAAATATGTTTAATTTATGAAATTCATTTGTACCTACATCTCACAAATATTTTATTCTGCTTGAGTTGATAACATGCCATAACATGCTTGGAAAGAAAAGTATTTTATGATATCTCATGACAATTCATTATCCCCTCAATGGAATCAATAAAAAGAAAATCTCTTCATAATCCTCATCTTCAGTGACTTAGAAAGACAAAACAAATGTAAGTTGTGGCAGCCAAACCCACCTTTTTTAAAAGAAAGATTGAAAACACAGATTCTAACTTACTGGTACTTACCAGACAGAGCCAGCAACACGAATCCGCAGATCAGAATAGTTTGTTTCATGATGTCGTTGAGGTTTCCCTAATTTGAGTGTGACTACCAGTGTAGAGGCTTCAGTTTCTCCCTCTGATGTGCCCCCATTTCTCTTTAAATAGAACCAAAGCCCGTTTTTTTTTTTTTTCTTTACCCGACCCCCTCCACCCACTAAGTCCACATACAGTATGTTACGTGAGATTATGAAGGTCAGGTGATTCTTTTCGGCTGCTGCTGGAAAATATTTTCCAAGTTCAGAAACCATTTGTGAAAAATGTGTGAAACTTTTCAGTCCTGGTTTTCTGTGATGAACTCAAGATTGAAAACAGAAAATTAAAGCATCTCAAGTAGAATTCCATTCCTAATGATATTTTGGAGCATTTTATATTAATTTTAAATGGTTGCTAGAAGATTTGCGGAGGAGGAATCCAGTGCAGATTTTCATAAATTTTCAGATTCCCACATTCACCTATTTTTTTTTGTTTTTTTATCCAGAGTGATGAAAAGCGTTATCTTTCCAAAATTTGGAGCACTACACCCTCAGAAAGCTCCTACTTTGCAATGAATACTCAAACAGAATAGATTAGAAATTAATCAAAATTGCCGTTTTGGTTAAAATTGATTTCTTTTCAACAAAATTAAGTCTTGAGGAATCAACATCTGGCTCAGGGGCAGCTCATCTCTCCCATCCGCAGGAGCTGATCTCAGAGGCTGGCCTGGATCACATTTTGGGCACCTGGTTACATCAAGAGCATCAGTTGCAGGATGTCCTACTTCCCCCTGCTGGCTGAGAAGTGATATTACAAGGCATGCACACGTTTGTGGCCTGATAGGGTTTTCACATTTCCATTGCCAAATACCTATTGCAGGGGTACTCCCCATTATCCTGAATGAGCTGGTGTGGGTGCAGGCTGTTATTCCAGCCATTCACTTACACAAATAACTGTTCCAATCAACCCCAAAGGGTTTTTTTTCCTGAAGACCTTCATCAGGCATGTAACTGCTTGGTTGGAATGAAAATGTGCACCTGCTCTGCTCACTCTGGATAGTGGCGGAGCCAGAAATTGGAATTTGAGGGGGGGCACAGACACGTCCCTTTATGACAGGATAGTCCTGACTAGTTTTCAATTATTTTTCTTTATTAACGTGTTTTCCAATTATCGCAATTGGCAACTGAAGACACGGTTTCTCTCCCTACGCGATCTAACAGCAATGAAATCATGAGGTAAATTCCGTATAGTCCATGGGCCAAGCCCAAATTTTGGGCCAACAGGTACCATATCTGGTGGCAAATTCCCAAATGGATTTTTTTGTACCTTGGTACCTCTAGCTTATGAATCTGTATGATAATGTCAAATGAGGAGCTTTTTGGTCGTTTTCAGCTGGTTTTCAGGGTAGGGTCTGGTCAATCTGAGGACCCCTTTTTCCGGGGTCAGGGAAACAAAATATGCTCTCATTTCATAACGGATGGACCAAATCTTTACTATTATACCTCAAAATGTTCAGCTAGAATGCCTCTAACAGGTCTCAAGGTATGTTCTCATGTAATGCATGAAACTAGGTCAACAGGGGTCAAAAGGTCGTGGATTTTGGAAGTTGCCTAAAATCTGTGAGGAAGAAACCCTTGACCGAGCTGTAATACTGTGGGTCTGATTAACCAAGCTTTTGGCATATTAAATTTATATTTTAATGCTCTTAGGATAATTTCAGATGGGCTTAAGTAGATTATTTTGATAGATTTAGGATCCATAACTGTTCTAAGTAGTGCTTCATAACTGCAATTTCTAAATTTCAACATCAAAGAACAGGGGTAACATAACCTACTGTAAATTTGCAATGTCTTGACTAATATCCCCTATAATGTCCAATTAGAATCCCTCAGATAGTCTGTAACTCGAACTTTAATTTCATGTCCATAGATTATACTGTAGAATCGTGTAGGAGCCGCTTGTCCACAGGCATCACAGGTCGACAAATTTTGGCGTCACAGCTCTGAATACGGCCCGTCACAGGTCATGCCGTCTCCAGTTAGAGAGGTGGGACAGAGATTACAATTATTGGCAGCTCCTAGGAAATTCTATAGTATTTCACCTCTAGTCAACCACAGAAGGTTGTGAAAGTTTTTGCAGCAAAATACTTATTCATCATCGTCATCACTATCCAATTCTACCTCAGCCTCAGCCTCATCATCGTCTCTCATGTTTCCGCATGTCTGCAACTTGCACATGGGTGTGCACTTCAGTCCTTTATCCAGGCAGGTACATTCTCCTTCCTCGCAGATTCGTTTGCATTGGCAGGTCATTAGTTCAGTCACTGCATCTGGAGCGGGTCTTTCCCGCCATCCAGTCAATGGTGAGGCTTCCTTTTTCATCTCGTACCCATCCATATCCATCTGGATCTGGAACATCTGTTCTGCTCTCAAGACTAGGTTTCCAAACACGAGCTTGGACCAAAAAGCTCCTCATTTGACATTATCGTACAGATTCATAAACTAGAGGTACCAAGGTACAAAAAAATCCATTTGGGAATTTGCCACCAGAGATGGTACCGACATCTGGTCTGGCCCAGGGAAACAAAACATCTGTTTTAAACTATTATTAGTCCTGACCTGTTCTCAGTCATTTTTATGATTAACAGAAGGTTCACTCCGAGAGCACTCCTCACTTAACAGGTGCTGCTAGTTCTCCCCGATTAGGTATGTTATGGCCCCAATTTGTTATTACATTTACAACATAACAGCAACAGCACGGGATGACAGAAACAGTTTTAAAAACTTGAACACATTTAATGAACAAAGACAACTAAACAACTAACTATGCTACTGACCAAGATTGAATATATTAAAAAACAACAGAAATATTTACAGTCCCTTGTTTTGGTGGGGTGGCTTGGTGATGTCCTGGGTGAGGAAAATGCTCAAACACAGGCAAAAATCCACAAAAGAAACTTCACAGGTCTTGAACAGAAATGACAGGTCTGGTCACATGTATCATTCTCCTTGCAATTTCTCCTACTACTTTACTGTCTCAATTCTTTTCTTTATATACTCTTTTGCAGACCCCACCCACATTTAGACATCTTTTTTTTTTTTCGGGGACTTGCCCCAGACATGTCCAGGACATGTCTAAACATAGCTCCAGTCTGAGCTGAATAAAAAAAAAGGTAAATACTGCCATCCAGTGGCCTATATTCACATTACAGGTAGGACGACAATCATTCATCTGGACGCGTTTGCTTAATTTAAATCAAATAGCTTGAGCCGCATGCTTTTTATAGCCTATTTTACCGCCAAGTGCCACTTTTCACTCAATACCGATAGTAATTTTGAATAACGTTGATTAAATTTCAGAAAACGCGTCCAAATGAATGATTGTCGTCTTACCTAATCGGGGAGAACTAGCAGCACCTGTTAAGTGTGGAGTGCTCTCGGAGTGAACCCTTTGTTAATCATGAAAATGACTGAGAACAGGTCAGGACTAATAATTCTTTGAAACTGATGTTTTGTCCACCCCAATGCTCAGTTCTACTGAGTTTACCCCATGATTTCATCGCTGTTAGATCACATATGGAGAGAAACTGTGTCTTCAGTTGAAAATAATTGAGAACTAGCCAGGACTATCCTAACTGTCATAAAGGGACGTGTCTGTGCCCCCCCCATTCCAATTTCTAGCTCCGTCACTCCGTCACTAACCTGGCCTAAAGTGTATACATTGTACTCAACTCTGGTCCATAAATAACTGGACAGGGACACAGTCATTTGAGCTGTAAATCACAGTCTACTGGAGGTGAGACTTAATATTGCACATCAGCTCAAATTAAATTGACAGGGGTGAGAGCTGTGGGAACAGCAGCACTCATCATATACTGTCCAACCCCCTCCTCTGTAGTATTAGGGACTGAAAGTACTTGACAGCGCAGCTATTCCACCTCAAGATATGTCTTTCATCCTCACTGTTTACTTTTCACATACATTTCTAAATCAGAAAAAATCTGGGATGTTATGTTGACTAAATAAAACTGGAAGCAGTAATTGGTAAATTATATTAGACATGTATCACATTGAAAGCAATATAATTGCAAATCAGGGATGTGCGGTTAGGGTAGGCAGTGACTTCTCCTTTTTTATTGCTACATTTTGTCAACCTGTTTCCATGTACTGTGCCTGATTGTCAATCAATCAATTTTACCTTTTTTCTAGTCAATTAAACCTGTAATGATTAAGAGGTGATAGTGACAACAAGGTTAATTTACCTTTATGCTTTAATTCAAGACTGCAAGGAAGTAAATCTGAATAATGAATTAGGAAAAGATCTCAACTCTCTCGCTCATTCTGAATACTGTTTTGATATTTTGTTTATCAGATTAAGAAAGAATACTGAAAATAAACTCCCTATTTTTTAAAAATGACATTTAAAAAGTACGTGTTGAATGGGGAAAATATTATCATAAACGTACTGACCACACATTGAACGCCGCATAAGAAGGGTTTTAATATTTGTTAAAGGCATTGCGTTAGTTTCCTCTAAGCAAATATGAATAAAATTGCTGTCTCGTGAGCATTTTAAGTTCGATGCACTGAGCAATAATGTCGTGGATGGAACTGGCACGTCATTCTGCTGTTTAGTCTTTTAAATTAGTTAATCAATCCTCAGATTGCTAATCAAGCAAAGTAATACAGTTATCGTTTGTTCAATGGTGAGGGTTCTGCCTACCCTAACTGACCTCCGACGGCATGTCACTGCTGCAAATCATGTTTCACCACATTCATTTTATTGCTTTTTCAAAAGAAACACTAATTTTTAATATTCTTGCAACATTTTTCAGTGAAAGTATTTACCTCTTTGTAATGTTGCCATTCCTTTTCACAGCACTCTGTGAACATTCCAGGACTGAGGACACCAAGTCATTATTGGTTTGAGGTGTAATTTTGTCCCTTTCTTCCTGCAATAAAAACTAAAGATATGCCATTTTGTCTTTGTCAAATAGTACTGGACACATTTCCAGAAAATTCACCATCTCTACAATGTTACCACTGAGGAGAAGATCCCTTCAAAATCATAAATTTCAACACCATTGATGATATAAAGATATGTCATTTGTACCTGGTTAAGACACATATTAATGAAAATTGACTAGACCAACAGATATTTGGCATTGTTCTTTGAACTTACAGGTACTCACCAAACAGAGCAAGATACATCAATTTGCTGAGCACGTTTGCTGCTAAATTCGCATTACCAGGTTGAAGTGAGTCAAATCTAATATATGTCTTAATGAGACACAAATCTGATGTTTTCGGGGCTGTGAAGGCACAGAAATTCAATCTCCGAAACGGAATTTAGCCACTTTCACTTGCGCCATAAATGAGAATGGTCAGATCAGAATCCATGTGGCCTTTTGCCTGTACGCATGTGCCGAGTTCTGTTAAAAACCTAAAAATCTATCTGGGGTTTTTTGCAACCTCGAATTCATTGCGTACAGAACCAAGTGTAAACGCGCCATGGTTACCAATCAGGCAATCACATCTACCAATTTTACTAACCTTCTATGAGGAATTAATAAACAGACAAAATGCTGCATTTCAGAGTATTATCTGAAATTATCCTTGATTCAGGGAATAAGAGAGTTAATTTGATTTTGAATGAAATCCACGAACTCAAGGTCAGTCTCAGATTTTCACATAATCAGCAGGGTGTCGTCAGATGTTTGGAGGGCCTTCAGTAACCTGACCTTTTACTGCATGATTGCTCTCAAGCTGTTCCCATTTATGTTCATCTGATTAACAATCAAATAATTTATTTACTGAATAACCAACACCAATACGTGGCCTATAATGATGAAGAAATGATTATGATAAAGTGATTGCCGATTGGTAACATTTATATAGTTCATGTGACATTGTAAAGATGGCAATAATACAAGGATGTGCAAAAAATCAAAACATTTTCTCTGAATTCCATCTCCCATTTTTTTCAGGAAAATCCTTGCATCACTCCATAGTGTGCCAAGCCTAATAGTGCCCCTTAGCTGTGGCTGTATTTACAATATAGCACGGTCTTTTGTACCTTCATGCTCAATACTTCTCTGCCAATGTATTTTTTCTCCCAGGCCTTGCAGTCTGGTTGAGAAAGAAATTTGAGTTTCACCATGACATCAGACCAATTGGGTACGTTACTCTCTGCGCATGGTGATTCATACCTTGAGGTGGTTGACAAAAAGGTGGTTATGATTACCTGCACTATAAGGTGCTTTGTTTTACCATTTTTTTTTGTTTATTACCCCCGCCTTGGCTATCACCTTTTTTATTAATAGAAATGACAGAGAAAGAAAAAGGGGAAAAAAAGATAAACCTTCACCAAGGCAGCAGAGTCCAAATGTTGGTGAGTGGGAGCAAAGTTGAGTTATCGCTTCATAGAATTTCAAGATGGCTGCCATGGCGGCCATATTGTTTGACTGATTTCGGTCAAAATCAAGAGGGTCCATCCCTGATGTAATGATGACCCAACCAACAAAATTTCTGAGATATCCGTTCATTACTTTTTGAGTAATCTTGTTCACAAACAAAGAAACAGACATACAAACAAATGCCACCGAACACATAACCTCCTGCCAAATTTATTTGGTGGAGGTAATAACAGCAATAACAACAAAACAATAAGAGCAACTGACGACATTCACATGGTAGCCGCCCCCGTCGGATGTTACGCCCAGGGTGAGAAGTCCAGACCCCGGCACTAAAAGTATCACTTGTCATGGCTCCAATTTGTAATGACATAAGACAGCAAGGGATGACAGATAAAACTTTATAACTTAGAGATTTTATTTAACAAAGACTAACAACTAACCGACAATTTATACGACTGACCAAGATTGATATATACAAGAAAAAAAATATTTACAGTCCCTTGAGATGGGGTCACTTGGTGATGTTCCGGTTGAGGAAAATGCTCAACACAGGCAAAAATTCACAAAAAAAGCTTCACAGGTCTTGAAAAGAGTGACAGGTCTGGTCAAATGTATCCTTCTCCTTGCAATTTCTCCTGCTACTTTACTCTCTCAATTTCTCTCCTTATATACTCTTATGCAGCCCCCTCCCACCTTTTAGCCTTTTTTTCTCTGGGATTTTCCCCTCTCAGACATGCCCAGGACATACCCAAAACCTAGCTCCAGACTGGGCCTCACAAAAAAAGTCAATACTTCAATCTAGTGGCTTTTTCCTACATTACACACTGTACTCTGGGCCAAAGCCACACAAAAGGGAATCCAACAAGTCCTCCTCATCCCACCGTTCATCATTGTTCCGAATAAATAGTCACTTGCTCCTAAGATAACACTGAAGATGGGAGACTGCCAGGATCATAACTAGAATAGGCTAGAAGAACAATGATGAGACAAGACAATCTGGGGAGGGGAAGAGGCAAACAGTGGAACTTATATACACACCACATCAATCAACAATGAGGAAGGGACATGTGCAGACAGGCAAACACGCGCGGAGGGCGAGGGAAGAAATGAAATAATAATTAATCAATTAAAAAAGAGTAAATGGAAACTGACACGGACGACTGGATAGCGGATTAAAAAAGCGGGTTAAGGAAAGCATGCAGGGCCTGACAGTAACCCCCCCAGAGGCAAAAGTCGGGAGGGTCAAAGGGAAAATGGAGAGTGGGGTAGGGAAGGAGTGAACAGGAAAAGACAAGGGACACGAGAGGAAGGGAAAAACAGGACTAAGTCAAAAACGCAGCCCCGTTCAGGATAGGAAAGTGGAGCCCCCCTGGCTCAGGCATGCAGGCTGAGTCCCCCTACGCCGGGTGACCAAACAACCACAGGAGCTGGACTCGGTGATGGGGCGCCCCCAGGATCTAAACTGGGCAGCAGAGTGTTATGGCAGGTTAGAGCGGAGTTTCAGATGCCATTGCAGGCGAAGCTGCACCGAGCACAGAGCCGACGCAGCTGAGAGTAATTGGGCGAGATTAAAGAGGAAAGAAGCTCGCGTTTCTGAACAAACGAAATGCTTAAGTGCCAGAAACGGAGCGAGCAACCAGAAAGAAAAGAAATCTCAATAAAAGAGGAACACTAACAAGGCACCTTACAATAGTGCCAAAACCTAAAGAAGCAAAGCTTCCCAGAAACAAAGAATATATACAGCACTCTCCATAATTATTGGCACTCCTGGTTAAGATGTGTTAAAAGCCTTAAAATAAATGCAAATTTTATTGCAGAAGCATACTCTCACACTGAAAATTGTAGAAAAATGTATGTAAAAATGTAATGTAAAAAAGTGAATTTTAAGTGGAAAAAAATCCCTGACTAAGAAATCATTATTTTTCATAAAATTACCTGTTCCACAATTCCACACTCTTCAACATGGGAAAGACAAAGGAACGCACCATTCAAGTAAGGCAGATGTGTGTCGACCTTCACAAATCAGGCAATGGCTACAAGAAAATAGCCACTCGCCTGCACCTGCCCATATCTACTGTCAGAGGAGTCATTAAGAAGTTTAAAACAACTGGAACAGTGGTAAACAAGCCTGGATGAGGACGCAAGGTTATTTTGCCACCACGCACAGTGAGGAGGATGGTTAGAGAAATAAAAAGTTCTCCAAAGCTCACTGTTAAAGAATTGCAACAAATGGTAGCATCTTGGGGCCACAAAGTCTCCAAAACAACCCTTAGGCGCTATCTACATGCCAACAAGCTGTTTGGGAGGCATGCACAGAAAAAACCTTTTCTCACTCACAATCATAAACGCAAACATCTGGAGTTCGCTAAGCGGTACTGGGACTTCAACTGGGACCGCATGCTTTGGTCAGATGAGACCAAGATAGAGCTTTTTGGCAATAAACACGCTATGTGAGTCTGGCAGAACACAAAAGATGAGTATGCAAAAAAGCACCTCATGCCCACTGTGAAGTATGGGGGAGGATTGGTGATGCTGTGGGCCTGTTTCTCTTCCAGAGGCCCTGGGAACCTTGTTAGGGTGCATGGCATCATGAACGCTTTGAAATACCAGGACATTTTAAATCAAAATCTGTCGGCCTCTGCCCGAAAGCTGAAGATGGGTCGTCACTGGGTCTTTCAACAAGATAATGGCCCTAAACATGTGGCCAAATCTACACAGAAATGGTTCACCAGACACAGGATCAAGCTCCTCCCATGGCCATCTCAGTCCCCAGACCTCAACCCAATTGAAAACCTGTGGAGTGAGCTGAAGAGGAGAGTGCAGAGGAGAGGTACCAGGTCGCTGGATGATTTAGAGAGAAAGGAGGAATGGTTGAAGATCCCTCTCTCTGTATTCTCCCATCTTGTGAAACATTATAGGAGAAGATTTGGTGCTGTTTTGTTGGCAAAAGGGGGTTGTGCTATGTATAAACATCAGGGGTGCTAATAATTGTGGCACACATTATTTGATGTAAAAGGATTATTTCTTAATGTGGGATTTTTTTCCCACTGAATAAATGCATTTCAATTAAAGGTTGGATTTTCCTCTTTTTTTTTCATTGTGGTCCTATATTATTTAGAAAAAAACTGAATTTATTAGACGCTAAAGAACACATCTTAATCAGGGGTCCCAATAATTATGGAGGGCGCTGTATATATATATATATATCGGTAAACCCCTGACTAAAGATATATATCAAGCCAAAGTGAGCAGAGTCATATCAAACACTCCAGCGAAGGAGGCGTGGCAACCTCCGGCTTAAATAGACTCCGGGGAAGGAACGCCCAGAAATAATCAGCCAGCTGGGTGAAGAATCCGATGTGGAAAGAAAACAATGTAGTCAGGGACGAGAATAACAAAGAAAGTAAAAAGTACATTCACAAACCATGACAGGACCCCCCCCCCCCAAAAGACGCTCCCAAAGAACCCCTTGCACGGAACTCAAAAATAAGGGCAGGGTCCAGGATATCCTGGACCCATCAACGCTCCTTGGAACCGCATCCCTCCCAATCTACCAAAAAGCGACTCTCGGCCAAAATGTGACGTACAGTGTATGCCGGGCCCCCCTCAATCATCCGCGGCAGGGGGCGGGGATTTGTCGGCAGGTGCCAGGACGCTGGTGCTAACAGGTTTAAGCCTGCAGACATGAAAGGCGGGATGGATCCGCAAGGATTTAGGGAGCTTAAGATGCACAGTGACAGGGTTAATCTTCCGTGCAATCTTAAACCGGCAAATAAAGCGAGGGGCCATTTCTGAGACTCAACTTTCAAGGGGAGATCCCGAGTGGAAAGCCAAAATCTCTGACCCACTCAATAAGATGGGGCTAAGTGGCGCTTTTTGTCAGCTGCAGATTTCTGACTCTGCCCAGCCCACAACAAGGAGAAATGGACCTTAGTCCAAACAGAGCGGCAGCATCAAAGAGTATTCTCTCGGGACTGATCAGTGCGCTCAGTCTGCCCGTTAGTCTCAGGATGAAACCCTGAGGACAGGTTTACCATGGCCCCCTACTGTTTACAAAAAGTACGCCAAAATTTGGCCGCAAACTGAGGACCCCTGTCAGAAACCACATCAAGGGGGAAACCATGCAACCGGAACACGTGATTAACAACTAGGACGGCTGTCTCCCGCGCAGAAGGCAGTTTAGGCAGTGCGATAAAATGAGTGACCTTGGAAAAATGGTCGACCACGACTATGATGACAGTATTGCCATCAGAGATGGGCAGACCCGTGATAAAATCGAGTGCAATATGGCTCCAAGGATGTTTAGGTACCAGCAACGGATGCAACAGGCCAGAGAGGGGGAGATGGGAAACTTATTCCTGGCACAAGTGCCGCATGCTGCCACAAATTCCCGAATGTCCTTCATCATGCTGGGCTACCAAAATCGTCGGCTAAGAACTGATTGGTCCGATGGGCCCCAGGTTGACCTGCCAGACGGTCCCCACTGGAGAACCTGTGAACGAACCACAATGGGAACAAATAGACAAGCGGGCGGTTCCCCACCAGGAACGGGATCGGTTCTTGAGGCCTCCTGTACCACAGGTTCTACTGGACGAGTGCCAAAATCTGATCAACCGGAATGACCGGCTCCGGCATCGGATCACGGTCGGAACGATTGTAAATCCGTGATAAGGCATCTGGCTTAATATTTTTCTTAGCCAGGGCGGTAAGATAACGTGAAGTTTAAACGGTTAAAAAACAACATCCACCGCACCTGCCGGGAATTACGTCGCTTGGTCTGCTGAATATACTGGAGATTCTTATGATCAGTCCAGACCACAAACAGATGTTCAGACCCCTCCAGCTAATGGCGCCACTCCTCTAATGCCAGCTTAACGGCTAACAACTCCCTGTCACCGATGCTGTAATTTCTCTCAGCAGCAGACAGTCACCTAGAGAAGTAGGCACATGGGTGTAGCTTATTGTCCCAAAGGGGGCGCTGGGACAAAATAGCACCCACTTCGACCTCCGAAGCATCAACCTCCACCGCAAATGGGAGGGAGGTGTCGGGCAAAACCAGAATAGGTTCTGGGAGAATGTTGGACCTCTTTGACATTTTGGGGGGCAGGTTATTCCTGATGGCTGCCACCTTGTCAGGGTCCATGCAGACCGACTCCTTAGAAACAATAAAACCAAGAAATGAGACCGTCTTGGCGTGAAAGACGTATTTCTCGGCTTTTACAAAAAGCTTTGAGAAGAGCCTCCAGTACCTCTCTGATGTGTTGTATGTGTTCGGAGTGAGTTGAAGAAAAAATTAAAATGTCATCAAAATAAACAAAGACGAATTTCTCCAGAGAGCCCTCAGGGTATGGTTTAGCAATGGGTCGCCTCCTGGATTGGAACAGGTTGAGCGTGCGCCCTCTGGATCTGGGTGGGGCAAATGTCCGCCTCCAGGATCCGGGCTGGCTGATGGAGCATCTGTTGAATTTAGATTGAGTGATGGAGCGCCCGCTGGACAAAGGCCAGACAGCAGAGTGCTCTCAGGATCAGAGCTGTGCAGCGAGTGCCCACTGGAGCCAGTCTGGTGAAGCATTTCCTGGATCAGCTTGGGGTAACAGAACACCTTCTGGATCTGTACTAGGTGGCGGAGCAACCCCTCGATCGAGGCCAGGCAGCAAAGTGCCCACTGGATCAGGGCAGGGTGGTGGCACGCCCACTGGAATGGGACTCGGCGACGTAGCAATCTATGTACACCTTTATGGAAGTTCAAATGCAATGATGACTGCTACAAACAAGCCATATTATTGGATTTTAAATCAGTAATGTCAGGCGCTTTGTGACCCTACATCAAATGCACAACTCATGAGTCCTTTTATTCACAGCTATAATTATACATATTTTTCTTTATGGAACTTTCTCTTCATGTTATGTCAGTAGAGAAATAAAGTAGAAGCTCATTATGCTGTCAGTCCTCAGAACCCAACTGCCCAGCTCTTAAAATAAATGAAAACAGAGGTATGATAATGAGCTCGTTCATCTGAAAATGATTGGAGAAAGAAAACTCAAAATTACATTGGGGTCAGTTAGCATTCAGGTTGAACAATTTTCAGTCCATGAATCTCATTCATACCCGGTTCTCAGGCAGAATGACAGTATTACATTTTAGCCTAACATTTCAATTTTAGTTAGCAAATATTTTTAACCCCAAAAAACTCCTCAAGTTCATGGTTGAACCAAAAACAAAATACTCATCCAATAAAGTGCAATTATTATGAGAATCAGTAATCCGCAGACATGAACGTCAGTCTATCTCTCACAGTTAGGTATTGGCTGAATGAGTAAATCATAGGTTAGAGGAGTGGAATGATGACAAGCAATATAAGAAAGAGCAGTCATTAAAGATGGAGTAATAATCAACATTAAATTGCGGGAAAATCATAATACAAATTTTAAATTAAAATGATGCTTAATTGGGGGTTTCCCCACACAGGTGTACAGAAGTCTGGTAGTCTAGACAAACTATCGAGTAGCATTGTCTCACCATTTTTGTGCCCTTATTTAAAATTGAAAATCATTGAGGGCTGGACCTCATTTACAATTGTTATGTATGATAATTTTTTGTACAACATTATATTTCATTTGTAAATGAAGATTTGTTACATGCTGTTTTGCTGCCTTGCTGGTCAGCTATATTTATTTTGTTAATTTTGGAACCCTCTGGTGGCGTGTATTTGTAAAATCATTAAGAAAAGACTAGTAATTTCTAAAAGCTTCTGGCATTTTCCTGCTTGGAGGGGGCGGGATTTCCCTAGAATCCTGTGGATCTTTCTGGAAGGTTGCTAGACTATATAAAGGCTGTGATTTTAAGCACAAAAGAGCAGACAGCAGAAGAGAGCAGATCAGAGTTTTGTTTTGGCAACAGTCAAATAGTGGCATTGAAGTGTTATTAGAGAATTTAAATAGTGGATCATTTTTGTACAACTTTTTTTGTAAAGAATAAATTTGTTTTAGTTGTACTGGCCAGTTTTCTTTGTTGTGATTTTTCCAAGTCATAACAAATTGGAGGTTCCACCGAGATTGGATTCACCGAAGATTATTATTTTAAATCTTTTGACTAGTTTAAAAACCAGCAATCATGACTTTTGATGTGGAAAGTCTTTTGAAAACTCCAACCCAGGAATTAATTTTGTTGGCAAAGAAGAAGGACTTGCTACAAATAGCCTCAACCCTTGGATTATCTGATGTGAAGTCATCAATGAAGAAACAAGAAATATTCAACATTTTGGTGCAACACTTCATCGATGAAGATATCTTTGGGGAAGAAGCAGCAGAATTAATTAAAGCTGTGGAAGTGCCTGCAACGGAGCTGCAAAGACTTGAATTTCAGCTACGCCTGAAAGAGCTGGAAGAGAGAAGGTTGGAGAAGGAAAGAGAACTGGAGGAGAGAAGGAGGGAGAAGGAAAGAGAACTGGAGGAAAGAAGGTTGGAGAAAGAAATGGAAGAAAGAAGATTGGAGAAAGAACTAGAAGAAAAAAGAATGCAGTACGAATTGGAAATGAAGAGAATAGAAGCAGGTACTGTTCCAAAATCATTTGGACTTTCTGATCATTTTGATGTGGTTAAGCATATCAGACTTGTTCCTCCTTTCTTAGAAAATGATGTTGACCAATACTTTACCCATTTTGAAAAAATTGCTGAAAATTTGAAATGGCCAAAAGAGCATTGGACAATGATGTTACAAAGTGTTCTTACTGGTAAAGCTAGAAAAATCTATAACCAGTTATCTGTCCAACAGTGTGCTGATTATGATTTTGTCAAATCTGCCATTCTGAAGGGTTATGAATTAGTCCCTGAGGCTTACAGGCAAAAATTTAGGAATTCTTGCAAGGAAGCCAGTCAAACTCATGTTGAATTTGGCAGGTTAAAGGAACAGTTGTTTGATCAGTGGTGTAATTCCATGAAAGTTGAAAAAGATTTTGATAGAATGAGGCAACTTATTCTGGTTGAGGAATTCAAAAGGTGTGTCCAGCCTGATATTAAGATTTTCCTTGAGGAAAAACAAGCCAATACTTTGCAAGATGTTTCTACCCTAGCTGATACTTATGCATTGACTCACAAGTCTTCTTTTGTCCAAAAATCCACTTTTTCTAAATTTCAAAGCAAGTTTCAGTCCAAGACTACTTCTTATAACACTTCTAATGATTCTAAGGCCACTTCTGAAAGGAAACCTTCCAGTGAGAAGCAATCCTCTGATTTTTTACCCTCTGTGTCTTGCCATTACTGCAAAAAGCAAGGTCACCTTATTTCTGAGTGTTATGCTCTCAGGAAAAAACAACAACGAGAAGAAACCAAGCCAACTGCTTTGACAAAGAGAGAATCTCTTGTATCAATGGTCAGTTCACCTGATCTTCTACCTTCTGTGTCTGATCCGGTTATGGAGGGTTTTGAGCCATTCATCACCGATGGTTCTATCTCACTTTCACATGATTTTTCCTCATCTGCTCCTGTTCGAATTCTAAGGGATATTGGGTCCTCCCAATCTCTTATTCTTGCAGATATTCTGCCTTTCTCGGACAAATCGTCTACTCGGGCTAATGTCCTTATTCAAGGAGTAGAATGTGGTTTTACAAGTGTACCTCTCCATAATGTTCATCTCAAATCAGACTTGGTCTCTGGACCTGTTACTGTTGGTGTTAGGTCTTCTCTTCCTTTCAAAGGCATTCATTTGCTTCTTGGTAATGATCTTGCTGGGGATAAGGTTGTGCCCTACCCTATTGTAACTGACACTCCTTTGATTTATCAAGAATCTGACTCTATAGAGGAGGAAATTCCAGACCTCTATCCTTCATGTGCAGTTACTCGTTCTATGGCCAAAAAGGCTATTCAAGATGATGCTGATCTGGACTTTAACCTGGCTGACACCTTCATTGGGCAGTCTTTTCATCAGGAACCTTCCAGTCCTGAGATGTCTGGGAAATCTTCAGACTTGTCCTTGTCAGGTCATTCTAATGACATTTTGTCTCGTAAACAACTTATTCATGAGCAACAACAAGCTCGTGATCTAGCGCATCTTCTACCACAGGCTGCAAGTGAACAAGAGGCTACTCAAGTTCCTGTCTGTTTTTACTACAAAAATGGTGTGCTTATGAGAAAGTGGCGTCCACCCGATGTTCCTGCAGATGAAGAGTGGATGATCACCCATCAAATTGTTCTTCCAAAGCCGTACCGTCAAGAACCTCTTCGTCTGGCCCATGACAATCCTATGTCAGGTCATTTGGGTATCAAAAAGACCCTTCAACGTGTCAGACACCACTTCTTCTGGCCTTCCATGAGGTCTGATGTACAGGAGTACTGCAAATCCTGTCATACTTGTCAAATGGTTGGGAAGCCAAACCAGAATATTCCAAAGGCTCGACTTAAGCCTATTCCCGCTTTTGAAGAACCTTTCAGTCGGATCATCATTGACTGTGTTGGACCATTGCCGAAGACTAGGTCTGGTTGTGAGTACTTACTGACTATCATGTGTGCTTCCACTCGGTTTCCTGAGGCAATTCCACTTCGTAATATCAAGGCGAAGACTATCATCAAGGCTCTAACCAAGTTTTTCTGCTTAGTTGGTCTTCCTAAGTCTATTCAGTCTGATCAAGGATCAAATTTCATGTCTGGCATATTTCAACAAGTTATGCATGAGCTTGGTATTAAACAATACAGGTCATCAGCTTACCATCCTGAGAGTCAAGGTGCTTTGGAGAGGTTCCATCAAACGCTGAAGAACATGATAAGGACCTACTGCCTTGACACAGAGAAAGATTGGGATGAAGGTGTCAATCTTCTTCTGTTTGCTGCCCGTGAAGCTGTTCAGGAGTCTCTTGGGTTCAGTGCTTTTGAGCTCGTTTTTGGGCATACAATCCGTGGACCTTTGAAGCTACTGAAGGAAAAGTTGCTCGCTGAAGATGATGTCCCAATGAACTCGCTTCAGTATGTCTCTGACTTCCGTAATCGTCTCGCTGAGGCTTGTGACTTTGCTAAGTCTAATCTCAAAGAAGCTCAGGGCAAAATGAAAGCCAGATATGACCTTCATTCAAAAGACAGAAGTTTTAAAACTGGTGACAAAGTTCTTGCACTTTTGCCAGTTCCTGGAAACCCTCTAAGAGCCCGATATTTCGGCCCTTACACTGTCCTCAAAAAGGTCAGTGATCTAAATTACATAATTTCAAGTCCTGGACGGAGGAAACAAAAACAAATGTGTCACATCAACATGCTGAAAGAACACATTGATAGAGACACTCAGCAAAAGCCAGTCAATGTGGTAAATACAGTTGAACTGGAAAATTCCAAAGAAGATTGTGACTGCCCCTTAGAAAATGAACCTGGTCCAGTCAAACTTGAAAATTCAGACATTCTTCAAAATATTGACAGCAAGTTGTCCCACCTGGACCCTTTTCAACAACAGCAGCTAAAGCAGCTCATATTTGAATATAGTCACATTTTTCCTGACGTTCCATCAAGGACTGATTTGGTTTACCATGATGTCATCCTACAAGATGATGCCAAGCCTGTAAAACAGCATCCTTACAGAATGAATCCAGAGAAGCAGAAATACCTTAAACTAGAAGTCAAATATCTGCTTGAAAATGACTTTGTTGAACCAAGTTACAGTGACTGGAGTTCTCCATGCATCTTAGTTCCGAAACCCAATGGAACATATAGAATGGTGACGGACTACAGGAAAGTGAACGCTCTATCAAAAACGGACTCATATCTTATTCCCAGGATTGATGACTGCATTGACAAAGTTGGACGATCAAAGTATGTCACAAGATTTGATCTCCTCAAGGGCTTCTGGCAGATCCCTCTAACAGATAGAGCAAAGGAGATCTCGGCCTTCGTCACACCAGATGGATTATACCAATACAAGGTCATGTCATTTGGAATGAAAAATTCTCCGGCCACCTTCCAACGTCTAGTAAACAGAGTGATTGCTGGACTACCAGGATGTGAGGCCTATATTGATGACATTGTCATCACCATTGACAGCTTCCAAGAGCACCTCACCTACATCAGAAACTTCTTTCAGAGAGTGAGTGATGCCAAGCTGACTATCAACCTTGTTAAAAGTGACTTTTGTAAAGCTACAGTTGTTTACTTAGGTCATGTTGTAGGACAGGGTCAAGTCAAACCAGTTGATGCAAAAGTCAAAGTTATCACTGAATTTCCTGAGCCAACAACTAAAAGACAGCTCATGAGATTTCTAGGGATGGCTGGCTACTACAGAAAATTCTGTAAAAATTTCTCTATCATCTCTGAACTTTTGACAAATTTACTAAAGAAAAATGAAAAATTTGTTTGGGATGAAAAATGTCAAAATTCATTTGACCAGCTGAAAGCGATTCTCAAAAATGCACCAGTTCTCTTATCTCCCAATTTCAAAAAGGAGTTCAAGTTGGCAGTTGATGCCAGTGACATTGGTGCAGGTGCAGTTTTACTGCAAGAAGACACTGATGGAGTAGATCAGCCTGTTTGTTACTTTTCCAAAAAGTTTGATAAACATCAGAAAAACTACTCAACAATTGAAAAAGAATGTTTGGCACTTGTTTTGGATTTACAACATTTTGAAGTCTATTTGACTTGTTCAGCTACTTCCATCAAGCTCTTCAGTGATCACAATCCCCTCAGGTTCTTGCATAAGATCAAAAACAAGAATCAAAGATTACTGAGATGGAGTTTGCGTTTGCAAGAGTATGATTTGGATATTTCTCACATCAGGGGAAAAGATAATATAATCCCAGATACACTTTCACGCGTGTAATTTTATTTCTTTACTTGATTGTGAAAAAGGTAATTTTACTTTTCTATTTGATTGTGAGACTTGATTGTTGCACTGATTGTTATATATATGATTGTTATCATGATCAATGATACGTTTGTGTAAAGTTCAAGATTGTTCTGATTATAAAACTGTGTTAAATTTTAACAAAAGAAAGCTTTTAGCAAACCTTTCTTTTCTTAAAGAGGGGAGGTGTTATGTATGATAATTTTTTGTACAACATTATATTTCATTTGTAAATGAAGATTTGTTACATGCTGTTTTGCTGCCTTGCTGGTCAGCTATATTTATTTTGTTAATTTTGGAACCCTCTGGTGGCGTGTATTTGTAAAATCATTAAGAAAAGACTAGTAATTTCTAAAAGCTTCTGGCACTTTCCTGCTTGGAGGGGGCGGGATTTCCCTAGAATCCTGTGGATCTTTCTGGAAGGTTGCTAGACTATATAAAGGCTGTGATTTTAAGCACAAAAGAGCAGACAGCAGAAGAGAGCAGACCAGAGTTTTGTTTTGGCAACAGTCAAATAGTGGCATTGAAGTGTTATTAGAGAATTTAAATAGTGGATCATTTTTGTACAACTTTTTTTGTAAAGAATAAATTTGTTTTAGTTGTACTGGCCAGTTTTCTTTGTTGTGATTTTTCCAAGTCATAACACAATAATGTTGAGTTAAAAAAGCAATTAATACAGGTCAGCAAATACTGTACATAAAACAAGTATTAAGTTTTAAGGTGCTTTGTAAACAGTTCCAAGTGATCGGGGAATAGAAACTAAAAGCAGATCTACCAAAATCAATATACTGGGAACCTGTTGTAAAAGCCACTCATTGGTCAGAGTCTTGTACGGTCCAAGAGGACCAAACCAACAGAGAAGAGATAAGATGTCAACTTCCTAGTAAGGGCCCTTAATGCTGGAAAAACCAGCATGGATCAGCATCAATACACAACATAGGCTGGTATGCTGGTCATAGGCGAATATGGGCATCATACCAGCATATGTTATGATTTGGTTCTGGTTTTTTCCGCAGAGCTGCAGATAATGAAATGTCAATTACATCTTTCACCTAAAGAACATCTAATATTTTGATTTAGAATGCAATGATGAATGGTGTAAGCATCACTGGTAGTAAACCAGAGAGGACATAAATTTGATTCATTTGAGGTACTATTAATGAATTTTTCATTTCTTGATGCAAGTATGAACTCCAATTCTGCTCAGTCTATTGCTCTGCTGATAGTCTATAGGTCACCTGGTCAATATTTTGGCTTCATGCATGATTTCTCGGAATTCCTTTCTGAGTTAGTTTTAAGCTACAGTATGATAGAATTGTCATTTTGGGTGACTTTAACCTGCGTTTCAAGACGGTAGATGATTTTTCAACATCCATCTTTACTAATCTTGTGGAATCGGTTGGCTTCACTTAGAGTGTCATTTCCTCAACACATATTTATGGTCATACTTGGTCATACTAAGCTTTGGTGTTGAGATTGCCAAGGTTGACATCCATTCACACAATCCCAGCTTATCGGACCATTTTCTTTTAACATCCAGTCTACAATTGGCCCACCCTGTATTATCAGAAGCTAGGATGTATTTAAGTCATACTTTTACTGCCACAACATCTTCACAATTCATTGAAGCACAACCAACTTATCTTGATTATCCAGCCAGCCCCCTCTGTATTGATGAAATGGCAGATAAGTTTGCTAATGCCCTCCGTAGTACCCTCAATCTAGTTGCCCCATTGAAATTTAAAAAGGCTTCTCAGAAGAAGAGACCAGCCCCATGGTACACTGGCCAGACGCGGACTCTGAAGCAAAGATCCTGTCAACTAGAACGCAAATGGCCCTCCACTAAACTCCAGGTATTCCATTGTGCTTGTAAAGAGAGCCTTGTTGTGTATAAGCATGCTTTGTCTGTTGCTAGGTCTTCTTATTTTGCTAATCTTATACAGGAAAATAAAAATTACCCTCGATTCTTGTTCAAAACAGTGGCCAAATTAACAAACAACCATGCTGCAAGTTCCCCTCAAATTCCAGCCTCTTGCAGCCGTGATGATTTTTAAAAATTCTTTAGTGGCAAAATAATTGAAATTAGAGAAAACATCAGTGCTTCCCTGGCAGTTGGTGAAGGCCTTAACTTAAAACCTCATGCTATGCATATAAATCAATTTGATTCATTCTCTCCCATATACCTGAGCGAACTTGCCAAACTAGTCACTACTTCCAAATCAACAACTTGCCTTTTAGATGCCATCCCAAGTAAGTTACTGAAGGAACTCCTGCCCATTCTTGGCCGTCCAATTCTGCACATAATCAGTTCTTCAAAGGTGAACTTTGGAATACCTCAAGGATCTGTTCTGGGCCCTCTGCTGTTTTCCTTATACATGCTTCCTTGGAAGCATCATAAGTAGATATGATGTGAGGTATCACTCTTATGCAGATGACACACAGCTTTATATATCTTTTAAGCTACGTGAAATTGATCCACTAACTAGATTAGAGATGTGTCTTGTTATGGCCCCAATTTGTTATTACATTTATAACACAACAGCAACAGCAACAGCAAGGGATGACAGAAACTGTTTTAAAAACTTAAACACATTTAATCAACAGACAAAGACAATAACAAGTAACTAACAACTAATGACCAAGATTGATAAATCAGAAAAAACAGAAATATTTACTGTCCCTTTTTGTGGGGTGGCTTGGTGATGTCCTGGATAATGAAAATGCTCAAACACAGGCAAAGAAATCCACAAAAGAAACGTCACAGGTCTTGAACAGAATGGCAGGTCTGGTCATCTTCTTGCAATTTCTCCTACTACTTTACTGTCTCAATTCTTTTCCTTATATACTCTTTTGCAGACCCCACCCACATTTAGACCTCTTTTTTTTACTTTTCTGAGACTTGCCCCAGACATGTCCAGGACATGTCTAAACATGACTCCAGTCTGAGCTTAACAAAAAAAAGGTAAATACTGCCATCTAGTGGCCTATATTCACATTACACCTCCATTCCAAAAGGGAAAAATTTTGACTCATAAAGGCAAAATTTTTCTTTTCAATACAAAATGGTAAAGTGAACACTTGTCTATATATACATATCATACAATATTCAAACACATGATATATATATATATATATATATATACACATTCAAACACGGGATAAGCAATCAGCAATTACATTGTCTGTACCCTTCACATGCTTAATTTCCAAGTCAAACTCCTGCAAAATCAAACTCCAATTCAACAATCTCCGATTCTTGTTTTTCATCTTACTCAAAAACATTAACGGATTGTGGTCAGTGTACACAATCATTGGCTTTTGTCCAGTACAAACATAAACCTCAAAGTGTTGTAAAGAAAGGACCAGAGCCAACAGTTCCTTCTCTATTGTGGAATAGTTCCTTTGGTGGCGATTGAACTTCCTGGAGAAGTATGCCATGGGATGCACAATGTCATCAGAGTCACTTCTCTGTAGGAGCACAGATCCACAAGCTTGGTCGCTAGCATCGACCGCGATGGAGAACGGTTTGTTGAAGTCAGGAGATTTGAGCACGGGGAAGTGACACAGCAGAGACTTCAGGCGATCGAAGGCTCTCTGGCATGCATCATCCCAGGTGAACTTTACGCCTTTCTTCAGTTGGTTAGTTAGACTGAGAGCAATCTCAGCAAAGTTCTTGCAGAACTTGCGGTAGTACCCGATCATTCCAAGGAAGCGGCGCAAAGCTTTTTTGTTGTGAGGAACTGGAAAGTCCACGATGGCTTGGACTTTAGCATTTATGGGTGCCACCTTACCCTGGCCTATGACATAGCCAAGATAGGTGACAGTAGCACAACCAAAGTCACTCTTGCTCAGGTTAACAGTCAGGTTAGCCTGGGTCAGGCGCTGGAACAACGTCTCTACATCTTTTAGATGTTCTTCCCAGGAGTCACTCCATGTGATCAGGTCATCGATGTACGCACCCGTGTGTGGCAATCCGGCGATTGTAGACTGTATCATCCTTTGGAACGTGGCTGTGGCATTTTTCATGCCAAAGGGTAGGACTTCATACTGGTACAATCCAGATGGTGTGGCAAAAGCAGAGATGCTCTTGGCCCTCTCAGTTAAAGGCACACACCAATAACCCTTCAATAAATCAATCTTGGTCAGAAACTTTGCTTGCCCTACACTATCAATACAATCATCAATCCTAGGTATTGGAAACACATCGGTTCTAGTTACAGCATTGACTTTGCGATAATCTGTACAGAATCTAGTACTTCCATCAGGTTTTGGAACTAGCACACAGGGTGAACTCCAATCGGAGTTGGAGGGTCTGATAATATCATGTTTTAACATGTACTCAACCTCTTTCTCAGCAATCTTTCTCTTTTCAGGATTCATCCGGTATGGATGCTGTTTTATTGGTTTGGCATCACCAACATCTACATCATGAGAGGCTATAGTAACTCTCTTTGGAACATCAGGAAACAAATCCTCATATTTCTTGATCAACCTTTCAAACTGATCTCTCTGTGAGGGTTCTAAGTGCTGGAGTTTTACATCAAGATTTTGCAACACTTCAGTGTTTGACAATTTACATGAAAGAACTTCAGCTTTAATTCTTGGTTCATCATCTTGAAACTCCCCCTCATCTTCACACGTTTCGACCAATGGAGAATCTGAAGTGACAGCTGCAACCCTAGCATTTCTGTCATGATAAGGCTTTAGCATGTTAATATGACACAATTGTTTTGGTTTTCTCCTATCTGGAGTCTTCACAATGTAATTGAGATCATTGAGTTTTGTCAGAATTTCATAAGGACCATGAAATCTAGCCTGCAATGGATTGGACTGCAAGGGAAACAACACAAGGACCTTGTCTCCTGGTTTAAACTCACGGCTTCTAGCCTTATGATCATACCAAGTTTTCATTTTTCCCTGACTTGATTTCAAGTTCTCTTTGGCAAGGTCACAAGCTGCACGCAATCTTTCCTTGAACTTGCTAACATAGTCTAACAGACTGATTTGCGGCTCTTCCTCTTGCCATTGTTCACTCAATAATAGCAAAGGTCCTCTCACTTCATGACCAAACACTAGCTCAAATGGACTGAATCCAGTAGACTCCTGCACTGCTTCTCTAGCTGCAAACAACAGCAAATGAACCCCTTCATCCCAGTCTTTCTCATGGTCATAACAATAAGTCCTCATCATTGTCTTGAGAGTGGAATGAAACCGCTCTAAGGCACCCTGACTTTCTGGATGATAGGCACTAGAAAGAATCTGTTTTGCACCTAGTTCATACACAACCTGCTGAAACAATCCTGAAGTGAAATTGCTACCTTGGTCTGACTGAATTTCCCTGGGAAGACCAAACAACGTGAAGAACTTTATCAAAGCCTTCGAGATTGCAGTTGCCTTGATGTTACATAGAGGTATGGCTTCGGGGAATCTGGTAGATGCACACATGATTGTCAACAAGTACTGATTTCCAGATCTAGTCTTGGGTAATGGACCAACGCAATCAACAATGACCCTAGAGAATGGCTCCCCAAATGCTGGGATAGGCTGCAATGGAGCTACAGGTGGGTCTAACTGGTGTTTTCCAACTACCTGACAAGTGTGACAGGTTTTGCAAAAGTTGGAAACGTCTTTCCGAAGCCCAGGCCAAAAGAAGTGTTTCATGATCTTATCAACAGTCTTGTTAACACCAAGATGACCTCCTAAAGGTAAACTATGAGCCATTGTTAAGATCTCATTCCTATAGACCTTCGGAACAACAATTTGCCTGACCACTGCCCAATCTGCATTGGCAGGGTTATCAGGAGGGCGCCACTTCCGCATCAACACACCATCCTTGAGATAATACCCAACTGGAACTGCATCTATTTCTTTTTCAGGAAGGGCTCTCCTCTTTAGTACACCAATTTCAGGATCATTAGTTTGCTCCTCAATCAACCGCTTTCTGGACAGAGACAAGTCTCCAGACACATCAGAATCACCAGACCCATCCGGCTGGCTGAATAGAGAACTGATAAAAGTATCTGATAAGTCCTCAAACGGAGAAACCATAGTAGGCCAATCAGAGTCATGAGGCGAACCACCTGAGTCCTAACTATTCAATGTACTGGACGGCACCACAACATCATCTTCTTTAGCCTTCTTGGCCATAGCACGAGTCACTGCGCAAGAAGGATACAGAGATGGGTCCTCATCCCCATCTTCAGTGCTCGGCTGTGAAGTAAGATGTACAGGGGGAACTACTTTGCCCCCAGCCAGGTCATTGCCTAGCAACAGAGAAACACCCTTTATAGGTAGACTTGACATAAGTCCCACCTTTACCTGTCCTGTAACTAAATCTGACTTCAAGAATATAGAGCGCAGGGGTACAGATACAGTCCTCCCTTCAATACCTTGCACAAGTATGAAATCCCCTGAAGCGGTCTCATCACGTAACTCCAAGGAGTCCATCAACAAAAGTGACTGAGAAGCTCCAGTATCCCTTAGGATATATATGGGGACAGGAGTAGTATGCTCATTCAGAGCAACAAATCCCTCTGACACAAATGGAAGAAATTCCTCCCTCACAAAGTCAGCTGTATTAGGCTTTTTAGCCCCACAAGAAGCAGGCAATTTAGCAGATTGGTTATCTACTACAGGGGTTTCTAACCTTGTTTTCACAAAGGCATTTGGTTTGGTATCCTTTTCTTTTTCTTTCTTAGCTTTAAGGAACCAACAGTTAGTTGTAACATGACCAGATTTCTTGCAATAACTGCAAACTAGACCACTTTTGTCACTGTCAGCTTTCACACTTTGATCAGACCTGTTACTGGATTTCTGAGCACCATCACCAGATTTGTCTTTGTCTTTGGGTGAGGAATCTTGGGTATCACCATAACCCTTTTTCTGAAATTGGGACCATTTATTGTTACTGCTAGACTGAAATTTGGACTTATGAGTGAGAACATATTCATCTGCAAATTTGGCAGCTGATTGCAAGTTCAGTGCTTGCTTCTCATTAAGGTAGGTCTTAACATCATCTTTAACACAGTTCTTGAATTCTTCAACTAACACCATCTCTTTTAGTGAGTTGAAATCATCCTTGACCTCCATAGAAGTACACCAGCGCTCAAAGCAAACCTGCTTCTCATTAGCAAATTCAACATAAGTCTGATTTTCAGATTTCTTCAGACCTCTGAATTTCTGTCGGTAAGCCTCTGGAACCAACTCATAAGCGCTCAAAATAACCTTTTTGACAACCTCATAATCAGAGGAATCATCTGCAGACAAAGCCGAATAGGCTTGTTGAGCTTTACCCTTGAGGACAGTTTGCAACATCAGAGGCCAGTGTTCCTTTGGCCACTGGCAACTCTTTGCTACCTTTTCAAAACATTGGAAATAGTTGTCAACATCCTTTTCCGAAAATGGAGGCACCAGTTTTACCTCCTGACTAGCACAAAATTTATTTTTCATTGCTACTTTAATTTTTAGTTGCTCCATTTGGAGTCTTTCTTCTCTATCCAACTTCTCTAATTCAAAATCTCTCTGTCTCTGTCTCTCTCTTTCTGCTCTTTCCTCTTTCTCTCTCTCAAATTCTCTTTGTTTTTCTTCTCTTGCTAATTTTTCTAACTCAAACTGCCTTTGTTTTTCTTTTTCTTCCCTCTCAATTTCTAGCATTTTTAATTTAAGTTCCATTTCTATATTTGGATTTTCCACTGGAAACTGTTCCAGATCTCCTGGTGCAAACACATTTTCATCAATGTAATATTCAACTATCTCTCTAGCCAGTCTTGCTTTTCGCATGGCTGGTTTTACCTCTGTCAGCTCCAACTGTCTGCAAATTTCTAGCAGTTCTGTCTTTTTAAAAGACTTCAAAACCCCTACGGTTGGTGATGCCAAGAAATCATCCATTGCTGTTGTCAATATATATCTAGGAAAATTCACAAAAACAATTTCACAATTTGGAATGTTAGATTTTCAATAAATTACTCACACAATGGTCTATCCCGGACCTTGAGCCCCCAATTTGTTATGGCCCCAATTTGTTATTACATTTATAACACAACAGCAACAGCAACAGCAAGGGATGACAGAAACTGTTTTAAAAACTTAAACACATTTAATCAACAGACAAAGACAATAACAACTAACTAACAACTAATGACCAAGATTGATAAATCAGAAAAAACAGAAATATTTACTGTCCCTTTTTGTGGGGTGGCTTGGTGATGTCCTGGATAATGAAAATGCTCAAACACAGGCAAAGAAATCCACAAAAGAAACGTCACAGGTCTTGAACAGAATGGCAGGTCTGGTCATCTTCTTGCAATTTCTCCTACTACTTTACTGTCTCAATTCTTTTCCTTATATACTCTTTTGCAGACCCCACCCACATTTAGACCTCTTTTTTTTAATTTTCTGAGACTTGCCCCAGACATGTCCAGGACATGTCTAAACATGACTCCAGTCTGAGCTTAACAAAAAAAAAGGTAAATACTGCCATCTAGTGGCCTATATTCACATTACAGTCTTAAAGCTGTTAAAGCATGGATGACACAGAATTTTCTCTCTTTAAATCCAGATAAGACTGAAATATTAGTAATTGGTCCCAAATTGCTCAGAGACACATTCCTCAAGTTTTCCCTCAACGTTGATGAACTCCCGGTTTCTGCCAAAGCAGTTGTCAAAAACCTTGGTGTCACCCTTGTGTTATGTATGTGTATTTTATGTGCAGCATTGTATATAATTTGTAGATGAAGATTTGTTACACGCTGTTTTTTTGTTTTGCTGCCTTGCTGGTCAGCTATTTGTTTTGTTCATTTGGCACTCTCGGGTGGTGTGTTTGTGAAACATAATCTGAAGTATTATCTCACTCCTATGTTAAGGACTAGTGCTTTCTAGAAGCTTCTGGAACCTTCTTGCCTGGATGGGGGCGGGATTTCCCAGGAATCCTGTGGATCTTACCAGAATGTGGCTAGTCTATTTACAGTAAGTGCTGTGATTTTAGACAGCAGAGCAGAGCAGAAGCAGAGTTTTTGTTTTGGCAACAGTTAAATAGTGGCATCAGAGTGTTATTAGAGAATAAACAGTGGATATATTTTTTTGTTGAACTTTTTTTTTTGTGAAGAATAAATTTGTTTTAGTTGTCATTGCCGGTTTTCTTTGTTGTGATTTTTTTCAAGTCATAACACTTGATTCAGAACTCTCTCTCCACTGTCATATTAACAACATCATAAAAGTGGCTTTCTTCCATCTTAGAAATATGTCTAAGCTGAGAAAAATGTTGTCTCTTCAGGACGCCGAAAAAATGGTTCATGCATTTGTGTCCTCTCGGCTGGATTACTGTAACGTTTTACTGTCAGGCTGCACCAGTTCTATCCTGAATCGCCTTCAATTAGGGCAGAATGCTGCTGCTAGGGTTCTGACCAGGACGAAGAAATATGACCACATTAGCCCAGTACTCAAAAATCTTCACTGGCTGCCTGTCAAATTTAGCCTGAAATGACTTGGCCCCAGAATATCTTAGTGCACTTCTCATTCCTGACTCCCCTCCAAGATTACTTTGTTCACAAGGTGCGGGATATTTGAAAATTCCAAATATATCTAAAGTTACATTTGGAGGCAGAGCATTCTCTTACAAAGCCCTAGTCTTGTGGAACAATCTCCCAACAAACATTCGGGCCTCAGACACAGTCTCTGTATTCAAGAGTAGGCTAAAAACTTACCTTTTTAGTCAAGCCTATGATTAGATCATGATTATTTACGTATAAACATTTCTTGGCTCTGATGGGACTGACTAAAACCTAATTTCATGATGGGTTCACAAGATATTGGAAGCCTGAGTTAAGTAAATCCATGTGGAACCGGTGGCACTGAGCATGCATTAACGGTGCCAGTGGGGCTTGCTACAGCCTTAAGCCTGATTCATGCTTCTGGCGGTCGGCGCGGTCCACGCGGTGAAATGACGCAATTGCGCTCAGGGCGACAGAGCACGGAGGGTACGCGGAGGCTCTGAACGCCAAGCCGCGCACCTGGAGGATTTTGTAACAACGCGGCAGGAGTTGCACAGACCGCGTTGCAATGATTGGCTAGCTTCCGGACTCTGAAGTACATATACCGATTAAAATTAAAAATTGAAAGCTTTAAAGAAAGGCCAACTGAACATACAAACAGCTGAAAATACGTATGACTTCCAACACATGGAAGGACATCGGAAATTGTCATCAGACGTGTATAAGATAAAATGTGAAAGTAGGAAAAAAATGAAGGGGAGGAGTGGAGAGGCTGGCGAAATCAGTGTATCGGCAATATTTACATCATTGTCCTGGCTCATACTACTTATGGAGCTTAGGGAGACAAAATCAAATGTCTATGCAGCGCTCTGTTTAACCCAAGGTTTTCCGTATTTACCATATTTATCACAGAAATAAGATTCAGTAGCACAACTGTAGAGCATGTCCGTTCTTGGAGCCGCTTTGACCACATCAAGCGTGAAACGACACGACGTGCATGGGGACTGTGCGCGCCGTCCGCACCACTGAAACCGCGCCGACTGCAAGAAGCGTGAATCAGGCTTTAGTCACCGGGGAGGTCCGTATGGTACTATTGCTTAGAAAATCAAAAGTGATCTAACAGCCTGGAGTAAGTGCTGGGCTTCTGTGCTGCAGAAAGTGGATGGAGGGGTGTTAACTGTTTCCTGACCAGTCTGCTTATAACTGCTCACTTGGCACATGACAGAGGACGGTACTTTTATTATCATGTAGTAGTTTTATCCAGTGCCTCACACCCCTTTCTTTTGTGTCTCTTTCCGAGGATCTTTCCCTCCACAACCCTGAGTCCTGGACCGTATGAGCCCTGTCCCTCACCATGAGCGCTGGCTGCTGCTGTCCTGCTGTCCTGATCCGATCCGGTCCGGCCCTGGTCCAGTCCTGCACCATCCTCGACTTGCCACTTTCGGAAGCTACCAATGTCACTGTTCAGATGGACTTAAATGGAACTCTACTGCCGTTTCATTCTATTTCACTTTCTTGTTATTAACTAGCTAGCCCGCAGAGGATGGGCTCCCCCACTATAGCCAGGTTCCTCCTGAGGTTTCTTCCCACTGGGGAGTTTTTTCTCACCACTGTTTGAGGATTTTTCTCCCTACTGGGAGTTTTTATTACCTCATTTGCTGGAGTGGGGAATAGGCTGGGCACTGCCTTTTAATTTCTTTTAACTCTCACTGTAAAGCGTCTTTGTGACAGTCTCTGTGAAAAGCGCTATACAAAATAAATTGAATTGAATGGAATTAAAAGTGATGGACAGCATCCGAAGGATTAAAACTAGATGTGGATGTATACATGTAAATCAAACTAAAATGTGTTTTTACTTGTGACAACAGACCTCTCCCCCCCGAGCTCCCCTCCCTGTCAACTCACCAGACGGACGGACAGACAGACAGACACACACCAAAGGCACTACTGCAGGACCTGAGTAGTAAGTATGCAAAGTTTTGTTAAGATCATGCAAACGGTTTTGGAGTTATGCTCCGGACAAGAATTGATGACATCTGGACAGACAGACAGACGAAAGACAGACAAACAGGCACATACAAAAGGCACCACTTTAGGACCTAAGTAGTAAGTATGCAAAGTTTTGTTAAGATCACGCAAACTATTTCAGAGTTACGCTCTGGAAGTGAAGTGGGAACGCCAACGCTGACGCGAACGTAAACAGGAGCCCATCCTTAAACAATATGAGAGACATAATCACCCAAAAGAGAAAAAAATCTTCACCAATCCTTTTGCTACAAAATACAGCAAAGTTAGT
The DNA here is from genome assembly GCA_029721435.1 of Gymnothorax reevesii. NCBI lineage: Eukaryota > Metazoa > Chordata > Actinopteri > Anguilliformes > Muraenidae > Gymnothorax > Gymnothorax reevesii. The sequence continues at coordinate 941,552 of CM056586.1, forward strand.
TCTGTGTTGATATAAGAAACCAAGTATTGGATGCCATTTTCCAACCAGAATGTCTATATTATATTTAAAGCTGAATTCATCATCTATCCAAATCCAAAGGTACAACCCCAATTCCAAAATAGTTGGGACAAAGTGTAAATTGTAAATAAAATCAAAATTCAATGACTGTCAGATCACATGAGCCAACGTGTTACTTACAATAGAACATAGATAACATTTAAAACGTTGAAACAGACATTTTACTTTTTTATCCACAAATTAGCTTATTTCAAATTTTCTTGCTGCAACAGGTCTCAAAAAAGTTGGGACACAGGCAAAAAATGGCTGAAAAAGCAATTAATATATAAGAGAATCAGCTGAAAGAACATCTAGCAAGTAATTAAGTTAACTGGCATCAGGTGTGTAACATGATTGGCTATAAAACGGATGTCTTAGAGACACTAAGTCTCTCAGAAGTAATGACGGCCTGAGACTCTCCAACCTATGAAGGCTTGCGTAAAAAAAATGTGGAATACTTTAAAAACAATGTTCCTCAATGTTAAATTGCAAAGGCTTTTAAGGTCTCATCATCGACAGTGCATAACATCATCAAAAGATTCAGAGAAACTGGAAAAATCCATGCGTGTAAGGGACAAAACTGAAGACCTTTACTGGAAGACAATGATCTTTGGGCCCTCAGACATCACTGCATCACTCACCGGCTTGATTCTGTCATTGACATTACTATATGGGCCCAGGAATACTTCAAGAAACCACTGTCTGTAAACACAGTCCGTCATGGCATCCCACCTAAAACTCTATCATGCAAAAAGGAAGCCATTGTTGAGCATGATCCAGAAGCATCGCCATCTTCTGTGGGCCAAGGCTCATTTAAAATGGACTGTAGCGAAGTGTCTGTTGTCAGACGAGTCCAAATTTGATATTTTTGTTGGAAATCATGGTGGTCGTGTCCTCTGGGCTAAAGAGGAGAATGACCACCCCTCCAGTTTTCAGCATTCAGTTCAAAAGCCAGCATCTCTGATGGTATGGGGATGCATTAGTGCATATGGTGTGGGACACTTGCATGTTTTAAAAAGCACCATGAATGCTGAAAGATATATCAAGGTTTTATAGCATCATATGCTCCCCACAAGAGGACATCTATTCCAGGGAAGGCCTTGTGTATTTCAGTAGGACAATGCAAAATCACATACTGCAGCTATTACAACAGCATGGCTTCGTAGTAGAAGAGTCCGTGTGCTGAACTGGCCTGCCTGCAGTCCTGATCTTTCACCGATTGATAACATTTGGTCCATTATTGAACAAAAAGTCCGTCAAAGGAGACCAAAAACTCTCCAGCAGCTGGAAGCCTGTATTAAACAAGAGTGGGATCAAATTCCAATGGCTAAACTCAAGAAACTTGTCTCCTCAATGCCTAGACGCCTCCACTCTGTGTTAAAAAGAAGAGAGGATGCTCCACCATGGTAAACAGGCCCCTGTCCCAACTTTTTGAGACCTGTAGCAGCCATCAAAATTTGAAATGAGCTCATTTTGTGGATAAAATTGTAAAATTTCTCAGTTTCAACATTTGCGATGTTATCGCTGTTCTACTGTGAATAAAATCCTGGATGGCGTGATTTGAAAGTCATTGCGTTCTGATTTTATTCACAATTTACACTTTGTCCAACCTAATTCGGAACTGGGGTTGTACTTGTTTTCCTGGACTCTCTCAATATTGATTCCTTGCACAGTAGAAATATGAAAGTTTTTGTTACTATGATCCCTTGCTCTTGAAAACAACATAAACTTTGTTTTAGAAGCATTCAATAGTACAGAATTTCGGGCATTAAAAAGAATGTTGCAGGTTTTTGGCAGCTTGCTGACCAGAGCTGGTCATGCAAAACAAAATGTTGTTGACGGCAGCAAATGTGCAAGGCATTACATTTACAGTCAAATATCATCTCCTCCCACAGTTCTTCATCTGCCATCAATAAAATCCTCAGTTACAGCCACTGAATACAAGTATGTCCTTGAGAATGAGCAGTCCTAAAGGCGAGAAGTGACCAGGCTCAGATTATACTGCAGTCAGAAAACTGCTATTGTATGCTGCTTTGTGGAATTGCCTGCCAAATTAACTGAATGTCCAGAATGACAACTGTTGTGAATTTGTTAATGACACGAGAGAGAGAGAGAGAGAGAGAGAGAGAGAGAGAGAGCCTCAGTAGATGGCACCATCGATCCACTGTGCTGTACTCACAGGAAAGCAAGCAACTCAACGTTGGCCATTAGGAAAGTGATTTTAGCACTTATCATTATCCGCGACGAGAGAAAACTGAAGAGGGCCAAATCTGGTAAATACCGGGATTGTGAAAAATGATGACATTGTTCTCCCGTATTTCACTCCTGCACAGTTCAAGCCACACCTACAATGCATTTCAATTAAGGATGTTATAGCGTTCAATATTTTGCATGAAAAATAAGCGCTGATGAACTTTTCATTATAGACTTGAACAAAAACCCGTGGGTGTATACATTTTCTTGTCATTCGCGCTGCGCGCTCTCGCGTTCCCAAAGGCTCGGCCCCTGTTATTATGACGTCACAACCCCTCCCCTGCCCGCAGCTGCCGCTCCCCCAGAGTGCCCCGCGCGCCTCATACCGAGAGAAGAAGTCCATCCTCGACAAGGATCGCGGAATGACAAGATGGCGGACTGAACAAGTTGCGCTTTGAGAAGAAAGCCGCAACTTTAACCGTTCCCAGGTCACCAGCGGGAAAGTAGAACCAATATCACTTTAACGGACGGCAGTAACAGCGAAAAATAAAATCGTCCTTCACGTTGACGCGTTTCGAAGAGAAGCGTCGTAATCAGGAGGGACTGTGGACGGCCGCTGGTGTCCTTGCGAAGGCCAGCCGGTTCGCCAGCGACCTCGGAGACCGACGGCTGGGGGAGATGAACTGAGGCTTTAAACGCTACCGCAGATCCGGAGATTTTGTTTGGAGAAATAACCTCATCAATCCTCGAATCATTTCAGATCGTTTCGTTACATTCAGTTCTTCTTGTAGCTGAATTCTCGGCCGCTCAGTCGGTTACCAACCTACCGAAAGCTCGCCAGCAGCAGTTCCCCTGTCCGTGGTCACTGACGGCCGCACCGGCTCCTGTATGGTCTGTTGACGAAGACGCCGAACAGGGCAGCGCCGCATCGATCCTGTGTGTCGTTCTGAAACCGTCGAGTGTCGGCTCGTTATTCTGAGGACATGGCGAGCAGCAGCGGCTCAAAAGCCGAATTCATAGTCGGTGGGAAATACAAACTCGTGAGAAAAATTGGATCCGGATCATTTGGCGACATTTATCTGGCCATCAACATCACGAACGGAGAGGTAACGGACACCCGTGAATGACTGTCGCCATGATCGCTGGGTCGACGGCCCCAGCTGCTCCGTAACCAGCTAACTGACGTTTCCTCGTTAGCTTAGCTGGCTGGTCAATAATTCGCTAGCGAACGTAGCCATGTTAGTTACTTTAGGCGGCTTAAGCGGCTTTCACACTGGACGCGAAACAATTTTTTTCGCACGACAGATTACCTTCAAAATCGCGAGTTTTGCGTCTCTGCGTTGACAGTGAATGTAAAGTTAATCTGTTGTGCGAAGAATTCGTTTCGCGTCCAGTGTGAAAGCGGCTTAAGTCTGGGCTTTACAGTGTAACGTTCGCTAACGTCATTGCCAGGCTGCCGTTGTGGAATAAATGAACAAAGTACCTGTTTTATCTTCAGCTGACATTGAAATTATTTTTATTTGCTCGCCTGGGTCTCTGGTTGTATCAACTTGGCTGCTAATGTTCCGTTTAACTTGACAGTTCAACATGATACACGTTACTGACTCTGTACACAGATGCGCATCGCACAGTTTTCCTTGAAAAGGGTATATTTTATGTTTCAGGAGGTCGCAGTGAAACTGGAGTCACAGAAAGCCCGACACCCTCAGCTGTTGTATGAAAGTAAATTGTACAAAATCCTGCAGGGAGGAGTGGGGATCCCGCACATCAGGTGAGGATCTGCCGTCAGCGGCCGCAGCTCAGCCTGATCCGAGAGACACGGTCATCAGCCGAGTCCCCACCATCTAACATTAACAGACTACTGACGGTACCCTACTGACCACAACCAGCAGCAACTTCACTGTCATATACCGACATCGCGCAGAGGTTAACATTGCTCTGGTCGATTTGCTCATGTAGTCAAGTGATCTCATTCGCTATTTTTATTGTGATTAATTTGAAGCTTTCGCACGGCCATTCGCACCCTACGCGAGCCCTGCAGTTATTAGCCATGTCGCGATATGAAGCGTACAGCACGGCTGAAGGGCTCATCGGGTGATCGATTCTCCGTGTAATTTACGGTACCCACGTAGATTATGCGAATATAAATGTTTGTTCTGGGAAATATTCACACCCAGTGGGATCCCGGGACGCGGGACGCGGCGGTATTTTTGCGATCCGGGACACCCGCTCGCGATCGGCTGAAGCAGCAAATGGCCGCCGCTCCTCTATTGTTGTGTCGGTTTCATGTCTCCTGCGCCGAGAGAAAATGGCGGCCGTACGTAAGCGAAAGCGACTTCGTGGGCCTGCGGTGCTATTTCAAGGTGACCCGAAGACTGTCACTGCCAGTGAATTAAATTAAAATATGAATTAAGGACGAGTGTATTTATACATCACTCTACACACTGGCGTATGGGACGTATGTGTTTTGGCACACAGTTACACCCCCACCAGCCATCTTAGGATCTTCGTGTCGTTCGCCAGCGAGCTGCTGCCAGCCGATGTTAATGTGCTAATGTATTCATCTTAATTCTGCTGTTGATTTTGGTTTGAATTGATATATACGAGGAGAAACGCATGTCGTAGATGGGTAAAATATATTAATGCTTTTTCAAATGATTGTATTTGTCATCGAGACTTTATCACAGTCAAGGAAAGTACCGATTTTTTTCCCACATCGATGGGCAACGTCACCCATTGTGTGCCATTTTGTTCTTGTTTGGGTGTCATATCAGCCCCCATTTAGGCTCTTTGGATGCGATTGTCTGCCTTTATCAAACGAATCCTGTCCCACCATTTGTTCATAGACGTGTCGTAATTGCCCTAAGCAGTTTCCTACTTGCATTAGCTAACATTCAGAATTGAAATCTGGAACATTTTCTGAAGGTTGACGAACGTCCTCTCTTCAGCCGTACATTTTCAGTCGTCTTAGTACAACTTGAATTGGGTGCATTAATTCTGACAAGGATCAGTCGCATTTTTGATTTCATCCAGGATTTTTCATGCTAACATTTTCACAAATGCAGTGTTTTTAGAGTACATCTTTGCTTTTACAGACTAGGCATTAGCAAGTATGGCCTGTTGCAGTCATTAACTTTATTGAAGGGCTTCTCAGTCTTTGGTCTTGTTTAAGTTGGAAGCCATGTTTCATGGCTGTGACAGTAGGCAATGGCTCCTCAGCTAATCCTCTTCATAATGTTTAACTGTTTCCCTGATTGAGCCTGGCTGTCAGTGAATAAGGTTCGGAGTCAGTCATGATCCCTAACAGCATTGGGCTAGGATGGGTAGCTTACTATGATTTCCTTTGGATCTGTCCTGCCCTTAGTTTTGATTTTCTTTTGAATGTCCTCTAAAGTAGGTTCCAAGATAAAAAGCTTCCCCCTCCCATTACCCCATATTCTTCTGTACCTGCTGATTGCGCCACTTCAGAGAATCTTCATCACTTATATTTAATGAAATATTCATAACCAGGACAGCATTTTTTGTGGTGACAGGAGAACATTAAATAGGAGGTATATCTTGGGCATCATTTTTTGCCATCTTTGTAATACAACAAGACAAATTTGTGGGTACGTGATTATGATGTCAGTATGGCACTGGATGCTTCGGCTGTCACGTTTGCTTGAAAGCTGGGTCATTGTAGCTTGATTATGCACTTGCGCGCTGCTAAAGGTGTCTATTTTGCATGTATGAGAGAGCTTAATTTTTTCAGATCTCATCAACTGGAGGTGAACTTTCAGACCAGTGCTGTAATTGGATATAGGCTATGCAATTAAGCTAACATGTACATATCTGTGTGTAATGTCTGTGTCTCCCTATATATTATTTCAACCAAAATACCTAATTGACCAACTGGGTTTTCAGTATTTCTCTCAAATTTAATTGCCAACTTTGCAGTCACTATGAAGCCAGAAATGACACCTTAAACACGAGTTCTAACCTCCTGCGGCATATAAGGAAATTTTTACACCTCAGCCCTCAAGGCTTACAGGGTATCGCTATCCTTCGTGCGGTCGGGCGGCGGGCGGGCGTCTCCAAAAACTTCGACGTCGGGCTGAGGGGTATTCCGTGCATTACACGCCATTTTTTTTTTTTTTTTTTTGAGGTGGACGTTACTCAGTCATGCGACTGAAATGTTAAACCCGTGGTGATACCGAAAGTATCAAACGTGTTCTAAAGGGATCAAACTTGTCGTTATAGCAATTATGACTTTTGATACATGCAGTGATGCATGCAGTGGTACATGGCCTTGCATATATGCATTGTTTGACTTTTCTCATTTGGATGTGTTATTTTTGAGTGAGAAATTGACTGGAATTCTCACTCGTATTTGAAAAATGGCTTGTAGGATCAAGAGCAGAAATGACTTTAATTGGTGACGGGCTTCAATTTTACTCCTGTTGCAGTGTAAATGTTGGCTATCTCAGAATTGCCTCTTGGCAATGAGGGTCTTCATCGCTGGCCTTAATAACCTCTAGCTTGTGGAGAGAAGTTGGATTACTGGCATATATGGTTGGAATGCAAGGTTTTGGCCTTGTTCATTATCTGATATTTCTGTTGAACTGATATCACTGCAATAATGCAACAGAAATGCTGCACAGCCATTTTGTCTGTGCAGCACTTTCTCCTCCCTCAAGGAAGGGCAATTAAATATTAATGGAACCAGAATTGCCCCCATATACTGGTATTTGAATAGCTCGGCACATTTTCCTTGACTCTGAATTTGGTTGTAATGATGCCTTTAAATGTTTGCTCTCCTCTATGAAAAAAGCAAGTGTCGCTTCCTATTAATCGTAAGGTTTTTTTTTTTTCTTGTGGTGGTGGTAATTAAGAAAAACTTAAATGTAAAATGTTCATGGCCTTGGGTTTTTTCCCATGCACTGTTGGTCTCTTCTGGTGGTAGACGTTTTATATGGATTGGGTGTTCACGCAAGGGCGTTTTAGCCAGACAGACTATGGCTTTCCAAATTTTAAAAGTGCATTTGTCAATCTTAAGATCGAACATGTGTGTTATTTATATTTCAGTGGAGAGAGTTGATCGAGTCATAGGAAAGTAATATCTGACTCAATATATTCTCTGGTTTGTACTTCATTGCTCCATTTCAGTGATCACATCCAGGTTCAGCTGGCTAATACAAGTGGACTGATTGAATAAAAAAATCCAATCTGAGGACATCAGGCCTCTGTGTGTCTGGCTCCGAATGCCCTATGTTACGTCTCATGATTGATTTAGCAGTATCATGGTTTGATTTGATATCTTTAATCATTTGGAGCTGCGGCTTGTCTGAATGAAAAGGTTTTCATTGTGAAGGTGTAGCACAAGTATTTGGCCTGAATACTCAGTTTGTGAATTATTTTCTTTTTGTTGTGGATGGAGACCCGCCACGCCTTTCATTGATTGGAGTGCAATAATTGACTACCAAGAAAGCGTAACAGAGAAATCCTGCTTTTCCGGTATCCTGGCCAACCTTCAAGTTTTTAAGCTGATGTGTATAAATAAATACAAATAATGCTTTACAAATCTTGATCTGACCCTATTCCTTCTCGCATACTATCCGAATTTTGTGTATTTAAAAAAAAAAAAAAAAAAAAAATCGGGAGGAAAAAACGACTCATGGTTTTTTTTTTTTTCTTTTTTTTTTTTTTTCTCTGACTCATTTCAAGTGTAAAATTACGAAAGACAAAATTGTTCTGGTTTTTCTAGGGTTACAAATCTAAATTGACATTTTTCATTAATTTATTATTGTAGCTCATTTCCATTTCAATCCATTACAGGGCTTTGTTGTTGGAAAAGTCTGTAATTCACTGTTCCATTAACAAAGCCATGTTAGGGATTGCAATGGAATGGAGCTGAACTAAAAATTAATTTGAAATGTCCATTTGGATTCCTAACTTTTGAAAACTGTGACCAATTTAATATTCTTTAATTTTGTGCTTCAAATCAATCGGGGGGGATAAAATTAGTTTGTTTTTCCTTTACGAAGCTCTTCAAAACGAAAGCGTATCTGTCAGTTATCGGTCAGTTTGTGTTCTGATTTCTGTTCCTGAAACTAATATTCATTGGCCATAACGTACACAGACCCTGATGGATCAAGCTTGTTAACTTCTTGTTTACTTGTCAAATCCGTTTTCATTTTCTTTGACGCGGTACTTTCAGTTTCACTAGCAACAGGTTCTGTGGCTTCATGATGTAGCTCTTTGAATGCAGTTATTTAAATTATTTCTGAATGCCACCTTTTATTTCATTTTTTTACATTCAAATGATTGGGGCATGGTTAGCTCGCAGATGCAAATTAAAGCAAAAAACGTGAAGAATAGCGCCAAATATGTCAATGAAAACTAGGTGATACAAGAATTGCAGACGACGTGGAAAACGAAGCGCTCTGAAATGCTGTGCTACCACAGATCAAATTGATTTGCATGTTACCATTTTGATACCTGATACCATTTTGACCTTTATTGAAGACTTTTTAGAATCACTTGGACATATAAGAGCCCTTTAAGATACAGACTTGGATAAAAAAAAGTTTTTAATCGTTTTAGGCTGATTGAGCACCATTTTTGTGTGGAAGATGATTCTAGTAGTTACTGGGCTCGTCTCAAATCTGACGCACCCTCATGAAACAACAAGCGTCGGGTAAGCTTGTTTCCTATATAGTTCACTGTGTGACAAATGCTATCGTGGTTGGTGAATGAGTGGGCAGTGTAACACACAGCCAACATTTGTCTTGCAATTTTGAGATGGCAAATTGCTTGCAAACTTAGAAGTTGAAAATTACTTTTTCCAATATACACCACCGTCACGCTGCCGCTGGTAGGTATCCCTTCTATCCACTTGCTATATTGTTGTCGCTAGTCTCTCGTTTGTCAGTCAACCCCATTCTTAAGTCCTTGCGCTCCGGTGGTGACGTAAAGGTAGAACTACTGATAATCCTTGAATTGGCACGTTCTGCCTGCCATAGACCATGTGGCCGACTGTCTTTCCATCCTCAAGAAATTCTCGCCGATCTATTCATGTCTCCTCATTCATTCATTTCAGGATGCAGTACATAGCCACGTATATTTCATGGGCATGTTTATTTTTTTAATGTTGACTTAAATGGCATTCCATATTCATCATCCTGGATAGATTTTGGAAAGGATTGAGGTTTGGATTGACTACAGACTTGAACCAAAATGCAACAAGTGTTTGCCACTAACATGGCAATATCCCCCGCCACCTCAATTTTATGTGTCCGTACGGACAGAGCCCTATGCTATAACCCCCGCTTCGCGCTAATCGCGCGGCGGGTGATGACAAGTCTTACCTACCGACCCTACCCTGCATTCTTGACGTTTCTGGAAACGGCATTTTGTTCGACTTAATGGTATTTGTCCTTGAACTGTATATTTATCACCTAAAGGCAATGGGGCATACAAGTATGATTTTTTTATTTTTTTATTTTTTTTGGGATGTGTTGTCCCCTGCTGCAGCTGCGTCCATCTGTACGTCTGTCCGTCCGCACGTCCCGTTTCTTGTTAACGCGATATCTCATGAACCGTTGCACCCAGAGTCTTCAAATTTGGTATCAGCCTACATTGGGGCATTACGCTGACACCAGTCGATATGGGTGACCTTGACCTTATTTTCAAGTTCACCACTTTGGCCACTTTTCAAACTCTTGTTAATACATTGAAGTATGTTGTATTTACTGAAGCGGTATTTAATGAAGCATCGGGGTACATGGCCACCTTTAGTGGCAGACACTTGTTACTTGTTGTGCTAATCAACATTTTGATTTTGAAATGTGGTCAGGACACTGTCTCTGCAGAAACTGTAAAATGTTCTTGTGATATAGTTTTGAATACTTTCAGCGCCTGTTGGCTCAGCTGTAGTGTTTCAATCCCGGTGTACAACTGAAACAGCCCGGCCAGACCTACCTGCTGTCATTATGTAGTTTTGTTTGTTCTTTATGAAGACCCTGGGGCGCCCTGTTGGCTCATCAGTCTAAGTGCGCATACCATAAAGGTTCTGTCCTTCCCGCAGCGACCTGGGCTCGAATCCTGTTCGAGTCATTTGCTGCATTTCTTCCCCCATTCTTCTCCCCAACCTTCCTGACTCTCGACACTATAACTATCAATAAAGGAAAAATTCCCAAAAGAAAAAAATAATAATGATGACCCATACGGGTCATCTTGTACAAAACCCAAAACCAGTGAAGTTGGCGCGTTATGTAAATCGTAGACAAAAACGGAATACAATGATTTGCAAATCCTTTTCAATTTGTATTCAATTGAATACACTGCAAAGACTAGATGTTGAATTTTCAAACTGAGAAACTTTATTTTTTTTTTGCAAATCATTAACTTAGAATTTAAAGGCAGCAACACATTGCAAAAAAGTTGGCACAGGGGCCTTTTTACCACTGTGTTACATTGCCTTTCCTTTTATCGACACTCAGTAAACGTTTGGGAACTGAGGAGACCAATTTTTGAAGCTTTTCAGGTGGAACTCTTTCCTATTCTTGCTTGATGTACAGCTTAAGTTGTTCAACAGTCCGGGGTCTCCGTTGTCGTATTTTACACTTCATAATGCGCCACACATTTTCATTGGGAGACAGGTCTGGACTACAGGCAGGCCAGTCTAGTACCCGCTAGGCATGTGCCGATGTGAAAAAAATTAAACCGGTTCGATATTGAATTAAAAACCGAATCGAACCGTAATATCGGTTTTGACCACTTGGTGTCGCATTTGCGTCTTTTTAGCTCGCCGAGAGGAATTTTCGATTGTCATACCTACGTTTGACAACAATGGATGGCGTGGCTCATTGCGTTGCCACCATTGTAACGGGTCGTCTTCTCCATCAGTCGCAGTCTCCCGTTTGTAAATTGCCTATTCGCCGGCAACCTTCTCCTCTGTGCTTTTTGGGAGAGAAGTGGTCGCTGATTTGTGACCTAGAAGACTTCCTAAAGTTTTTTTTGTGGGGCGGTGGAGCCGCTTTTGCGGCTCTTTTTTTTTTTCAAAAAACTTCTTTGCATCCGCGCAAAGTGCGCTTAAAGTGTAATGTTGAATTCAGTCAAAATCTAAATTAGAGCTGTTCAGAACTTTTCGGGTGAAATTTAGTGGCTCCTCGGTACTCAGTACTTTCTACTGGTCATCATCGGCAATGTCACTAGTTCAGTCTCTGGCTGAAGATAATCTTTTTCTAGCCCTGTTCACAAAACCCTGAAATAATATGCTGAAGTGAAAAACGCAGATCTCGGACATCGCTCACACACTGTAAAGACGCTGCCAGAGACCTAACTAGTGACATTGCCGATGACCAGAAAATACTGAATTCCGAGGAGCCACCGAATTTAAATTGCATTTCATGCGTCCGTGAATGCTGTAGATATTTTTTCGGATATAGCTAGCCAGCTATAGATGAACCTGGAGCGTTTAATATTAATAATTCTCTTCGTGGGTATGTCATCATTTTGTGTCTCCAGATATTCTGAACCACGAAGCAATATGACGTTGGAGTTTGTTATGAACAGCTCTATCTATTGTGACTGAATATAACGTCACACTTTAAGCCCACGACCTTAAACGTGCAGGCTCGCCAGCTAAATACATTCTCACATACTGATTGGGAGAAAAAGTGACTCAATCGTAACGAACGTTAGCATTATTATCTGCTACGCCGAAGAAACGCTAGAAATTTGCGAGTGCATTTACTGATGATCTCAGGGTTAACTGCTGAAGATTAATATGATGAGCTAAAACAAATAAACAGATAGAGACGACGGATGGGTCAACGTTTTTCAGTGAACAGTTGGGTGGGTTTAGTAGTCGTTTGGAGGTGCGCTTCAACGCAATAAAGCACGGAACTGCGAGTGGGCAACTCACGTGGCAATGTTTTGATATTATTCAAGAACTCACTAGAGTGGGCGTGCGCGTATACAAATAAGGACAAAAAGTTGGTAGGAAAAGAAACTTTCGCCCTCGACCCCACATTCTCCTGCTATTTGCTGTTGCGCTCGGCTCAGACAAAATCAGTTTATACGCAAGACAAACGTAATAAATATCATATAAATGGATTTAATGCCGTCGGCAAATGCACGTGATGCTGTCAGTTGCAAGTTTTTGTGAGCTATATTTTAACATTTTGGCGGGCACTTCAAAAAAAAAAAAAAATTTAAATAATGACGGAACGGTTCCGACGGTCCATATAAAATGAACCAGTTCAAGCAAGTAAACCGAATCAAACCGGTTGAACCGGAAATCGGCCCAAGCTTAGTACCCGCGCTCTTTTACTACGGAGCCATGCTGTTGTAAGGCGTGCAGAATGTGGCTTGCCATTGTCTTACTGAAATAAGCAGGGGCGTCCATGAAAAAGACGTTGCTTGGATGGCAACATATGTTGCTCCAAAACCTGTATGTACCTTTCAGCATTAATGGTGCCTTCACATATGTGTAAGTTGCCCATGCCTTTGGCACTAATACACCCCCATACCATCACAGATGCTGGCTTTTGAACTTTGCGCCTATAACAGTCCGGATGGTTCTTTTCCTCTTTGGTCCGGAGGACACGACGTCCACAGTTTCCAAAAACAATTTGAAATGTGGACTCGTCAGACCACAGACCACTTTGCATCAGTCCATCTTAGATGAGTTTTGGCCCAATGAAGCCGGCGGCGTTTCTGGGTGCTGTTGATAAATTGCTTTCGCTTTGCATTGTAGAGCTTTAACTTGCACTTGCAGATGTAGTGACGAACTGGAGTTACTGACAGTGGTTTTCTGAAGTGTTCCTGAGCCCATGTGGTGATGTCCTTTACACATTGATGTCGGTTTTTGATGCAGTGCCGCCTGAGGGATGGAAGGTCACGGGCAGTCAATGTTGGTTTTCGGCCTTGTCGCTTACGTCAGGGCTCCAGGCTAAATTTTTTTTGCTAGGAGCACAGTGGCCCCTAACTTAATTTTAGGGGCACAAGCAGAAAATTTAGGGGCGCACAGTGTAAATTGACTTAAACTAATATTCACATTTCCTCTCATTTTCACAGTATTACTGATAAATATTTTGGCAATAAATGCAGAAACTACAATGTGTTAAGGATTAACTTAACTAAAAGTGTCAATACGACAATGTAAATGTTTTAAAGTAGAAATCCTGCATTTAAATTAGGAGTGAACTCATCCTTAAAACCCTGTTTCAGCTTGGCTTGCGAATGTTCAATAACTGATCCTGGTGTGCCATCTAGTGATAGAATTTTGTAACTGCGTGCATAAATTTGCAGCTTCATGTCCGCTGGCATCAACATCTGTTCAAAGATAGGCCGACCCTGTTCTTCAATGCGCCAAATCCAGACAATCCTTATGATGAGTTACACTCATTTTAATTTTTAAAGAATAACAAAGTGGCCAATGTCAACGTAACGAAGTGAAGGTATACTTTTTATCTTTTAAATGCAGCAGAGTAAAAGTAAAAGTCAAAACTCAAGTATAGTGCAAATCCTCAAAAAAAAAAAAAAACTACCTCAGTAGGCTACTGTTCGTTACTATACACCTCTGACCATCACAAAGTGTGTTAAGACGCAACTAATTTATTTATTTTGGATTTCATTCATTCGATAATTTCATTTTTCTGGCATGGCAATTTTTCGACCTTTAAGCCCTGTATGTTATGTGCGAAAAAGGCTGTCTTCGAAAAGGCACACTAGGTTAACTGGGGAGAAAGTAAGCATTGATGGTCCTCTTCGCCATGGTTCGTTGGAGTTATGTGAAACCAAGGGAGTTTTATACCTGTACATGACCCCAAGACCCGCCTCCTTTCACATATTAGCCAATAACAGTGGTCATTCGCCCCCCACTCTCACACCCCCAGCTCTCACACACATTGGCCCACATTCTTTTTCTTTGGTGTTCGTCAGCTATTAACCAACTCATTTGTGCATTATCGCCAACAACTGGGCTGAAATTAGGAGCAGACGTTTGTCAGCAACAAAAAAATATTTTATAACAATAAAAAATCGGCAAATTTACTGGTCGCACATTCGCGAGCAGATGAAAAATTTTCTCGCACTGTCTCAAATTTTAGGGGCAAGTTATTTCTCTTAGTTATTTATTTTACGTGCCACAGTTATTTAGTGTTTACATTTACTTTATTCGCACTGCACATTACTGTTGTGCATTTGGGTCATTCCATGAAATGGAGAGCCAGAGACCCTGCATTTTTTACAGGACTATGAGATTCACAAAAGTAGACGCACCCATAGACAATCCCATGCATGAAGGCCAGAGTATATAAAAAGGCTAACACAGGCAATATAATTGGTCTTCTAAAAAAGATTTTTTAAAAAAAACTGCGTGTCTTTGAAAAACTGTCCAAATTAGTGACTGTCATTGCCTTCAGACATTAATGTAAAATTCTCTGAATTTTAGAATAAAAGTCTGGCTGAAATGGCTTTTGTTCTTAACATCAATTTCAAGTGATTAACCCACAATGGCAATCAACTGGGAGATCCAGATGTATAACACTGCAATAAGCGCTTAAAATATTGTTGTGTATGTAACTCATGCTGTCCTGAAAAGTTATGTTGAAACAGTGCTGAGAAAACCCAGGAAACGGAATATATTACCTAGATTTTTGTACCAACGTGTAGAGCTTAATCTGTTTTATAACCGTCCAAAATATCTCAGAAAACGTACCAGTTTTTATAAAATTCTTCTTTTTTGTGGAGCAAAATTCGTGTCAGATTTTTCCTAGTCACGTTCAACACGAGCAGGGCTCGCTGCCTGATCTCCTGTATTCCCTTAGGCGCTCTCAGTGGTCACAGATATGGATTTCCTTCAGAACCTCCGACTTCACATCCGGGAACCAACCTATTGTCTTCATGAAGGAAGCTGAGCTGGTTTGATTTTTTTTGTGTCCCAGAAAGCTGCGTTCAAATAGTGACATTCAGTCACTAAAATCTTTTGGTAAATCACCGATTTTCAGCACGTATGTTTTCTATTGGGATTCTTAATTTGGCCTGCTGTTTAACGTGTTTGAAGGAGTGGTGCATCGTTTCTGGTCGGCAGAAACTTCGGCCTTCTCAATTTGTTTACACTTTGGACACAGAAGTGTTCTTGTCTCTGTTAGACAAAACCATTGCTGAAACAGCTTTCAGTGGTTTTTACCAACTTATTGTTGATTGATTAGTCTAGGGCTGGGATTTTAATGCGTTAATTTGGATTAATTACTGGAAAAATAATGCGCTAAAAAAAAAAAAGCATTTAATCGCACCTTTCTCAGTTCCCTCATTTCTGGCACACCAGTAACTCAAATACACACACTTCAGCCCTGTAGGTGGCAGTAATGCACCTGAAGTCTTAATATGTTGAATAAAAAGGCTATAATTGTACTTGGGAGTTGGCACTAATCAGTGAACGAAGTACTCATGGAAAATGCACTGACAAATAGATGAAAAATAAACATTTTTGTTTAAAGATCACACATTTCTATTCATTGATTCAGTTGTCAACCAAAATATGCAAAGTTTTTCAATAGAAATATATGTCAAATTGGTAATTAATCAAGATTAATTGTTTACAAAGCCTCTAATTAGTATGATTTTTTTTTTTTTTTTTAATAAGTCGCGTCCCACCACTATTGTTAACAGGTCTACCGGCATCTCTTAATGAATCTGCCACTTGGCTATTGGGTGTATTTTTGTGGGGGTTGTGGCAAACGTAAATGGGACATGGCCAGTCGCTGGTGTTATGTCCATGTTGGGTTCAAAACCCTTTGGCGAAAGAAAGGAAATTTTTCAAAATAAAAAATTTTGATCGAAGTTGCCTGTTTCACATGTGGGCTACTATTTTTTTTTTTTTAAATAAATGTTGCACAGCATATGTATGTTTGCTTTATGTGAAGTTCCTGCATTTCAGCCCAGAATTGTGTTGATTGTTTAACTGCATGCTCCTGCTGAGAAATTGAAATCAACAAATTCATCCTGTTAACCATTGGCTGTACCATTGTAAATTGAATAATTAGTGGTTTCCAATATCAAAAAGGGCGTAGGGTGAAAACGGGTGATGCATTTGCTAAGCCGAGAATTTTTAGTGTCCATGTTACATTTGCAACATTTGTCATGTGGTACAATCAAGATGACACATTTTGCATTTAGCAACTAGTGTACTCTAAAATATTTTCAGAGGTGATGTGTACTGACAAGGGCTGCCTTCTCATTTATATTTCAGCCAGAATATTGCATTTGTTCCATCCTCAGATGAACATGACCAATGAGCGACTTATCAAAGCCCTGCCAAACATGTTCAGACCTTATTAGAGCACATCTGGGCATTGCCAAACTGCTGGTTTGTTTTAAGTTTGTTCTCTATTATACAAATTGAACAATCTGAGGCTTTGTTATATTAAAATTTTTATTGCGCACTTTTGTGTTAGTTCCGTGTCCTTGTTACATCGGCAACGCTGAACGTTCAACACCTCGCCTCTTACATCCCACAGTAGATCTTGCCATTGATCTTGACGCATTTTGACTCATGGGGATTTCACGCCAACAAAAGTAAACCAGTACTTCTTGCCAGTAGCGGCTATAGACCCGGGAATGACGGGGCGCAGACACGTCCCTTTATGACAATTAGTCCTGGGTAGTTCGCAATCATTTTCCTTTACTGACGCGTTTTCCAATTATCGTACTTGGCAACTTAAGACTCGGTCTCTCCAAATGTGATCGAACAGCGATGAAATCATGGGCGAAATTCAGTACAGAAAAAAAATGTACTTATTAATAGGCCAGTGCTTCGCGTTGATTGATCAGGTCCGTGTTCCAGTGAAATATCGCCTTTCACTCTCGGTATTGTGTGGGTTGATAAAAAAGAGGCACTTGGCAGTTAAATAGACAGCGTGCTGCTCAAGCTGTTTGCGTGAGAGTCGTCAGGTATGCAAGTTTGACTAACGTTGATTTAAATACAGCAAATAAGCGTCCAGATGAACGATTGTCTTCTTACGTAATCGGGGAGAACAAGCAGCAGCTGTTAACTGTGGAGTGCTCTCGGAGCGAACCTTCGGTTACTCATGAAAATGACTGAGAACAGGTCAGGACTAACGACTGTTTTAAACGGATGTTTTGTCACAATTCTCAGTTCAGGTTCCGCCACTGAGCTGAATTAAGCCCATGATTTCATCGCTGTTCGATTGCATTTGGAGAGACCGTGTCTTGAGTTGCCAAGTACGATAATTGGAAAACGCGTCAGTAAAGGAAAATGATTGCGAACTACCCAGGACTAATTGTCATAAAGGGACATGAGTGCGCCCCGCCATTCCCGGGTCTAGAGCCGCTACTGCTTCTTGCAAAATCTTTGATTCAAATTTTAACAATCATTTCACACTGGCTCTCTATGACCCGTATATAATTTATTATCCCCCTTGCATAGAATGCGGGGGGATATAGGCATCACCTCGTCCGTCCGTCCATTATTTTGTTTCCGGAGCAGAACTCGGAAACTTTGAAAGATATCAGGACCAAACTTGCTACATGTATTCTATGTATAGTCTAGATATGCCTTTTGCTACTTTGGAAATTTCGGGTTTCCTATTTTTGTCGTTTCCATGGAAACAATTCTGGACTTGCTGCACAGCAGGCCTAGTTTGTTTCTGGAGCAGAACTCCGAAACCGTTCAATACATCTTATTGAAACTTTGCATGTGTATTACCCACATACTGAAGTGGTGCCTTTTGATATTTTCAGTTTTCTGAATTTTTTTAGTTTCCATGGAAGCGCGTTGTATTTGGACTCTACAGAGATGGGTTCGTTTCCGGAGCAGAACTCAAAAACCGTTCATTATCTTTCTGAAACTTTATGTGCATTACAAGTACTGAAGTGGTGCCTTTTTTCATGTTTTCAGATTTCTGAAAAAAAAAATTATTTTTCCCCCCTCCATGGAAGCGACATGGATTTGGACTCAGTCATAGGGCTGGAGTTGTTTCCGCAGCAGAACTAAAACGCTTCATTTCTGACCCTTGTTTATTCATTGCCTTGTCAATGTGTGCTTTTTAGTCTTTGCTAGATGTCGCCAGTACATACTTCCAGATCATTCCAGAGGAAAGTCACCTCAACATTCTTGTTTGAATTTCTTTGAAGGTGTAGGATTGACATGGCTTTCGCAAATAATCCGGGGCTGGGGAGATATGTCATCTTCTGACCACTCGTTTGTTTGTTTGTTTGTTTGTTTGTTTGTTTGTTTGTTTGTTTTATTTTTTGATCTCGCTACATCCAAAATTTGAAGGCTGCAGTACCAGGGGCAGCTTCCCATCTCACGACAAATACCATACAAAGGTATGGGAAGCGTGTAGCTACATACTGTTTTGTCCACTTAACGGGAATAAACTCTGCTGAAAGCTCATGTAAACCATGTTAATCAAAACAAAAACAAATTCTGACACCAAGGAACTTGGCGAGCTTGTAGCAAAAACATGCAAAAGGTGCATGTATTGCGCAGTTGGTGTAGGAATCATTAACTTTATTCTACTGCACAAGCTATACATCCTATCAAAGCAGAGACTCAAAGGATTCTAAACAAATAAGGTTCATTGCTCTATGACCAGAACACGCTGAATTAGCAGCTGACAAAGGGCAAAAATTATTCTTCATACAGCCATAACCTTAAATTGTCTTACCTTAGCTTTTTTGTGATCAACGTTGTGTTCGAGGGCGTCCCAAAGCTGCTTATATTTATTCAATCTCTGTTGCTATAAAATGATTGCTGACAGTACCTAGGTATTTCTGATTGAGGAAGAGCTTTTAAACGGGAAGTGGAAAGCGTGTTTATTGCACACACCATGTATCCTCTTTGCTGTTGGCAAATGTAGTTTTTGCCCTGGATTTTGGGACCTCCATGCAGTTGTCTCATCTGACTTTTTGATATAAATGACAATCATCAAGATTGTCCAACTGACTCCCGAGCTATAGCCCAGAGTACCGCATAGTATCCAATCAATGCTGAACTCCAAATAAGCTCTGTTGGGGTTACGTTAAAGTCAGTTTCACCTCTAGATATAACTAGTGGAAGAAGTATAGATGTTAATTTTTTTTTTTTGTCCTCCTTTGTCTTTATTAACAAGGTCAAATCCTTTTTATTAAAATGGAATGAATAGATATAACAACATGAGTGAAATAAAATGAGTTTTAAGGCCCATTTATACAAAACCCAAAACCAGTGAAGTAGGCACGTTGTGTAAATGGTAAATAAAAACAGAATACAATGATTTGCAAATCCTTTTCAATCTAAAATAAAAATTGCATACACTGGAAAGACAAGTTACTTAATGTTTGAAAAGGTAAACTTTGTAATTTTTTGCAAATATTAGCTCATTTGGAATTTGATGCCAGCAACATATTTCAAAAAAGCTGGCACAGGTGGCAAAAAAGACAGAGAGTTGAGGAATGCTCATCAAACACTTATTTGGAACATCCCACAGGTGAACGGGCTAATTGGGAAGAGGTGGGTGCCATGATTGGGTATAAAAGCAGCTTCCCTGAAATGCTCATTCATTCACGAACAAGGATGGGGCGAGGGTCACCACTTAGTGAACAAATGCGTGAGCTGATTGTCCAACAGTTTAAAAACAACATTCCTCAACGAGCTATTGCAAGAAATTTAGGGATTTCATCATGTACGGTCCGTAATATCGTCAAAAGGTTCAGAGAAATCTGCGTAAGCGACAAGGCCGAAAACCAACATTGAATGTGACCCGTGACCTTCCATCCCTCAGGCGGCACTACATCAAAAACCGACATCAGTGTGTAAAGGACATCACCACATGGCCTCAGGAACACTTCAGAAAACCACTGTCAGTAATTACAGTTCGTCGCTACATCTGCCAGTGCAAGTTAAAACTCTACAATGCAAAGTGAAAGCCATTTATCAACAGCACCCAGAAACGCCGCTGGCTTCGCTGGGCCCAAGCTCATGTAAGATGGACTGATGCAAAGTGGAAAAGTGTTCTGTGGTCTGACGAGTCCACATTTCAAATTGTTTTGGGAAACTGTGGACGTCATGTCCTCCGGACCAAAGAGGAAAAGAACCATCCGGACTGTTATGGGCGCAAAATTCAAAAGCCAGCATCTGTGATGGTATGGGGGTGTATTAGTGCCCAAGGCATGGGCTACTTACACGTGTGAAGGCACCATTAATACTGAAAGGTACATGCAGGTTTTGGAGCAACATATGTTGCCATCCAAGCAATGTGTTTTTCATGGATGCCCCTGCTTATTTCAGCAAGACAATGCCAAGCCACATTCTGCACGCCTTGCCTTACAACAGTTTCTCAGTTTGAACATTAAACATCTTGTCTTTGCAGTGTATTCAATTAAATATAAGTTGAAAAGGATTTGCAAATCATTGTATTCTGTTTTTATCTACGATTAACATAACGTGCCAACTTCACTGGTTTTGGGTTTTATACTATAATTAAAAAAAAAAAAAAAAAACAGTTTGGTGGAAGGTGAGGCCACTCAACCTCAGCCGCCCCTTCAATGGGGCGTTCAGGTGTATAATGGCTACTGCCAGTGCAGGAGATGTGTGATGTTGCGGTCTTGTATATGTCCATTTATTTTTGACCACTTCCGCTGTCACACCCAGAGCTACCCAGCTACTGCTATTGGCGACCATCTATTTATCTTGTTGTCCTGGGCTGGACGCGTCGCTAATGTTTGTAGTTTCTTACAAGATCAGTGAGGTGCTCCTCATTCTGCTTTCCTTTGCAGATCTTCTTCATGACTCTGGTGAGTGTGTGTGTGTGTATATATATAAAATACTAATAAAAAAAAAAAAATATATATATATATATATATATATATATATATATATATATATATATATATATATATAAATATAAAATATACACATGTACATATACATACACATATACAATAAACTCAATACTGCCCTCACGATTTCCCGTGGTACTGCTCCATTTGGCCTGTATCCGTAATCTTCCTGCAAACGTACAAAAGTACGGACGAAATGAACACACAGTACGGACAGAAGGCTCCATCCGTATCTGTACTTTGAGCATAAATGGGCCATTTCAGTTGATACCTGGAAATCTCAAAAATGGAATCTCCAATTCTCACACATGGCAAATTTGGAAATGGTGCCCTTACATGCCAGCACTAAAACCTCACTTTGCTCTGCTTCAGTTTATTAGCATCAGTCTTAGTACAGGTAATCATAATGTTCACCTTGTGCTATTGTTTTATGGAGGGTTTGGGCTGCAACTGCGCCGCTCTAATGGAATTATTGGTCTAAAACTGCATAATTTTATAATGTGAAAAAATGTTATTCTGTGTTCCATCTTCACTTACTCTGTTCCAGTAGCATACACTGCCCATCCCCAGAGCCTATGGTTGAATCATTATTGCCGTGATGAATATGTTTCCGCTGGCAATAAATTCTTACTGATTCAGTGTGTAACTTCTCATTTCTTAAACAACCATGTTGGAAGATGTATCTCACGGTTAAGTTACTGCTGTGTTTCAAGATGGAGACATTTCTGACAAGTTTCAAGCACAGAAATGGGGTTAGGAGGCTTGTGAGAAGGCTGGCATTGGGTCAGGAAATGTCCCTACACATTATTAAAACCTGGAAGGGTAGTGATGGACTGTCAATTTTGCTGAAGAAATGGGTTGGAGACAAATCATGACTGATCCTGATTGGATATTACTAAAATGCTCGGTGAAGTCTCATCATTTAAAAAAAAAAAAAAAAAAAAAAAAAGAGGAACACATGGCTATATGTAATTATGAAGGTAAGAGCATTTCCATACGCTGGATGCCACAAGAACTTGGATGATTGGGACTAAACGGGTGCATGGCCACAGGAATATCACTTATTAGTGAGACTGATTGTGGGGGGAAAATTCAGTTTGTAAGGGAGCAGAAAGAGTGGACTGGGGTGCAGGAAAAAGGTCAGTCCAGACTTACTCAGTCTGATGGGCAGGTCAGGGTAAGCAAGGCAGCCCATGAAGTGATGAACTTGGGCTGGGCGATATGGATTAAAACTCATACCCCGGCATTATTTGTCTGACTGGCGGTATACGGTATGAAAACGATATTTCATTCAGAGCAAGAAAAGTGATTCATTTTACTCAACATCATCAGAATATCCAAACCTATAAGACTTGGACCACATACAAAACCTTACAGATTTTCTTTCTCTGCTCAAGAAGGCACAGCTGTGAAAATAAATGGAAGCAGCATATCTTTTCTGATGGAAAGCGATACATAGTTCTGTAAAATCAAATCTCTACAACAATAGTCTATACTTTATACAAATAGGCCTAATTCTGCTCATACAGAGCCCCAGAGCTGTGCAAATAACAAAACAGTAAAGAGCATTGAAGTAGCTACAGGCCGACCCTGAATGAGAACACAGGCCTGCGGCTGTGCATGAACACAGATTTAAATAATGGGGAAAAAATAATTCAAGAATAATCAAGTGGCAATTGAAGACACGGCGTCTCTCCCACATGCGATCCAACAGCCACAAACTAATGGGCTACATCAGGGCTGCCAACTTTCTACGCATTCTCATGCATATGGCGTTGGTCACGCGTATTTTGACGGCATATTCGCCGAAGTCAGCAACTGTTCAATCAGCGCATACATTTGAGATTCTTACGCATAATTTAAGTCCTTGTGCATGGCAGTTTATTTCCCTTGCATAACGGTGAATTTCACCAACAAGGAAAGCAATGACGACTCTGGACCTCTTGCACTTTTTAAAATTGGGGATTAAAAGCAATGTATTTGTTTCATGATCGTTTTTATCGTTTAAATGGAATAAGACTATTTGAAATGTCTTTATGCCATTCCATGGCTTCCAATTCCCGAGTAAAGAAGGAGATCGATCATGACTCCCGAATTCTTTGTCACGAGTGGGAAAATGAACCGTAATGCACGTGAAACTGATTAACTATCGTGCACCACGACTGTAATTCTGCAAGAGAATCTCTTAAATGCGCATTAACTGAATAATCGCTGACTACAGCACTGGAACCTGCTAATAAGAAGCGCGAGACTCGGCAGCTCTGGCAACATTCAATACAAAAAGATAATTTGATTATGAGTAGGTCTTTGCACTAGCATTTAGTTACGGTAATTTTTTCCAGCGAGCGCAGCATTTTAGAATTCTTTAGCGAATGAAGGTAATTTCGGTGCCAAATACGTACACCTGTTTTTGCAGCACAGTCACGCAACTGGCTGTAAAACAAAAATAGACAGCTGTTCGATTGGAAAATAACGAACGAAAGCACGTACTTGTCACCAGAATTACCTTCATTTGCTGAAGAGCTCTGAAATATAGTCCCCGAGTGCTGGTGCATAGTCCTAATTATAATTAAATTATCCTTCTGTACTGAACTGAATGTAGCCCATTATTTTGTCGCCGTTAGATCGCATGGGGCAAAGCCGTGTCTTCAGTTGCCATTTGACTTTTCTTGTATTGGAAAACGTTTTAAGAAAGGAAAACCATCTAGAATTAGCCAAGACTTGTCAATAAAGGGATAGATATTTTCCCCCGAATTTTCAGGTCTAGCCCTGGCCATTACGAGTTGTCTCGCAGTCGGCAGTCAACGTGTTAAGTGCCAATTGCTCAAGTGACAAAGAGCGCTTAATAAAATAAGTGACAATTTAATAAACAGTGGACAAAAAAGAAGAGACCAGTAAAGTTCCTCCAAATTACAGAGCTGTCCCCCCCCCCCTCCTTCGGAACCAGCTCCTGTTTATCGTCGACCGCCATACTATTGTCAGCTAAGTCGCTCGCCTCTACCGGCAGTCATGTTCATGGAAACTGTGTGACGCGGAGCGCACCTGCACACGCAAGGGGCGGAGCTTGAAGGCCCCGAGCAGTGAAGGCTGTCTGAAAACGCCTGATCGGCAAGCAGTGGAGTGGGCGACGTACACATAATATAATAAATAATAAAACCAGTATGGGGGTATTGTCTCAAATTCATACCTCCTTCAAAATTATACCGGTGTAAGTTATAAAACCGGGATACCGCCCAGCCCTATGATGAACCCATCATGTATAATCACTTCTGTACAAACCTCTGCAGGCAGTGCCATGATCTGGGGTTGCCGCAGTTGGTCAGGTCTAGGCTGAGCACTGTTCAGCAGCAATAAACTTAATTTGCAGACTACCTGAATATACTGAATCACCAGTTACCCTTCTGTGGAGTTTTTAATCCTTGATGGCGCAGGCATATTCCAGGATTACAATGCCAGGATTCGTGGTGCTCAAATTTTGAAAGAGTCGTTCATCGCATGAGGAATCATTTTCACACATGAATTGTCTGCGTCAGAGTCCAGACCTTGATGTGAAGTAGCAAGGGATCATGGGAATTGTCTTTTATGGAACGACCACCATTGACCACCAAAATTAGAACTGACCAGAATCAGAAGAGGGGCAAAATCCTGTTCATGGGTGTAATAATATACTCAAGTTATATTCATGTTATGTCATTTTATTCCAACAAAATGGCTGGAAGTTACTTTGGCAATCATGACTAACTTGCCCTTACATGCACAGGCATTACTGCGCACATTAGCTTAGTGTCATAGTACATTGTCATTGTCATACACTACATTGTCCTGGTAGCACATCCTGGCAAGCTAGATTGATATTGAAAATGTCAAAGGCGGGTCTCTCCAGGATTACTTTGTTGCTAAATTGGCATTCAGTTCATTGGGAAAATTATGCTTTTTGGCAGAGAAAATGCTTTACTACCCCCATAATCATGGGGCATGTGAAACTATTCAGTTGTCACTTTTTATCCCCCGGCATATAATGCAGGTCCATCTGCGTCCACAAGTCGTGTAAATCAAAATTTGACAAAAATCTCTGCATAACTAAAATTGAGCTCAGGCTGATTTGCCATTTATGTATAACGTACACATGCAACATTGGCCTCCCCTTTGTAGACCTAGCTTATAACATCTCTCTCCATCTTTGAAATCCTTTACCATTATCGCAGTAGTTCTTGTTTCACATCTTCTTGGGTCATTTGCTTGACCTGTACTTTAGCACTTTGCTCGGGACAGTTTCAGACTGCAGCAAACAGCAGTGAAAGGCTATGATCCATTGCAGGTGACCAATGCAGACAATATTAACGAATCGAGCACCAGCTAGTTTGTAGAGCTCCTCCCTCACTGATGCATCTTCTGGTCTCGTCCCTCTGTCCCCCCCGAAGGTACAGGCGATAAGAGGGTAGAGTGGATATTTGGCCATTGATGGGCAACAAAATTAAAAAGACGGTTACCTTGATAAAATTACAAATTCACGGGAGTTTGAATATTGTTGAAAGCATTTGGGACCACGCAAGACCACAATCCTTCAAATAGTCATTTTAATTTAAAAGGTTAGATGGCGACAGGATCAATTTTTGGATATCTTGAAGCTTTTATGTTTAAAATAAATAAATAAATAAAAAAAATAAGCTTGATCTCAATGTATCATTCAGATGCTTTCACTTGGGTCTCCATGAGCACACATCAAACATCAGTTTTTAGCTCACCTGACGACGAAGTCACATGAGCTTATGTCATGGCCTGTTTGTCCGTCGTTCGTCGTCGTTCGTAGTCCGTAAACATCTCCTCCGAAATCACTGGGCCTATGAAGCTGAAACTTGACAGGTACCTTCCTACCCATGAGGACACCAAAGTTTGTTCAAGGCATTCCGATCCAATTTAAAACATGGCCGCCACAGCGGACATATTGAAAATCACATAATTGGCCATCTGAAAGCTATTTATGCACATATTCAGCTGAAATTTGCTATGTAGTCAGTACGTGGCCAGATACATCATATATCATACGGCTTCTCCGGTATTTCGACCTTGCTTTGACCTTCAACTTTATACAACCCCTGTGAGTTTCATTGAAATCTTTCAAAATCATCTTTTTAAAATATTTGGCCAATGAAGCTGAAACTTGACAGGTACCTTCCTGCCTATGAGGACACTTAAGTTTTGTTCAAGGCGTTCCGATCCTATTTCAAACATGGCCGCCACGACGGCCATATTGAAAATCACATAATTGGCCATCTGAATGCTATTATTGCACATATTCAGCTGAAATTTGCTATGTAGGTAGTAAGTAGCACGATACATCACATAATGAGTTTTTCCGTATTTTGAATTGCGACCTTGCTTTGACCTTCAACTTTGTACGACCCCTCTAAGTTACACTGAAACCTTTAAAACTCTTCTCTAAAACTGCTTGACCAATGAAGCTGAAACTTGACAAGTATCTTCCCACCCATTAGGACAATAAATTTGTTCAAGGCATTTCCCTTGAGTGGTCAGGTGAGCTACAGGGTCCGTGGCACTATTTTTTGCATTTTACGAATTGATAGTCTTACTGAAAAAATACTTAGCTGCTCCACTTGTTAGTGAAATGCATCTGGGCTTTTTGACTCAATGGCCACCATTACATTTACGGGATGTGCTCATGAGCCAATGGCACTAGTCGTCGTAAACCACCTGGGAGATTTTTTGTATGAATGGAGATTTACATAAAAGGAGGTGGGTTCGGATGAATCAAGGTTTTTGTTTCACTGGCTTTCTGTGAAACTTGGCTGTGGTGTTGTGCCATGGGTATAGCATAGTGTAGGAAGCACTGTGGTCTTGCCCTTGGCTGCCTGCCTTTGCTAGGTGGAATCCCCAGCTTGTGGATCATATGCAATCACTGTACCACTTCTCAGGCCAGATGAGACCTGATCTGAGTTGGGAGACCCGTGTCATTGATATGCCCAGGAGTTAGTCACAGGGCTGGAGCCGGCGAACATCAGTTCAGATGTTATGTATGGGCTTTGGTGGTGGACCCTGGTCGTAATCGCTGACTCTTTAATTTTCCCTCGTTGTAGCTTGCATGCCATGAACCTGTTCTGGATATATGTGCTGTTTTCTATATTTTGTGCTTTTTTTTAATTTTTTTCCTTTCTTTTTTTAATGTATTAGGCTTTGCTTTGGTGACCAATTCTGCAGATTGGAGAGCAAATTTCATGATATCAGAAAGTGTTTTCATTACCATTTAGATTTTGCGCATTTCTAAGGGTAATGGAAACGCTCCTGGAGAGAGAATGATGTTTGACGTTAATAGGCCAAAAACAGTCTGCTTTGTGACCGTAGACTAGGGGTCCCCAGTCTTTCCCAGAAAGGGCCAGTGTGGGTGCAGGTTTTCATTGCAAGCAATTAATTACACACCTAATACTATTAATCAACTCTTGGACTCTTAAAGAAAAATTAGGCGCAATATTTAAAATATTAAAGTTCACACTAAAGTGACCCCAAACTTGTTTCCTGAAAATGCTTTTTATTGACCAATGCATTTGATCAAATCAACATAAAGTGCCACATAGACTTAACAGTCAGTAGACTATTATTCTCTGAAACTGGGTCAATATTACATGCTTCAAAGATCTGATACCGAAATGTATATCCAATGTTGATTTTGTTCTCTCATCATTACTTGTAGCTTGAAAATCCAGCCTCAGTTTACCGTTCCATGCGTAACCAGTCGAGTCCACTGCAGTTTCGTACGGATCACAGTACATTTTTACTGTCAACAGGTAGTTTCGCATTAGCCGCGTGTTTTCTATCAATGAAACACTGCTCGATATGACGCGTAGTCAGAATACCTCTACCTGCAAATGACTTATTCATTAGTTTCCTTTACGTGGGGATATTAATTACTTCAGTAGTGGTTTTTATTTTTATTTTAATTTTTTTGGGTGTGAATTGGGACTTTTACTCTACTACATTTAAAAGAGAAAAAGTATACTTTCACCTCGTTACTTTGACACTGGCCACTTCCTTATTCAATTCAAATTAAAATATGAATGTAATTCATCATTTAAGGATCATCTGGATTTGGGGTGTTTGAGAAGAACGGTGCTCGCCAGGGTATCTTAAGCGCCTTGTGCAGACGTGTCCGCCAGCAGACATGGAGCTGCAAATTTATGCTTGCGGAACAATATTGTATCACTAGATGGCACTCCTGGATCAGTTATTGAATATTCGCAAGCAAGATGGAAATGCACTAATAAAAGATCGTGAATGAAATGAATCTATATCTATCTATCTTTTTTTGGAAACCCAGCCCTAACTTCCGCTCTGGTCTGAAGTTCCGTATGTGCATGATTATTCATGCAGTGTGTATTAAATCGGTGACTGACTGGTCCGAGTGCAAGTTATTCATTTTCATTAGAGTATGATATAGATGAGAAAATCTGCAATTCTTATAGATTTATAATCAGTTTTCTTTGTGGTTCCGATAATTGGCCAGCTGTCAGAGGAATCGTATTTTGTCAATTGCAACAAATGTTCATAACTGATTAGGAAAACGAACTGGTGACACCTATCCAATGTACTCCAGCGACGACTATAGGCTTATCCGCGCAATGCCTCAAATAGGAGTCTGTGTCGCGAACAGTGTACGGGCTTGAAACACTTTTTGAGGCTAATAACTTCAGACATTGTCCTCACTCTCTGTGTGCGGTTCCGTTACCCTCCGAAATGTGCAAAATCTAAATGGCGAAATAAAAAAAATGGTGAGTAATAATAACTATTGTAATAAGCAGTCCTACTTGTTACATTAGTTGGTTAGTCTGGAGGGATGATGTGACTTCACCCATTTCACCGAAGTTTCATGAAAATCCACTGAAGTATGTGGATACAGTGACCAATGATGTAGATTATGAATAAATGATCCCTCTATCATCTTTGACTCCCCACTTGTAGGGGGGGGCGGGGAACATGTGACTTGAACTAAGGATCCTTGCATCCAAGTTTTATGAAAATTGCAGTGAAGTGTGTGATCAATTATGTACGGGGTTAACATTTTTGGAGGACGGATGGCCGTACATACGGACGAAAGGATACACAGGCTGCTCATTTCGTAGTTCCCTTCTAAAATTCTTTTGGCAGGGACAATAAACCGCAATGTTTCAAGACAGCAGTTTCTGCCTTTGATAAAATGTTGCAATCCCTGAGGACTGCTCTGGTCATATGGGTTAGCTCGCCCCGCAACAGGCGAGCTGGTGTGTTTCTGCGGTCAGTGCCGCTATTAGTCTAATATTGATGTAACAAATATGTTCTTCTAAATATCACAATCAACAAACTGAAACACATGGATACATAAGGACAATCACCATGCCCGTTCCTACAACATGCCTTAAATAGAAAATGAATATCTTTGGTCTAAAACGCAGTTACGTACACTGTACTCTCAAAACAATAGAAAATCAATGAAAGCTTTTCCTCCTCCATAAAAGAATAAGATCAGAACAAAATGTTCATTAATTTACCCAAGACAATGCATTTTGATTCATAATTTGTGGATTGCATATTCCCGGAATACCCGTCCCTGGAATGAGTCTTCGACAACCGCTTAAGTTTGACTATATTGATATTAATATTTGTAATATTCTATTTGTAGTATAATATTACTAAACTTGTCAATCAATATTTGATTGACAAGTTCAGTAATGGCCAAGTTGGCAAAATTATTATATCCCCGAACTCTGAATGGCGTTCCGGGGGATATTATGTTTTTGGTCCGACCGCCGCCGCCGCACTAGGTGTTAATGCGATAACTAGGGGTGTGTATTGGCAAGAATCTGGCGATACGATAAGTATCACGATACCATACATTGCAATACTATAGGCATGACGATATATTGAGATTTTTATCCCCTGCCACAAAGTGGGAGGGGGATATAGGTTTGAGCTCTGTCCGTCCGTCCGCCCATCCGAAAAGGGGACAGCTTTTCTCAGGAACTATTAGAGACAGAACAACCAAACTTGGTGTGTAGCTTCAAACCATAAAGGCCTTGATGGAGTTCGAAAATGAGGTGCACGCAACTCAGTTGGCAGGGGATGTTGTTGACCATGTCCACTTGTTGTGTGTTTTTTTTTTTTTTGTAATAATTGTAGGAAACCTGTCGTAGCATAGTAAACTTGCATTGCTGTTACATGCTTAAGATCAGCTTACTGAATCGGAGCAGAGGGATCTACATTTGTATTTCATTATATAAGACACAAAAGAATTTGGGTAAACAACAAATAAAAAAAATAAGTTCACAGATTGTTTGACACTGTTAAAGGTTCACCTTTAATTCTAATATATAAGCAAGTTCAAATTTATAGTTGAAAAAGAAAATGTAAAGTCCCCGCAACATCCACTCCTGTATATGAAAGCTGAAAAAAGAAATGAATATCTGCCTATCAGTAAGTCTCAAGTACTTATCAAAATAATATATGCAGTCACGGTACAATCAAACATAACACTACATTGTGTCTTTAGCTTAACATGAAGAAAATAAAACGATCTAAACACGGTTATGATAAGACTCTACATATTTTTAGATACTGCTGAGAGGTTCACAGTCAGTTAGGAGTTCTTGATTTCAAAGTAGTTATTAAAAGAAAATATGGTCTCTGCACCATCAAACATCATAACACTACTTCTGACTGTTTCCACAAAGGAATTAACATCTCTCTCACACACACACACACACACACACACACACACACACACACACACAATGTCCTGGCTATTATCATACCGTTTTATTTTTTTAATATAGTAAAAACCAATTTCATATCCACGGTTTGAAAAACTAAAAACTCACTGTCCGCACTCACATCTCTGAACTAGAAACTGTAGAATCCTTGTCTCTGATCTGAAGTTTTGTGCGGCTGTGCAAATGCAGCAGGCAACATGAGTTTAGTTTGTTTTAGTCATGAAAGCAAGGGCTTCAAATCGGCAGGTGCCCTTATACCAGCTAATCAGCTCTGTGGTGCGCGGTTACGGACACTGCCTCAGGTATATGACAACAGCTAACTTTGTCGACTGTATTCATAATATAATTTTATGCTTGAAATGATGCCTTTAATTCAAACCGTGCAAGCGTGGTGACACAAGCTGGTTAACATAAGCGAATACCTAGCTAGTTACATTACTCTTCCCTGTTGCTAATGTTAACGTAACTGAGATGAAGTGGCACAAAACCTTTGCAGTGACAGCACTGTTTTTAGCTGATAAACGCTGATAAACTCCAAAGCTGAATATTCATCACAAAGCCAAACTGCATCCATTTGAATCCCTCCAGGCCCGTCGGCTGACCCCCTCCGGGGTAGGGCGAGGGAGAGTTGAAACATGACCGTACATACAAAGATTAAACGCAAAAGTATCCTCAAGTGTTTTATTGACGTTTTATAAGCTAAGATAAATCCAATATTGCTGGTGACTCCAGGATAACCTTGGCCAGAACTCTCAAAACCAGCACTGCTCAGTGATTAATTTAGTTCGCCGCCTCCTCTGTGTTCACCCCCCGTCAGAGCTCTGTCTCTCTGCCTGCCCTCCTCCCGAACTGGGGAACGAATCTGGCCGCCCACATGTGTCTGGCGACACATTTTAGAATTTTTGTTTTTTTTTTTTTTGTTTCCCTTTTCATTTCATTTTCTCGACATCATCCGCGATCAAGTAACTAGTAGACAAGAATTGCCCCTCGCTCCCGTCCCACACACATGCTCTGCAGGAGAGGAAGAACGACAATCTGGCCTTAAGTTATAAGCCGCAGACATTGTGGATATTTTATGACGCATATATGCATCTATGTCGACTGGGCTCATTGCAATTTCTATCGCTGTTGTTAAATTAATTGAATGAAGCCTACATTGTGCGTTAACTTCGTTCTCAAAGTGTCCGGTAAAATTGTGCCATGAATCATTTTTTTTATATGCATTGCAGTACCACGTGAGAAGGAAATTCGATCGTATACGCCTTAAATAACAAAATAATTACATGATTTTTTTCTATTATAGTCAATGGAAAATTGAGAGGTGCGGTGACTGGACGCCACATTGGGAGCATCTCAAAGCGTGGGCTGGGGCCTTTGAAGGCTGCATTTTTTGGGGTCGTCACCTAATTTCAACCGCCAAACTGACATGACGTTATTTCATCTCCGTTAAACGGCTTTGATTTAAGAGAATGGTTCACCGAAACCTAAACTTAACTCTAACCTCTAATCCCCAAAAACCCCAAACCTAACCCTAATCCTAAATTTAATCTTATTACTAACCCTAAATGTTAGTTTGTTGGATGGAAGTACGTGACGACCCCTAAAAATGCAGCCTTGGAATGATACAGCCTAGGCTCTGAGATGCATCCTTAGGTCTCCCAACATTTCGCACTGGTGCCCTCGCGAGATCTCCTTCTGCTTCCTTTGGAGTGAGGCGGTAATGACTGCTGGCTGCTGCCAACTACCGGTCTAAGTTTTAAATGGAACATAAAAATGAACCACTGCCGTGAATATTCGCATGTAAATTCTTAATATAAAAATATGTAAAAAATCGATAGTGCTCTTGAATATCGATATGGTATCATGAAATGAAATATCGCGATATTTCAGTGTATCGATATTTTCTTGCACCCCTAGCGATAACCTCAGTAATATTTCAATTTCATGTTTTGCATATAAGTAAGTATCATAAAGAGGAAGAACTGATTCGATTTTGGACAATGTACAATTTCTAGATTGGCCACCAGGGGCCAAAAACTGGAAAAATCACTGATTTTATCATATCTCTGGAAATATTTGTCAGATTGACCTCAAATCAAGTGCAAATGAAAGGTCATGACCTGAGGATGTGTCCCACGATGACATTATACCTGTTTGGTTCAAAATTGACTCAAGGTGGAGCTTTGTCTCATAAAATTCACCATTTTTGCTCTATCTTTGGAACCATTTGTCCAATTGACATGAAACTATGTGTAACTGCAAGGTCATGACCTCACAGCGTGTCACTTGATGACATCATACCTTTATGGTTCAATATTTTGCCACCAGGTGGCGCTTTGTGATGGAAAATTACCATTTTGGCCATATCTTCAGAACCATTTGTCCAATTGACCTGAAATTAAGTTCAAATGAATGTCTATTCAAGGTCTTTTCAAGAATTGGGGAATTTGAGGATTGAGGGCGTTTGGGGATATGCCCCCAGCCGTCGCATCCGACTGCATAAGCCTAGTTTGTTGCTCACACCTTTGTTGTCACAATTAAGTAGACCATTTTGACTTTTTTGCGCCCTCATCTTTGTTTGTTACAAGTTTTGCTTACAATGTACAACTCAGAATCTCTAGCAGGCGGCACTGCAGGAAGGATACTGCAAAATGATGGATCCTTCTGTGTTTACATCTTAAAATGCTGCAACTCTGCTCAAATGTAGCTTTGTTTGTGATCTGAGTAATCCCGTTGTCCAAGTGATCACCTTCTTTCATGAGAATAGATGAAAATTTTCACCCACAAGATTGTTACACATTGCATTACAAATTCACCTATTCTGTAATTTTCCTTTATTTTCTCCAAATATAATTTTCTCCAACCTTTTTTTTGCATTTATAGTCATCAACAAAGACGTGTACCTGCATGCATAAGTCTGACTAAGTTCTTAAAACAAAAAAAATAAGGTTAACTTCATCTGCTTTCCCAAAATGGGCATAATGATTGTGCTACACGTCATG
The DNA here is from genome assembly GCA_029721435.1 of Gymnothorax reevesii. Classification (NCBI taxonomy): domain Eukaryota; kingdom Metazoa; phylum Chordata; class Actinopteri; order Anguilliformes; family Muraenidae; genus Gymnothorax; species Gymnothorax reevesii. The sequence continues at coordinate 975,390 of CM056586.1, forward strand.
TGCTATTAACTTAAAATAATGCAAGTATCCAACTAGCTTTAGGTCGTTAAATGAGTTCCCATGTTTCAAACTGAAGATAGAAAAAGTGAAAGCTAGGAGGGATACGGGGAAGAGTTGAGGATAAATGTTCTTCTGAAGTTCAACAAACTTAGACGGACTTGAAAATGCTCACACATCCTCAGACAAACCAGCAGCAGAATTTAAGGGACATGAACGCTTTAAATCCCACACACGTTAGTACCTAGACCATTTAGAAATTAGTTCATGATATCACAGTTCATGATGGAGAATAGTGATGGCTGTGGTTTCGTTTTATCAAGCTCATCGGGATCGGAATCATCGATAAAGCTAATTTTGTCATCATTGCGCTTTCGTGTTCACTGTCGGTGTTCTGTGTTTTTTGTCATCATGCCAACGATCGTTTTTACCTCTCAACCTCTGCCGTTTCCTCAGAAGCTTGACGCAGTTTATCCATACAACATGGCCAGCACACTCCGTGATTGTTGTCTTCGAACACCATCAAAGGGGGACAAGAATATTCGCTTCGCAGTTTGAGCATTAATTTAGATTGCTATATTCATGAAAGCACATCTATACATATGGCTTATTAACAGTGTAATAGTTGTTTTTGGGGGAGAGGGGGGCTGTGGGTGAGTTATTGGTAATATCTGTTCTGATATTGGAATTCGAGATGAACGTTACTGCGCCATCCTTAGTTTTCACCTCAACCTTGATTTAACACGCCCAGTCCCCTCAATTAGCATGTCAGGAAAATGTAGGGCTGCCGAATAAGGGCGCTTTGCTACTTTATGGCAGACAACTTCTACAGCAGCAGATCAATGGAAACAAGGTTGGGTACTTCTGCAGAAAGGATCATCCGTTGCGTCACCATACTGTCTAACCATGGGACATATAAAGATAGGATTTTAACGCAGGACTGCAGAATTATTACAACTGCCCATAACCTGGAAGTGTCATGGAAATGACAGAGCCACCTATGGAGTGAAGATGTACAGGTTATGCCTCAGCACCGTCCAGCCTGGGCTTTTGATCTGCCACGGGGATGCAAAGCCATACAGTGAAGTACAAGTAACGCAGTCAGCAGTTTGCAGGGGGCAGTTCCAGCCAAATGAGTGTTCATGCGAGCACCCTTTTCATAACTCTCCTTTCTACAGAACACAAGCTGACCAAATCAACTGTTACTGCCAAATTGGGCAAAACAAGGTAGTACAACATGCACAGCGACAAACGTTAATGATATTTATTAGAATAGGTCTTCCTAGCATTCATGTCAGTAACCACAGACCGTATATGACCATTTAGTGGCCCAGGCCTTAATTTTGCAAAATCGACTTTGACCCCAGGCATTTATTAGAACCAGGCGGGTATTTGCAACAGGCCATTATTTATTTTTGCATCGACCTGCACCAGGCCAGTTTGGATTTCCAACACTGTTATAAACTGACTGAATTTAGCCATTAAAATGACAAGGAGACAATGCATTAATTTAACTAAATGAGGTCCTGCGCGCATTTAACCGTGGTTTGCACTGAACTCTGTGGTAAACATATTGAGAAATTACTGTTAAAATAACTGTCTAAAAGGTGCCAGTTAAATTACCTGGCAAAAAAGTCTTTAGTTTATTACTTTATTAACAGTGTATTAGCGGAAACTGAAACTGGCGGGGTTTCATTTCCATACTTTAGTTTTGAGACTCTACATTGATCCCAGCTGGGGCAACACGCAAAATCATTCTGTTATCCTTTGTGTCAGGGCAAAGACGGATTAAATGAAGACAAGAAGTAGGTATGAACACTTCAGACGCAAAGCATACGTATAAATTAAATTCATATGCATCTAATGACTCGTTTCTTCCAGGTATAGACCTGAGTCAGACAGTCAGGCACAGCTGAATGCGAACGCTTTTTCTTTGAACGAAGAGAGAACATGGGTAACTGAGCGATTATATAAAGGGTAAGGAAATCGTCGAGCTTGCTCTTTAGCTTTGCCAAATAATGGAGCATAAATATTGTTGATTTGCAATTCCTCATTCGTGTCCTTTTTATCCCCCGCTGCACGTTTAGCGCGAAGCAGGAGATATAGTATTGGGCTCCATCCGTCTGTACGAACACATAAAATTGAGGCGGCGGGGAATATTGCCATGTTGGTGGCAAACACTTGTTTAAGTTCAAAAAGATACAAAAAGAATACAGAAAACAAGCCCCCAGCCAAAAAAAATAATAAACTCTTTTTATATCTCCGACCGTCTGCTATTTTTTTCCCCCCACATCTTTATTGACATCCGATATACATACAAAGAGAAACCAAAGCTTGTTCTAGCGTCTCTGTTGCCGCAACTCATGATAACACACTGCCGACGTTTATATACAATAGTGCAAATCTTTCGGGCATTTTAATTGAACCGGCGTTAAATACACAAAATGAGGTCAGACGCCTGGCGGCTTTTTGTACACAGGGGTGTATTTGCATGTGGGCGATTATTTGGTCATATACGGTATTTTCAGTTTACCTTGTTCAAAAATATTCTTAACTTAAAGCTGACTCATTTGCCTGGAATACTCATTAGAATGTAAACAGGCTCCTCCAGATCAAAGAAAAGAGGCTGCCTCCGCTCGGTGATCAGCAACATTAAAGAGGTGAATCCATCTGCCCTAATTAAACAAACAAAGGCAGCAGCTGAAGGTCATGGCTGCAGGTCTGTTTGTGGTTCCTGTGTACTTAAAGCAGAATTCTGGTGTGAGATTCACTTGGTGTATTGAAACATAAGTACCAACTTTTGTCATACCCCACCTCCGTACGCACAAAACATTTCGAAATGCATGGCTTTTTAGCCGAAGCTCACAACTGACTTACAATGGTAGTGAATTGAGCATAGCGTTGCCATACAAAGAAATTGCTATGTTTTCATCATTAACGAGGCATAAAGTAGCTCCACACTTAAATGCACTGGTAGTTTGTTTTTGCAAACTGTATCTTGAGGTAGTTTCCAGTCGCCTCCATCTTGAAAGTCACTAAGTCGATTGATGAGCACGAACAAATAGGAAGGATAGGGGAACAGATTGCAATCTATTCGTTCGTGCTCGTCAATCGACTTCTTGTGAGTTTCAAGATGGAGGCGACTGGAAACTACCTCAAGGTACTGTTTGCATAAAGAGTCTTTTATTAAAAAAACTACCTGTGCATTTTCAAAGTTCTCAGTGCCTCGTTTTAAATGTCAGGGCCGTTGGAATTCTACCAATTAAGTGTGGAGCTACTTAAAGCCTCGTTAATGATGAAAAAATAGCAATTTCTTTGTATGGCAACGCTATGCTCAATTCACTACCATTGTAAGTCTATTGTGTGCTTTGGCTAAAAAGCCATGTATTTCGAAATGTTGCGTGCGTACGGAGGTGGGGTATTTGACAAAGGTTAGTGCTCGTTATCATGTTTCAATACACTGCAAGTCCAATTTCACACCCGAATTCTCCTTTAATTCTACAACTGATTCCTCTCCCTTTATTCAAAGGGCTTTTTTGGGTGGCAGTCATTTCCGATTCGCTGTCTTCCATGACTTTGCGTGCATAGTGCCTGTAAGCACATTCCTTACGAGCAGTTTGGCTGTTTCAACTACAGCTGAGCCCCTTCTGCACCCCCACCCAGAACTGCTTTTTGACTGAAAGCAGTCAGTTCACAGAGTTGAAATATCATCTAGGCACTTCAATGAAAGACTTCCCTTGGTCTGGAAGCATACATTAATCGAGATTGCAAGCGTAGGTGACATGACAGTGATTTGTTCCCTGCCACTCGTTTCCCCAACACCATCTCCCTTTGTTCTGGAGGCTTTTGGGTTGGGTGGTTGCTGAGCAACTATGGCTATTCATTTGGTGTTGAGGTTTGGGTCTCCTGGTGACTCTTGCAGGAAAGCTTACAGCGAAGTGAAAAGGAAGCCCCCCCCTTTACTGGAGAGTTTTGCCACTTTGTTCCTCCCTCATGCATGTTTCTTTTCTGCAAGTATGGGTGACTTTGCTCTTGGTAGGAGCTGTTTCACTTGCATCAGTAATATTTTGTGGAGTTTTCAAGATGAAACATGTTGAACAGACTTTTCAAATCACCTTTTCTAGTTCACTTGGTCCAGCGGACCGGAGGGAGTTTTATGGGAGCACACCTCGGCTGCTGCGTCAGCGTCTGGGTGAACTTTGACCTTCTCTGTCAAACCACCGAAGGGATTAATGTTAAAGTTGGTGCGGAGGTACACACTGATGTAGACAAACTTTTTTTCGAGGTGTTGAAACTCAACATCATTCATGGCTTCCAGTTGACCATATTTAAAATCATACAGTATCATGCTGGACAATGTTTGAAAGCTGCTCGAACGCTAAAACTCAGTACATATTTTTGAGGACAGAAATAAAAAAGCTTCACTCTTTATTTGCTGCATTACTACTCCCTTTAACACTTCAGCATAATCTGGTGTCTGGGGCTGATATTTCAGTGGAGCTGCGCTGTGAAAAGAGCACTGAGCTGCAGAAAAAAGGCATGAAATATTGCGCCATGATGAATTTTGCTTGAATTTTTTTTTTCCTACTGTAATTAAATAAGACGCCTTCATTGTCCCAGTGTTGGACCTGCAGTTAACACTTTTACTTACAGACTTGACTCGATGGGATAATGTCTACTTGCACATGTGCTGTAGATGCAAAAATACTACCATTTGTAAGCTTACATGACACTAAAGCTGGAAATAAACTAGGGCTGTCCCCGGCCAAAACAAATTTGTCACCCGAGTGTCAGCCATTTTTTTGATTGTTTGATTGGTGGAAATTTTTAAACTTCGTTCAGGCTCCTCCATATGCTGACATTGTAGATGCCACCGTTGCACTTGAGAAGTTGAAGTATGAATGCACAATATGTAGATGGTTTTATTTATGAAAGCACAACATTCTAATTGCATAGGCTATGTTTTATTTAAAGGTCCCCCATTATGTCACCAGGTGCAAAACTAATTGTTTATTACAAGCCATTTCAAAATCATTTCCCTCCTGACATCACATGGGGAAGTAACCAACCAGAGGTAAGAAGAACTGATCACCTTCAGCCTAGCAGTCAGTCAGATTTCATTATTTTATGTGGTCATTCCCCCTTGTGATGTCAGGTAGGGGAGACTTTGAACTGGCTCATAATGGCTAATTAGCTGTGCACCTGGTGGCATAATAGGGGACTTTTTAATAAACCTGGTTGGTCTCTCAGATTTTGAATCTGTTTTGCAAAAATATTTTTTATTGTAAACTATAGCAATATTTCAACTTGGTGGAAATAACTTTAAATAATGGATTTGTATAAGGGCCCCCCCCCCATTTGGGCTATGAATTAATCATGTATGAATTCCTTGTTTTTAATTTGTGCTTAAGTAAAACTGCTGAGGTTACAGACCATTCCAATGAACAACTGAAACAGATGTGAGGCTGTTGTGAAATCCCTTGAGTTAAGGACGATAGTCCTCTCTTCCATTAAGTCTCGATTAAATCGTATCAAATCCATTGTGGTGGCGCACGCAGACAGAATAATGAAAATTGTCACTGATCAAATACTTCTGGATTATTGATGTCCCCAAAGAATACATTCCTCCTGCTGCACATTAGCAAGATTATACTGGCATGCATTTAGTTTATTTGAATCGCTTGAAAACTTTGTGGAATAATGCCTTGTGACTGTTCTTTTCAGTGTTTCCTCAATATATCAATACTATTATGTCAGGCATTTTATCGGTCATGAGCAAATTGATTGACTGATGATGGTAAAACAAATAATCAGTGCAATTTGAATTTGTCAACTAGCTTCGATTAATTGGTGGAAGCCTTAGTTGGTGCGTTAAGTCTTGCCAGTTGGCCTGGGGATCTGTCCATTCTGCTGCCTGCTGGCCAGAGAAGCACATTCATTCATGCTGTCATTGTCAGCCAAAAGCCCTGACTGCATGCAGATATAAAAATGCTTTAAGTTAAAACCATTGGTCTATATGTCCTCACATTATCCATTCAACCACAAAACCTTTGAAATTCTTGTGCAATTTTCTGAAATCGCAGGTTTTATAAACCTGTTGGCCATGGTGTACTGCTTTCGTCAATGTTATGTTCAGGAATCATCAGTGCAAGGCGTTCTCTCATCTCAGTAGTGCAAATGAAATGGCTGCCACTCAGGTGACATTGTAAAGCAGCTTATTGGAATGGATTTTTTCCCCTCCTACATTTGAATGAGTTCTGAGTCACTACATGGGCAGAGAGGAATGCTGTACTCAGTGGGTTTGCGCTAGAATCTGGGGTTTGGCTGCGATTCCAGCAGGAATGTGCTGCTTTCCTCACTGCAGCAAGTTCAGTTATGGGGGCGTGTGCCTTCTGAGCTCTTCAGTGATTGGATGAGGCCTGGAGGACCTCCCCAATGCCTGACCTGAGAAGCTCATGCCCTGCTCTGTGAAACCAAGGCCAACGGCTCATCTGACACATTTTATTTGTTGCGTGCATTTGCCCATGTGCTAATCTGTTAATCTTTGGCAGGTGTTTCATTTTGGATAAGGAAATCTTTTTTTACTTCCTCGTGCGTTGCCTGATGGATAAATGTTTCATTGGGCCTCAGACCAGCATATTATCCCGAGATAATATTCACTTGCACATTCGCCCCGTCATCTGTCTGTGACTGGCGTCATTACAGTTTTTCTTGGGTATGAAAGCAGTGTTACTCCAGTGTAATTTTTTTTATGACAAGTTCAAAATGTTGGACCAAGTGAACCCCTTGAATTTGTCATGTAAGTGACAGAGTGGATGTTTGTTTCTTGCACCTGGACAGTTGGCCTCCCCCATGCTCTCTGTTTGAGTAGTCATGTGGGTGAATGTTAGTTTCAAGGGGTAGAGAACTGAAAGGCCTGCTTTAAAGGCTCGGAGTTGATCAGTTGCCTCATTGTGGAAGTGAGTCCACAATGTCCCTCTGGGGCTTGAAATGAGCCCTGCTCAGGTGCCGTTGTGCTAATTTCTATTGCATTATATACCGTGTGCGTGATCCTTCTGATTGCATGTTCCATTCACAATGATGCTGGCAGCACAAAGGCAGGTGCTAATCCGTCGTCATGTTTCTTACACCTTGCTGAATTTTTTTTATTTTTATTATTTCTAACCATGTGCTATTGCTCTTTCATTATTAGCCGAGATGGCCCTTCTTGCAGGAGATGGGCCTCTTTTTTTTATTAATTCTCCTTCTAGGCACACTCTTGAGTGATTTGATGTATAATATTTTTATTTTTTATTTTATTTTTGTGAACCAGACTTGCAGAATTATCTAACAATGGTTTTGTTGTACCTTTCTCAGTTCCATACATGACCATGCTGACTAAATTTGTTGATCCAATTTGTGCTCGTTAATTGGGGGAGGCTGGAAGATTCATGGTGTAACACACAATTTCCCTGTAGAAAATTTCTTCAGTGAGAGTTTGGTTAATTTGCTCACCAGTGCTCCATTTGTCAGCTGCCACAAAGGCATTCCTGCGTACAGGACTTATGGCTGACTTTGCAAACCTTGGAATAGTTACTGGGTCAATTTCAGTGTCATGGATGTGACACAGGGACTCCTGACAACTAACAAAATGCTGCAGAAAACACACTGAAAACATACATTAAACCACTCGCATGTATTTCTTCAATGCACTTGTGAGTACAGGCACGTCACACAATTTTTGAAATATACAGTCAACATGACAAACTATCTGTGACTGTTGTGATGTGGAAAAACTGGCTTTTGTCAGGGCCCTCCTACTTCCTGCAAACTTTGAATTTTAAAGGCTAATGTGACGTTTTAGATCCAGGAAGCTCACCTGAATGTAAAAAGTGAAAAATTATTAAGATATTAACATTTTCAATACAATTGAGGTAAAAATGAGTACACCAAATCATTGACCTTGGTGTTATTTCTAGGTGTTTATTGCACATTATTCTTATTATTATCTTATTATTCTTCATGCTTAAGTTGAGAGTTTTGTGTACATGCTCATCACCAAACGATCACTCCTGTGTTGCAGGTGGTATGGGCAGGAAAAGGACTACAATGTCCTAGTGATGGATCTGCTGGGCCCCAGCCTGGAGGACCTTTTCAACTTCTGCTCGCGCAGGTTTACAATGAAAACTGTTCTCATGCTGGCAGACCAGGTGAGCTCTGCTTTGGGTGGGGTTGTGAGAAGGAAGTGGAGCCGGTAGTGTGATTTGAACAGAATTCCCTGCCACACCTAGTCAAACCTGTATTGCAAACTGAATTGGCACTTCAGTCCCCAGTAAAACAATTATTTTTTTAAAAGGTTGCTAAAGGTTGTGGCCTGTACATTTTATGTCCTGCTCAGTAGTCTGACTGAATGCTCAGATGTATTGATACATCGGTTTGATGCCCTTGATTCCTGGCTGTGAACTAAAACCATCAGGCCTTTGCCTCCACAGATGATCAGCAGAATCGAGTACGTGCACACAAAGAATTTCATCCACAGAGACATCAAGCCTGACAACTTTTTAATGGGTATTGGTCGTCACTGTAATAAGGTGAGCTTTCCGCTCTCGTCCCAAAGCAGGCAGGGATCATATGTAGCATTAGCTTGTTGAAGCATGGTCAATCGCTGTATGATGGGCAGTTTTAGGCTGATTTGGTGTTTGGGGGTACGAATCTGTTCTCAATGGCTTATGATTGCACCTAATATGTCCTAAAGGTGATCTAACTTTTTGCCCAATATTGTTTTTTTTTTTTTCTTTGGGAATCATAAATACCAAATAAATACTTTCCCCTTTAGTAAGTATTTGTAGAATCTGTTCCACGTTTTGATGGGAAGGGATATTTTACTTGTCTTGTCAGTTAGATAATCTTTTGGAATGTAAAGCATTTGATTGAGAGGTAATTTACGAAGTGATTGCACTTGATACAAGCTCTTTGTTCGGGCCGATCCTTAAGCAGCTTTGTGCAGCACTGAAGAGATGTGAGCTGATTGCCAGGCCTCAGTCTGTCTTGCTGGAAGATGCCGATGTGTAATGCAAGCAGCCTCTGATACCCAGTGTATCCTTGTGCAGTTTGGTGAGCTTTCTAGTGCTTGGGAGTACAGAAACGCATCTTTGCTGTGGCTCCCTGAGGTCTGTAGCTGCCAGCACTGGACTAAGGAAAGGCTTCTGCATGACCTGTAATCCTACTTGTTTTTTCCCCTTCAGCTGAAAATGATCTGAGGTATTCTGTGTGATTTTCTCCGTGTTTACTTTGTGCCCTCACGTTGCCTGGTTTTTATTTTGTTGTAAGTACATCATAATAAATGAGCCCTTGCAGACAGGCAACATTTGGCAAAGTTAAAGCATGACGTGCATTAGCACGATAGCACCCAACCAGCAGCGTAAGCTCTTTAGTTTCAGTGTTCATTTGAATAAAGGTAGATTTAGGAGGGGGGTGGGGCTGCGAGGAGGGGGTTGGATGACTGTATCGTCAATATTACCATCGAAGCCTGTATTACTATTTTTGGCAGTGCTGTCTGGATCTAGTTGTTTACCATTGTGTGTCTGTGTGAATGCCAGCCTCAAGCTTTTTATTTCTGTACACACATACATGAAATGTTTTTGCACTTATATTAATCCCCTAAAAAGGGTGAACATATACCCACAGCTAGTGAATCTCTCCCTGCGGACAGTGGGATACACAGCCCAATATTTCCTACAGAAAACAACCAAGATTCAGTGGAAGGAGAAGACTGGAATGGCAGCCTTAGCTTTTACCCCAAAAGCAAAGCTCTTTTTCTCTGGTTTTGAATCACGCTTGCGTCGTTTTGGCTCCTCTTATTTTTCTGCTAATGCCTCTTCACCCGCCTGCTTCTTCTCCATCAGGGGCGCTCACTGCTTTCTCCGGCTTTTCCCTGTATTGTCTTGTCGAGCTGAGGTGATGAGGTGGAGCTTAAAAAAATTCTATTCCTCACTTTGCTCTTGTTTTGTGTGCGATTTTTGGCACTCGGAGATTTGGGCAGAGTTGGTCCCACTCAGAAGGACGTTTAACTCCTCAGTGTTCGCCCGCCTCGTAAACAGAGGTGGAAGAGAGTCATTTCCTCAAATGGCCCATCATTCTGAATGGCTTCCCGCCGCTGTGGCCTCCTGCCTCTGGCCCTCTGTGTCTGTTGGTCCTTTAAACTAATTGGCCATTAATGGTGGGATGAAAAGTATTTCCTGCCAGCTGAGATTCTGCTCCGTTTTCTGAACACTGGCATCTGAATAGGCTACTTTCTGCTATGCTGTTATGACCACATTCAGCCTGACATGGAGTCCTATCTGCTTCTGGAATAATTCCATTCCGTTTCTTATGTCAGCCCTGATTTCTTAATGTTCTGGGCAAAAACCGCATTTGCAAAACTTTTTTTTTTTTTTTTTTTGTCCCCCTCTGTTCCACGTCTGTTGCTTCAAATTCACGTCTACAGAATAACAGGGTGCTTGCACAGCTTTGTAAGAGTCTGGAAATTATGAATTACTGTTTTCCAGGCCTGGATAAGTATGGAAATTTGGGTAAAAGACTTGTGGAGGGGATAGATGGGGAATGTGGAAGTTCTGCTCAGAGTAATGCATACATAACATTAAAAAAAAAAAATTAAAAAATGATCAAACGTAATCAAGAACCTAAAATGGTCCACATGTGCACTCAAGTGTTCATTGTTACAACTGCCTGGATGATGGCATAAATTGTGAATTACAAAAGCCCAAACTGAATAGCTGGCCAGGTCATTAGTTTAGATGAACGTGTACACAGAGGTACCATCAAAGTAGAAAAGTTTGTTGAATGCGACTAATGTATGATGAAGAAAAGTGAATTTCCTAAACACTTGAATTAAAACTTTTAAACCACTGGTCAAAAACATTGCTAGCCCCAAAAATCCCAGCGAACCTGATCAATGGTTAAAGAGTTGGTTTGCCATCTTGCGTAAACATCTTGATAAAAGTATTTGGACCACTGGCTAACAATGCATGAGTGTTGGTCCAAAGCATCTTCCCTCTGCTTTCGATACATCGATCTTTCTGCGGGACTGGAGTGTCAGCCGTGCACATGAACTTCGGAGGAGTGACACTGGACTTTCGTTCACTAAGGAGCTGTTACTTTGCAGTGCTGCTGCCTTGTTTGGGATTCTGATGTGGAATTGCCGAAGATGAGTTGTTATAACCATCACTAGGGTACCGTTCACTAATGGAAACCTTTACTTACAATCTAACTAGCTGCCAGATGCGTCACACCTATCCTGTAGTGTTTTATATGGACAGTGCATTAACTTCAGCCTCATCTTTTCTGGTTCTCTTCAGAGAGACCTCCAGACCTGAAATGCAGGTTTTTGCTCCATTTATTTCAATGTTCTTTTTTTCTTTTTTCTCACCTTTATCTCTACTATTTTTGGGACTTCAGTGGTCGATCTTACGATAACTTTCGATCATTGGTTGCCCTCCATCTGGAAAGCTTGCTTATCTGTGATTTTCGTTATTAAAAGATTAGCGAATTCTATATTCACTCGTTCATTAATTCCTGCTTTTATACATTAAAATTGGTAATTATCCTCAACTCAAAAGGCCAGAATACCCAAAAATACATGCTCGTCTTAGAAAACTAGAAAACATGAAGTCCTTAAACATTGGACGCTTTCTGAACAGATTTTTATTTGAGAACAGGGCAAGCATCCTGAATAATTCATACATTCTGCTGCATGTGTGTTTTCTAGTTTAGCCCTGTTAAGCTTCTCTGCCTGGTGGGCCTTTGTAAAGGTTGCCAATGCGTTCTGCCCTCTTCCTTACTGAAGTGTTCAACTTATTTAGCTCTCCCATTACAAATATGTAGACTAACGTAGCATTTAATTAGCTTCTTTTTATTAAAATGATCGCAGTGGAGCAGGGGACAAGATTTGGTTGCTGCATTTGTTTTAAAAGCTTCTCATGCCTGTGTTTATAAAACAGATGCCTTTATGCTGCGAAATGACCTGAGAGTTTGCCCCTTTAACCCTAGCTGTGCCCACGTAGCCAGCTGCAGCCCATCTTTTTCCTGCTTTCGGGCAGTTGGAGGATGGGATCATTCTAGCAGACCTTGTATATTGGTCGGCACGGCTAGCGTTAAACGCCAATGATGAGGCGTGCTTCTGCAAAGTCAAAAAAAGAGAAAACAGGCTTGGAAGTGTAAAATCACAGCTGTAGGGGGCAGGGGTGTACCAGAGCTCTAGTTTCCTTGTCGACCTGCCGGAATGGCTTTTGATGTGTGGAGCAGCGCGGTCTGTATTTCGCAGAGTGCGGCCTGCAGCCTAGCCCAGGGGTGTCAAAGGGCCACCTTATACAGGCCTGTTTGTTCTCAACTGCCAACCCACCCCCCCCTCCCCAAATTGCAATTGGTCCAATCATTTTGAAGTATTAACTCATTACTGCCCATGAATTGGCTCAAGTGCTCACTGGTTCTTGTCTAAATTACATCTATATCCTCTGCCAACATTTAACTGTGGCGGAAGGATGGTGTTGACTGCTTAAATAAGGCTAAAGTTAGGCTGGCGAGACCTCTGAGGAAGAACTGGAGAGACACCCCTTGCCTAGCAGTGGAGCGCAGAGATGGCCGTTTGCAGCCGACAGTCCAGTCTGGGGTCCCAGTAATCTGCAGAGAATCCTCTTTCCATCTCTCTGTCGCCTGGTGTTCTCGCGGAGAGGAGGGCGCGGCCTCCAGCTTTCCCTTCAGCCGCCTCCCGTTCTTTTTCTGAGCCGTGGTGTTGCCTGTCTGCGCCGGCCGAGTGGGGCTGTCAGCGATCCTGTCTGATGTCCTGCACCTCTGTCTGTTCAGTGTTTAGAATCTCCAGTGGGGAAGAGGAAAAGAACCTTGGCTGTTAGTTCTTCTCAGGACCCATCTTTCTCAGGATTAAACCAGGTCTGAAACTACAACCGCCTCATCAATATATCCCTTCCCCGCCCCAAAATTTCATTTTAGGAGTTTTTCCCACCCCAGTTTACTTCATTTTTATTTTTTTAAAGCGGTATTGTCCTTTTTGATTTGATCAATAACCATTAACAGTTGGCATTTAATCCAGACACACATGCTAAACAGTTTTGAGGGATTAACACCTAATCCAGATTGCAGGCATCTGCGAGCAGGTGGGTGAAGGACATGTCTGCATGCTGGATTTGAAAGCGCGGGCAGTGGGTGGGGGAGTGTTATTAATTTTCACAGTAGCTCTGTCTTCGTTGCTCAGTTTGTGTGCTGCTCGGGTAAGTCCGTCTGTGGCTCGACTGTTCACCAGTGTGACAGGCGAGGGGTATGTCGCAACTGGTGGAAGTTTCAGTTGTGCTGACATGGAGAGGTGATGCGATCACCCTTCCCCTTAATCCCGCTCCCTGGCCTTTGTGCAGCGTACTTAAGCTCCGTACTCACCAGGAAATGGAGGTGAAGTGTGAACGGAGATGACTCAGCAGTGTGGTTATGCGTAGAGGAGTTTTCTGGATATGTACCTGGATTGCCAGTGGAATTTCAGAGGTTCCTCCTCGCTGCATGTGAGAGCTGTCACTGAGCCCCCTCTGAAGTGCAGGTCTGTTGCGCAAACACTGCTGATCGTGATCTAATGGACAGTCCTTAAGTCTCGGTCTCTTGCGGCTAGCAGTGCTGCTTGTCCATTAGCCTTTATGCATTTTCCCTGATGCCCGTAGTTATAATGCTGTGCCTGTAGGGGCAGGGATGGGGGGGGGGGTTGAGCTCGCCCGGTGTTGCCTCTCCTCTTAAAGGTCAGCGCGCGGGGCGGCCCCCCTAAAGGAGCTGGTCTGAACCAGCCGGCTGACAGACCGCTGACGTCAGGGCCTGTTGGCTCCCCGCCTGCCCGCTGCTGCTGGCTGCAGGCCAGGATTATGGCGGGATGAGAGTGCAGGGGCTCTGGTACGAGCGTGGAAGCTCTGCCCGGGACTGCAGAACCGCAGCTGGGACTGGAAGGAGGGGCGTGGCCAGTTCTCCCAGTAACCAGTGCCTGGCTCTTCCTCCAGTCTCCCAACACTCATGCTTTGGGGTTTTTTGTTTTTTTTTTAAGTTTACTGTAATTGGACAGAGATTTGAAGGTACCACTGCCTCCTCCTGGCTTTGTATGTTTTTCTCTCTCTCTCTCTCCCCCTTCCCCTGGGTTATGTTTTCTGAGTATTTTCTGAACAATGACCCCTTGGCTGATTGAGCCCAGAAAACTAGTTTCATGCATGTGTTGTGTTCGACAGATGGTAGTTGAGGGCAGTCTGCTGTTTTAACATGCTTGTGCATTTAGTAAATTTAGTCCTGTCCTGCAGATTGTTGAGTGATGACTTTGACTCATTCTCTTTGTCGAGTATCTTGACTTCAAATTCAGTTGACTCAATTTATAGTAATTGTATTTGAAATTTTTTTGTGGGCTGGAAAGTTGATCAGTTATTGAAATATCGCTGATAATTTTAAAAGATTACCTGACTTCTGCTCATGTTTTTACTGGTGCTAACCTGAAACTGTCTGGGGAGCAGGAAGGGGAACTCAGTGGGCTGTTTTCTTTTGACTTGCGATCACTTCCTCCTTTTGACAAATTTTTTTTTTTTTTTGGGGGGGGGGGGGGGGGGGGTGGTTGTGGCTGCAGCGCTAATCACTACCCATGTTTTGCTTGTTTTCAGCAAATGGTGCTTTCAACATTTTCTCTGTGATGCTGACTACAGCAGAATATTTTGTAAATATTTCCACTAACCTGAGTTCCGGGCTTCTAACCTAGAATTTTGTAATGAATTGGGACACCGTTTGGGTTCGGTTTGAGATGGAGCTGCTAAGTTTGTTGGCTGTTAGCATTGTTAGCCAAATAGTATTGTTGTAAGGCAGCCTGCGATTCACAGCCATTGTATTCAGAAATAAGCCATCACTATACCAAATATAAGCACTGAGCCTTAATTCTGTTTGCTCCTTAGAATTTATTTTCATCACATCTTTGTTCTGAATTGATGCAGCCCCCGATGGCTCAGCCCCCAGCCCTGATCTGTGCACTGACTGCTGAAAGATGCCGTATCCAGTGTCCTTGTTAAGTCAAAGGGAGTATTTATAGACTGCAGTGTTCCGTTCTGTTCCGGCTGCTACAGCTGAATGCAAGCAAAGTACTTGAAGGTTTAAGGCAGAGGGTGAGGCAGAGGCAGAGCGCGGGGTTATTGAGCCTCTGTAACGGATGTTTTACTCTCCGAGCTCCAGGTCTCAGCCGACGACTGATTTCTGCGTCATCGTGTGCGTGCACACTTGCTCTTTCCAGCAGGGCTCGACGGATGGAAGTATAATGGTGGTGTATTGTGCTTTGCTAAGGGGATTTTTTTGATGAGGTTAGGCTGAGCTGGACATGTGGCGATCCATGGCTGAGTGGTTCTGTTTCAGCACTGGGGCGCTGTGCATGTTGCGACGCTGATGAGCGGTCGAGGGGAGTGGGGTTGTGTAGTGAGGGTGCGCCCTTGCGTTGGCCCTTTGCCACATTCTGGCTGCTCCATCAGAACATGGGAGAGCCCCCCCAAGTGATGAATATTTTGCGAAAGGCGACTTGGGCTGCTGTTGTCTGGGTTTAAACAGACAGGGAGGTGGGTTCAGCCTGTAAGTGGCTGTCAGGTTCCTGCTGCATCGTTTCTATAGTCGTGCACCAGGGGTCAGGAGGATGAGACGACGGGGATCACCAAGCAGGAAACTGGAAATGGGCAGAACAGCTAGCGGCTCCCATTTCATTCATTCTACTCTGAGAACCGTAAGCAGCGTCAGTAAAATGTCGTCTGCGTGTGTGTTTTGTTTTTTTCCCCCGTCATACAGTTGTTCCTCATCGACTTTGGCCTGGCTAAAAAGTACCGGGATAACCGAACGCGGCAGCACATACCATACAGAGAAGATAAAAACCTCACGGGCACGGCACGCTATGCTAGCATCAACGCACACCTGGGCATTGAACAGAGGTGAGTGTTCATTGTTGCTCATCATTTTGGAACCCACAGTTGCAAATCACGGATACATGGGGCTGGGGTTTGCGTGTGTAGTTGTGATGCATAGATGCTCCATGAGTTTTATTCTGTGCGGCATATTGTAGCACTGTGTTTTGGCAAGTGTGAACATGCATTGGCGGGCATTTTATGGCCTTTCCCAAGCCTTTGGCAGTGGGCGGAGCCTGTTGCTTTATGCCTAGTTGCTGTGCAACCACCACCGCTGCCCTAGAGCCCTAGTTCTGGTTAACGGACTTCTCCGCTCCAAAGAAAGAAGGCTGCTCCACAGAGCACGCTCTAATGCTCCAGAGGCCTCGAGATGAAGCCAATTTGCTTTGCCTGCATGGTGGTCCATCCCTGCTCAGCCCACAGAATCTGAATGCAAATATTTGTGTGTTTGCGCTTCCTGCGCATTGGATAACACTTAGTTTATTTTTTAAATCCTTACTGTGTATCTTGTTCTCTTAACGTTGGATATGCCTCTTCATTGTGTGGTGCCTCACCTCATGTGTTCATCGTTTCAGTCGCCGAGATGACATGGAGTCTCTGGGATATGTGCTGATGTACTTCAACAGGACCAGCCTGCCCTGGCAGGGGCTAAAGGTGGGTGCTCTGGGGCTCTCAGTCCAGCAAATGGCGCCTGAAGATCTCTGCGTTCACTGCTCTGTGTGAATAAACCCTGTGCTTCACACGCACAACCGTCTCCTGGGCTGAAAGTGGAGTCCTGCCCTGTTTTAGTAGCCCTGCTCTGTGCAGAGCCCTCAGAACACAAATGGTTAATGGGGCACGAGGGCTCCGGCTGTCCCCTCGGATGATGTCATTAAAGGAAACTTGTGCTGTGGAGGAATGCTGGGGATTCAAATCCTCTGGACAGTTGCACAAAGCACCTCGCATGTCACTGCACTGCCTGTGGGGTTTGTGTGGCCCAGGAGGCACATGCATGCATACAGTACCAGTCAAAGTAGTAGGGAAACAGTCGGCTGAACAATTTCAAATGTGATATTAAGAATGGGTTGGGGTTTATTATCCCCCGCCAACACGAAGTGGGAGGGGGATATAGGTTTGACCTCCGTCCGTCCGTCCGTCCGTCCGAGATGAAGGGGACAGCTTTACTCAGAAACTACTACAGATACAGTAACCAAATTTGGTGTGTAGCTTCAGACCATAAAGGCCTTGATTGAGTTCGAAAATGAGAAGCCCACGATTGGCGGGGGATGTTGTAGACCATGTCGACTTGTTTTTTTTATTTTTTTTTATTTTGGAAAT
Organism: Gymnothorax reevesii; assembly: GCA_029721435.1. Lineage (NCBI taxonomy): Eukaryota > Metazoa > Chordata > Actinopteri > Anguilliformes > Muraenidae > Gymnothorax > Gymnothorax reevesii. The sequence continues at coordinate 992,639 of CM056586.1, forward strand.
TAAAATATTAAAGGGGAACTCCGGTCAATTTCAACACCAAGAAATTTGATTTTGCCTACACCGAGTTTTGCTCCTGCTAGAGTTTGCACCTAATTGGCTCAAACGGGGCAGGATTTTAACATGCTTTTTAACCTCTTTACAAGATCGAGATGTCATTTCAAGTCCATGGCCATGTTAACTTAACCCTTCCAAGTGACCACAGTGAATTTGACTGCAGTAGCTGACCTAGAAATGCATAAAAGGTGTGCTAATTCACTCAGTGCACATACCTCTGTTTACTTCCTGTGTTCCGGTGAAGTCCACACTAGTCAGTGAGGGCTGGGCAGGGGGTCCGTGAGGGCTGGGCAGGGAACCACGGATCGAGTTCATTCAGGCTTTAGCCTTTGAGCATAAATGTAGAGCCGCAAAAGAAAAGGTGCTGGTTCTGTTCTGCTTTGGGTCACAGGTGTGAAGCGCTGCTCTCATGGGCCTCATTCCCCGTCCCTCGGCCTTGAGTATTTGCAGACCCTGATCCTAGACCTGGAGAATCTGAGCTGACTTGGAGCGAATCACTGTTGCACATTTTCATTTCTCATGCACATGTTCCGCAGGCGGCCACAAAGAAACAGAAGTATGAGAAGATCAGTGAGAAGAAGATGTCCACTCCAGTCGAGGTTTTGTGTAAGGTGCGTACTGCCACCCTCACCTCCTTTCCTGTAACGGCAGGAAGCCATTTTTCTTCAAACGAAGTGTCGAGGCATCTCTGTCTGTTGCTGTACTTCGGCTCGTCTTTAAGCCCAAGCCAGGGATCCATTGTGGGGGGGGAAGGGCTGGTCTAATCCTCACTTCAAATGGAGGCCCTGTAGCCTCTGGCGTTCACCTGAGTAGATGAAGGTTGAGGTACAGTGCGTGTGCACACTGGCAAGCCGGCTGAAATGCCCACGTGATGTACGGTCATGTTGACCAGCTTCAGGTTGGGTAATCCCCCTGTAAGCAGTCACGAAGCCTACGGCCGGAGTTAAAATGCAGGCCTGGAGCCTGGAAGCTGACTGCTCGGTAGACAGACATTTTGTGAAATCTTGTTTGTCCTTGAATTTTGTTGACTCTAAAGCCCATGTTTGTTTGCTGTGCCATGGCTGTCTTGCTTGGAATTGTTTGAGGTGTTTGTGCTATGGAAGTTAAACTACATTCTAGAACAACATTCAAAGACAAATGCCAACATTAGAAAGGTCCCTGTTGGATAATGTTTGATTAGGGTGGTCTAGGCGTACAGGTTAGTCTTTAATTAAGTTTATTCTCACCCGATCAGCTCTTTAAAGTGTGAGATCATGAATGTGATTAGATTGTCCTAGCACAGTGGTTCCCAAAGTAGGGGGCGCCGAGCAATTGCAGGGGGGGGGGGGGCGCGGGGTGAGGGAAGCAAATTTTCTTTCCCCCACTAGAGTTCCAGATACCAACAGAAAATTAATTGAATTCAGCACATCAGCAACCTTGTTCCGGACCACTGAAGGAGTGTCTTGAGACAGTTGAATTTTTTCTGTCTTTACTGGCCTTGCTCCGAGGTACGGTCTCAGAACCACTGACTGCACTGTCCATTCGCTGCCCAGAATACTGCGATTACATCGTAAATGCATGCCTTACTCTCAACATAACTGTTGGCCAAATCATTCATCTAGCCTGCCATTTTCGTTAATAATTTATGAATGTAGTTGTTCAAATATGCGAAGCTGGTAAAATGAGCTGGTTACAATAAATGTAGTCTCGCGATACCCAACTCGCTGCTTTTTATCCTGCACTGATCATTTCAATAATAAACTACTTAGTGACGCCGAACAAAATCCGATGAATATAAAGCAGAAATAACCGAGATTGTGTCATCTTATTCTCGATAATATGAATGCTCTGTAGGTCTAGCCGCGCTACTGAACGTTCCAAACATATCGGCAGGTTTGGCAAGTGGTGTTCGTGATTTTTTTTTTTTTTCCACACTTCGCTGTCGGCTGTTAATATAGGTTGATTATGGTGCTTTCTTTCTGCATCATAGAAACACAATTTTAAGTAGATGGCTAAACTCAGGCAGAGGGGTGTGATACAGCCTAATGATTTTCTACTTTAATAGAGGTTTTGCATTATTAAATCTTTGTGTCCTTCATTTGAAAATGCGGTGGAGGTTTCCAAACCTGCTGATCATTTTTAATGTTTCCAGCTAGGCTAGACAAAAATCATCTGTTCAGTGCATTCATATTTTCTAGAATAAACTGACGTGATCTCGGTTTTTTTTTTCTTCAAAGTGCAAGGCCAGTGAAGCGAGAATTTTCACTGTCTCTAGATGCTCCAGAGGTCCGGCACAAGGTCGCTGACTGGCTGTATGCAAATAAGTTTCTGTTTGTGTCCGGAACTGTAGTGGGAAAAATAAATTCACGCGCAGCAAGATTGAATGATTAAATAAATACAGTAAATGACACTGCTACCATAACATGGACAACTACTTGCCGGAGCTCCCACGCAAACACAAAGCAGCGGACGAAGCCCCGCCAAATCTGCTTCTAAAGCCGTTTCCTTCCGAGGCAAAGACTATAAAATATGACGACACACGCATCTCCTTCGGCTTCAGCTGTGCAGCGGTGGGACCGCAGTCTGTTGTCTGTCTTAAACAAACACCTAAAGGTTTGGTTTTTTTTTTTTTTCCCCCTTTCCTCTCGGGGAGTTGGTCATGTTTTTAAACCCATTTTTGCAGAGGGGCAGTTTTTCAAAAATGCATCTATAGTAATGTTGAATATTTAAAAAAAAAAAAACCTATTACAATTGAAATAATTACATCGTAAAGGCGGTTTATTTATTTCTCATTCTAAAAGTAGTTGTAGTTTATAACAACCTGCAGTTTATGGCAATTTACTTTTATTTTTTCAAAAAAGGCTGAGGTTTATATTAATTGCAATGTGTGAAATGAACTGCATTGGACTCTTAAAGCAATATGTGTGCGTATGTCTGTTTTTTTTTTTTTTGGGGGGGGGCGGCAAAAATGTTCTTGCGTTCAAACGGGGACCCAGCAGAGAGAGTTTGGGAACCACTGTCCTAGCAGGACATTCCTGCTGATGTCAGTTTATCTACTGGTACTGTAGCTTCTAATGGAATTCACTGAAGCGGAAGAACTTGAATGAACAAGACAATCATTGATAAGATTTTCTAGATGGGCTTCATCATGTTCTGAGCACGTCAGTATAATTTTTTTTCTTTTTCCTTCAAACGCCCACCCGCGCACCCTTGGGCCACAGGGTTTTCCAGCGGAGTTCGCCATGTACCTGAACTACTGCCGCGGGCTGCGGTTCGAGGAGGCCCCCGACTACATGTACCTGCGACAGCTGTTCCGCATTCTCTTCAGGTGTGCACCATCTTTCCCTTCTTTCTGGTCATTTTCTTTCAGTGTGAGCAAATCGAATAAAATATGGTCCCCTCCCAGACCATTCTGGTGTTCGCAATCCCAAAGCAGTACTTTCTGTTCACATTTTGTGATATTGATGCTGCGGCAATACCACACTTAATTGCCTCTGTGAATTTAGAAGTCTTTATCAACAATGGAATTGCACTTGCAGGATTAGTGCGTATTGGCAGGAAATTGCCTAAGTACCACAAAAAGATAAACATTTTTGCTTTTTCATTTCCTCTGTGTGCCAATGCTTGCAGTAAGTAATGTTTTCAGTGAACAACAAGTCGGACTGAGATGAGTTTGCTACCTTGTAATGTCAGTCATTGATGGTGGGCAATTATACCTGGAGTATTACCATGGAAGATCTTATTTTTTTATATATATTTTTTTAAATCAATGTGTACGTCTTAATGATGTCAAATACCTAAGATTTGAGTGAGGTGCTGCATGTGAGAAGACAGCTGAGGTCTTTTGGTGGGGGTGGGTGTGGAGGTGGGGGGTTCTTCAGGTGCAGATGGATGTCACTACAAAGGGCCGCGACTCCAGTTGTGCCTGTGTTTTCCAAACAATTAGAGATTGTGGCAGCTGCTGCTACGTGACGGTGCTCTGTGTCTCGCAGTATTGCCGGCGCACTGGTGAACGAGTGAGATTTGTATAAGGTGACCTTGATGGCGGTGACCAAGTGTTTGATCATCTTACGCCAACAAATGTAGGAATCAGTACTTGCCTCGTCTGTTCAGGAATCGCAGCATACTCACTCACATGTCGCGCAGCAACGAGCTGCAGGCCTGTGCATAGCAACCTAATGTCTGGCAGCCACTTGAATTGGTTCATATTGTCAAGAATGCAAACTTTTCCATTTTATCCTTCGTGGGAATGTATGGGGGAATGCTGCAGGTCAGTGCTGTAGACAGTCCCTTCTGATGCCTCTTGACCAACACTTTTTGAAACATTTTTATTTATTTATTTATTTTTTCCCCCCCCTATTAGTTTTTAAAGGGGGGTAGACCTCACTAACAATAGAGCACCAACCCTGCTAATTTGGCCCAAAAAAAACTGATTTGTTAGAACCATGAATTAGATTTCCTGGAGTACAGGGATGACATCTGCAGTTGGGGGAAACCAACTTTCCTAGTTTTGTCCAAATTGTAGTTTTTTTATTGGCTAATATCGGTTGATTTTTAAAGCATTAAGCCATTAATGCAGGAGGCGTGTCGCGGGTGAAGCTTTTTCTGCTCTTTCCTTCCCCTCACTGTAGTGTGTGTGTGTGTGTGTGTGTGTGTGTGTGTGTGTGTGTGTGTGTGTGTGTGTGTGTGTGTGTGTGTGTGTGCGCGTGCGCCTGCGTTTGTGGACGTTTGTGTGTGAGTTGGCGGTCGGCACAAACTCCCATTTGTTACCGGGACCTACTGCTTGGTCGCAGCTGCAGGTCGGCTTCTCCTCGTACCCTGTTGTAGTGGCCCGGTATCCTGCTCTGCTCAGATTTGATTAGCAGTGGCGTTGGAGAGAGATCCTCCTACAGAATGCCTGACTCTCAGCGCTTCGGTCAGAAAGGGAGTGAACCTTACCCCCCCTCTCCCCGCAGGACCCTGAACCACCAGTACGACTACACGTTCGACTGGACCATGCTGAAGCAGAAAGCCGCCCAGCAGGCTGCCTCCTCGGGCGGCCAGGGTCAGCAGGCCCAAACCCCCACAGGCAAGCAAACTGACAAACCCAAGAGTAACATGAAAGGTTAGTAGCAAACGGCCAAGCGACGTTGTCAGTGCAAAAACGGAGACACCAATTGCTTTCTTTTTTTGCCCCCCCCCCCCCATTTCCTGCCCCTGTAGGTTTCTAAAATGCACAATGCAGTGGATTTGGATTATCCTCTTACCCCCCCCATCCCCCCCCCCCCAAAATACAAAAAAGTAAAAACAGTGTTAGTTCAAGGAAATGCCCAAATGTTTTCAGATTCTATTTTTTTTTTTTTTCAAGGAGAAATTCAATTGGTCTGTCTTGCAGATGCAAAGACGTCCTTGGGAAATTTGACTACTAACTTTGAACAAAAGTGTCTTTATTCTTCTTTGGGATGAAGGGGTGGCTTTATATTTGCAATCTTTTGACTCAAATTTGAGTGATCCCTCCCTTGAATTAACCTCTTTCCAAATGGGAATGATACACGTAACTTAATATCGATTTCCCTCAATCCTTGTTCCTGGATCTAACACTTGTTAATTGAAGGCTGGTTAAGGAAACCAGTGAGTGGGTCTGAAATTCTAACCACTGACTAACAATGACATTTCTGGTGTTGGCGGATCCGTGAAAATTCATTGTGTTGGTGGGTTATTGGACGGTTTCATTCCCCCCCCCCCCCCTTCCGCTGTCCTGCAGTCCCCATTTATGCCACATGTTGCCCTGTGATTTAACCCTTGCCTTGTCAATTCCACTTCTAGGTTCTGCAGTAGGTTAGGGGCCGACGGACACCACAGTTACCTCAGATGAATGAGGATACCATCATGTCTCCAGAATGCCCCCTCTTCTCTCGCTCTCATTAGGGCTCTTTCCATGTGCTTTATATTTTCCATTCAGATGAGGCCTGTAGCTGCACTGGTGCAGGGAGTTGCATTTTCGAGCTAAAAGTGTCTGCCCCCCCCCCCATTCACATGTCAAGCTGTCCTCGCGAAGGCTAAATGTTTGCCACTGTTGGGTTATTATTGAAATTATGCGTATGATGACATGCCCATGAAAAAGAAAAGGAGAGTGGTTGCCACATGTGACTTGATAGCTTAGCCCTACCCGTGAAGACACATCATCCTTACAGCTGTTGATGTTTCGGAGAGACGGGTTCTTGTGGTTGCGTATCCCCTTTGTGAAGGGCGAAGAGCTTCAGCTGATGTTTCCCACCGTTGGGCTGTCTGACGGTCTTCAGTACTGTTATCCAAGTGCTTTTCTTTCTCAACGGAGGGGCAACAATGGAGCCATCAGCCCGTACGTTACCTGGCAGCAAAGCTGATCCCGATCAGTCGCGATCGAATGAGGTGCTCTATGCTCTGCCTCGACTTAACCGTTTGACCGCTTAATTATTCTTTTTTTTAAGTAGAATACTGGCACTCCTCTCAAAATATTTCCCATGTGGGACTCTTCAGCACTGATCGATCAGATCAGAATTTCTCGCTCCTCAAAGCCAAGCAGGTCAGCTTGATTTTTGCCATCACTGTCAGGAAACGACCGATCCAGGTCTTCAGCATTTTCATCATTAAAATCACTGCCATCACTTCACAAAATCAACAAAACATAAATATTGTTATGATAAATTCATAGGATGACTATGTACAAAAGTAGTTCAAAGAAATTATTACAATGCACACTCAGGGGCGACTGACGGCTAACCTCAAACGTGGCTGTGTAAATACTAAAATCTGATTGGTACGGTGAAATACACCGAGCCCCCAGAATGTATTTTGCTGTGACTAGCAGTTGTGGCTGGAAACTTCTTCCCGGCTATAGCCGCGATCAGCAATCGTTATTTTTTTTTTTATTTTATTTTTTTTTATCGCGCTTTAGCCGCGACTAGCACTTAAAGGTTATTATCCTGTTGATTTTAGGAAAGATCTTGAAAGCGGTATTAAATGGTTGAAGTGGAGCTCAGTCCTACGTCCCTGAGCGCCGATGAACCTGCTCTACTAAAGTCAGTCGTTCACATTCTGACACAGCAGACCTCATCCCAGCAACTGCAGCTATCACTAGGCTGCAAATTTCGAATGGTTGGAACCCTGCCTTTCCTTGAGGAGTGGGTTCATTTGCATCGAAATAATCGACAGAAATCTAACGTGTAGTGCCAGTGTCTCGCTGCGTCTGTATGCCCCCTCACTTCGGGTCCGGAGAGAAGCTTGTAAGGCTTTAATTATGGATATTTGTAATAAAAAAGCCATGACGCTCATATGCTTTCATGGTTCGTCCCACAGAGGCGGTAAACAAGAGCCTTGGAGAAATAGCAGCAATAAATAGTTTATTTTTTTATTTTTTTTTTTATTCTCCCCCCCCCCCCCCCCGATGACGCCGTGTTGGAGCAATCCTGCGTGTGCGTTTGCTCGCTCTCTGACCGGCCTTTGCACCACTCTGCAGCCGCTCCTGAAGGCCTTGCTCCAATGCACCAGGTGTGGGAGCGGAATAGATTTACTTGTATCTTTTACTTTAATCCAGAACTTTTTTTTTTTTCCCTGTGGCACTGTAGAAGAAACGCCGTCACTTTTCTTCTGGAAGAAGCACTTGCTCGAGGGAGGAGTTTAACCCGTTACAGGAGGGCTTCCTACACTTGAAGGGGACCCATTATGCTGCTTTTTTTTTTATCCCCCCGCATTATATATATATAGTGATCAGTGTCTGTCCGTCCGTCCGTCTGTCTGTAATAAAATCGTTTCCGGACCAGAACTATACCACTTACAAACAACAATTTGGTATGGAGCTTCTCCTTATGGTCTAGTTGTGCCTTTTGGGGGTTTCGGTCCGTCCGTCTGTCCACACAACCTGTAGGTTACACAACCTACAGCCGGGGGGATCCGCCATTGCCAGATGGCTCTTGTTTTTCCTAGTTATGGTTTTCGTGGATGCCCAAGAGGGAGATGAATAAACATTCTAGTGAAAACAAAAAATGGAAAATTCCATCATTTCTTGACGTAGGATTCCTGTCATTCCTAACCCTCTGAAAAATGGGCTGTTCCGAGTGGTTGTTCCCTCCATAAAATGAGCTCTATTCTGATAGGCCAGCGAACAGGGCATCTAGTCAACAGGGAGCGACGATGGCTATTGGCAAGTCTCCAGATAAAGATGATTGAATGAGTAGTTTGGAGGAAGGAAGCATTCCATCCCCTCCCTCCCCTGTCTTTCTGTATGTGTCTGGTAATCCCCCTCCATTATTATTATCGGATTGCCCTTGAAAACCCCCCAGAGGTCTTTCATTGGTTTTCACATCCAATTATGTTTCTTGCATCCAATCAGTGTGAACAACCCACTTAGTTCTGGTATATATTTGTAAGTTCCAGTTCTATGAGACTCTTCTGTTCCAAGGGAGCCAGACTTCAGCTGTTAGTTTTTGTTCAACAATTTCTAAAATATTCCCTCACAATTAGACCAGCATGATTAAATTTGAGATGACTATTGGCTTTAATCATCCGGTTCCACGACAGTAGCTGGCTACATAGCTAGCTATTAAACTAACTACATAATGAGTATGGGAAAGTCATGTTTGTAGGCTTAGTAAGGATGGCCGTTATGGTGAAAACATACTACATCAACATGGCCTGAATCAAATTTGCTGTTCATCGCCATCGGCTGCTCTTGGGCATTTCCAGTAGGTGTACGCCGAACTCCGGGATACCAGAAGTGCTACACTGATGATCATACCTGACATGATGCACAGCAAAGGCGAGATTAAAATAACCAATTTGGCTCCCACGGGCGACCGGACTGTCTAGTTTGAATAGCGGCTCAACTATATTGAAAACGGACTGGATTCCATGGAAGTCGCCCAAATTGGTTCTTCTTGACGTGTCCCCTTCATTGACTCTGGCTAACCTAGCGACAGTTTTTACCCCTCAGCCCTTTGTTATACGCTGGAGCGGGAGGTTGGGTGGTGGCTCCATAATTTATCTGGGCCATATCTCCGAAAGCGTTGGCCACTGGAGCTACAAATTTGGTGTGCAGTTTCTTTGTGAGGGATAGGTGTGCAATGTATGGGTCATTAGTTGATTTGACCGTGGCACGGTGACATTGAAATTAAAAATTTTTCCAGGAGTGTTAGCCACAGCAACTTCAAACTTGATATGCAGGTTTCTTTTTTGAGGTACTGTACAGATCACATCAAAACCGAATTTTATCGCGGTAGGGTCGGGAGAACGTAACCGTAACTTCTGAGCAACATGAGGGTAGAAACTCGGTAGGTTGTCTTGAGAGCACGGCGCAGGTATACAAAGCATTTATAAATATTGTGCTCAGTCACGGAACGCGGGATACACATCACAGGTGGTTCAGCGTGTATCTTATTTCATTTTAAACTTAAAGCTGAGGTTATATATTTTTTTTTTTTGCAGGTCCGCACTAAATGCAAAAATAGGGAATCCCCATTGAAGGTTTGACATAGGGTATTGGGGTTCCAGTTCTCGTTTTCCAGACTCACTTCAGCTTGGCAGATACATTATTTTGACAGACTTTGTGTGCAACAGAATAAAGATGTTTTATGTAGAGCGCTGTGGTGTCTGTACCCATTTTCACCTTCCTTTGGATAAATGATAAATTTATAAGGAATTTTGCAACTTACGTTTTTTACAAGATAAAAAACGAGTCTTCATTTATTTTCTGTTTCCTCATTTCAAGTTTCATACAGACACACTCAAAGTTACAAAGGCAACGATATAAGACCATGCATATTCTGAGAGCCAGTAGCCTTTCAGTTTTAGGTGCATAGTGTCTGAACAGAAACCAACACAAATCAGCCGCTCTGTCCGCTGGACTTTCAGCGATGCCTGTTCTCAGCTCACCTCACACTGGTGTACCTGTAAATATACTACAATACATTTTCTGTTAACTTCTCTTAACTTCTTAATGCCTATAGTTGCCATTAGCGGTTGGATCAAAGAATTCTACCCACCGGTAAAGATGTGTGGTCATGCGGAGTCTGTCAGTTAAGGTAACCACATGTGGTCAGGAACTGTTTTCTTACCTGGCGCCGCCTAACGATCACTGTCTGCAGTTAAAAGGCTTACAGCATTAATCTCTCGAAACGAGTTAGTCTGGTGGTAGAGTAGCGATTCAAAGATGGCAAGACAGCGCTAAGTTAGGGAGCGTTCTCGCGATTTTTTATTATTTTTTTTATTTATTTTTTCTTCCATGTTTTGATGTGAGCTCTGTGGTACTGTGCAACGTAAGGGTCATTAATGGATTTGACCTTTGACCTTGGCACAGTGACGCTATAAAATAATTCAGGGCTGTGGGGTTCTGTTGGCGCTCAGCGTTGGCTGGTTTATTTTAGTAAATTTAGTCGCCTGCTAGTGACATTGAATTCAGTTTAGATATGAACAAAAATTTGAAACGCCCATCTGCAGATTCTCCTTGAAAATAAATTGCAGTGAAAAAATGAGTTTTTCACATGTCCCCTGTAGTAGAATGTCTCATTGCTCAAGTTCTCGATTAGCTACGTAACTCCTGTTACTAAACCCGCACCCACTCTGGTCCTCTCTGGATAAGTCTGAATACCTCTCCTTTATGTTGTTTGGCTAAAAAATTTGCGGTTAATTAATAGAATACTCAAATACAAGTGTAACATACTGCTGATGGTATGGAAGCAGTGGGCCTCTGGGACGGAGACTTGAGTAGAGGAAGAGGAGAGGAAATGTGTGAGACCGTGCTGTGCAGTGGGATCGAGAGGGTTGAAATGGCTGGTGTTCGTTGCGAGCACTGTCCCCTTAAGGGCGGAGAATAATCTTCCCAGCGAAGAGGTGAAAGCCCTCAGCTCAGAATTAAAATGGAACCTAAACACTCTGCAGTACTGGAGCTTGAAAGAACTCAAGCTGGTTTCTTGGATACTGATTAAGTTGACCATTATATTACCCCATTACAATGTAAGCATTGTTAAAGTGGGGTTGCATTTCTGGCCTCCTGCGTAATTGCACAATGAGCACAATAAATTAAATGTATTCACAGTGAGCAATTTAATCTTAAGAGTTAACACAAGCAGCCTGAGTATAAGCCTGTAGGGCTTTGCTAGCGAGTGAACTCATCCAGGCATCACCAGAGATTTATTTATTCATTTATTTATTTATTATTTAAAGGTTTGACTTCAGTCTGTTCCATGAGTGGGCCCACATTGTACACTGTGAGCCCTTGGCTATTTCTGTGTAAATCAGCTGTCACCCCCCCCAGCTGGAGTATAAATGGTCCACCCCAACGGCGTCGAGTCACAAGCTGTTAAACATGGCTTTATACTTGATACATAATCTAATCTCCTTATTTGGTCATTTTAACCTTTGCCCTGGTTATCTCTATGCCTTCAAAATGTTCAGATGGTGTTTTTATCGTAGTGACGGCGGGTCTGTCTGCAGAGGAGACCAGCCCATATGATGTGTGGCTTTGCTTCATTTGATACTTTACCCACTGAAGTGCACCGACCCCTGACCTTATAGGGCCAGAGGACTCCCAGCAGCACTCGCTTGGAGCAGAGGGTGGCAGCTTGGTAGCTGAGAACAGGTCTGGACAAACCGGTTCTCCAGTCAAATACTTGCCTCAAGGTTTTGGTTGCGAAATGCAGCGGTGTTTGTCCCCCCCCGCCCCTCAGTAACAGGTCCTCCAGGAAGCCTTTGCTGAATGGGGAAGGGCGGGGTGTGTAACAGATGGTCACGTGTGTAGAATTGAGCCGCCCTTTCACCTCATTTCCCGTCTGTCCTTTTACATCCGCTTGTCTCTAGCGACACCGTGAAATGACACCTGGGCTCTTTGAAACATTGAGGTGTTTAGGTGCCAGTGGAAGCACTTGGCCCGTTGCAAAGATGGCATAAATGTGCCCACAAGCTGGACGGTTTTTGCAAGCAGAAGGAATACTGGACCAGAGACTTGAGTATCTTTACTTGAGATCCAGCTGCGGCCTGAGAAGACCTTTGATTTGAGCCTAGGAAAGTTCAATGACATCGTCAGTGTTCGCCCGCCACTGCTCAACTCCAGCTCGATGATCCTCGCCCGTTTGCATGGTGTTCCATCAGAGCTTGTGTACCTCCAGCGCTCCGATGGAAATCAAGTACAGCCTCTCAACTGAAACCATTTTATACTGGGCCCTGATGCATTCGTGTACAGACTCGACCGGTTATTAATCGTCACTGCAGGGCGAGGCCGGCATGCGTCAGATGCAGCTCTGTGCCTTTTCATTTGTCCTGGAAGTCTGGGAATAATGAATTATGAGATTAATACAGCATAGGCATATGTGGCACAAGACTGCCCATCCTGTGTGAAGTGGCTTAAAACGGTTGACCAACAGTGGCATAACCTTTTTGAGTCAAGGGAAAAAATTATTTTTGGAATAGTCACACACAAGGTAAAACTGCAACAATCGGGTCCGTACTGAGAATTTTCACCCCCCCCCCCCCCCCCCCCCCCAACCCTTGCTTTGTTCTTTTGGCAGGACAGCCTTGACTTCCTGGTAATCATGCTGTAGCCCTTCAAACGGCATTAATAAAGCCACATAAATGTTTGATTCACCCTCTGCAGTGCTGTGCTGCTGTGGATCAGAGCTGATAACTGCATTCTTCTGCTCTGTAACTTTTGACCTCCTCGATGACGTGACCTTCACCCTCCCCCAGCTGAGATTTTGATGAAACCTGACACTATTAACAACCTTCTTCCTTTTCCATTGTCTCTCTCTCTCTTTCTCCTGCAGGTTTCTGAGCATTAAGACAATGTCATGAAGCAGAGCAGACTGGTCGTAGCAGGATTTGCCTTCCAATCACACCCCGGCATCTAGGATCAAATTCACCAGAACCTGCCAGGCATTGTGGGCTACCATTTTTCGCTGTTAAAGAACTTTTGTTCCAATATACTATATATGTAATCAGTATATATAGATAAAATGCGCGGCATCTATCTATATATTGGTATGTATATACTATATACACTGAACGCAGGCTAGATATGGAGCTTTGAAGCTGTAGCCTTTTCTATTGTCCTGTTCCTAAAGACTTTTTGTTTCTTTTAAAAAAATGAAAACTATATAAAATGGTTGGCTCACAGAGGGTATAATTGTGCAAATGCCAATATTTTCCCACCGTTCCCTCATCAGTAAAGAAGTGCTCGGGTTCACCCCAATTTATCACTCATCAGAGAAGCATTGTCCCTTTCCGTGTGGCCACTGCGTGGCGTGAACTCTTGACACCTTTGGGCTTGTACGGTTTCAGTTTGTGATGTGATTCCCCTGACACACTCCGACTATTATCGGTTACTGTGTTTTGGGTGATACCTGACACCTATGGGTCCGTACAGTCCTCCGTTCGCGTGCCGTGATCTCTGACGCTCATTGGCCATCACAGTCACGATGTGTGTGGTGTGTTCGATGCGCATCGGGTCCTCACCGTTGGATGTATAACATTTGAAATGTACATTTTTTTTTTTTCCATCATTTTTTCCTCATTCTTAAGTGAAATGGAACGATGTAAAAGTCATCATTATGAATGAATATTTGAATCCTGGATATTACTAAGCAAACATTGGGTTACTTTTCTCCATAAAGGTCGTTATGACTGCCTGCTGATATGTGCTAGAGGAGCTTCTAATGTGAAGATTTAAAAAAGAAAAAAAAAAAAAAATTCTAGTGACTACTAGGTTTCTCTATAGAACGCTGCATTAACTATATTGTACTTGGTATATTGAATTCTGAAAAAAAATAAACTCCACAAAAGCATATTCATTACCGATTAGGCATCACTTGACTAAACCTGTATGTAAATTGCTTAGATGAAAATTGTATGCATCCATGATCAGTTTTTTCCCTCAGATTTTATTGTTTCAGTGGCTACGAGTGAAACTTTCATTCATTTATTACTCCGCTGCCCTCAGTGTTCCGTTCTGAGACTGAAGCGAATTGTTCTTGCTCGACCTCAGCCTCACCCTTCCTCTTATCATTTTATATACATGTATACGCTTTTTTTTTTTTTTTTTTTTTTTTTACCAGTAAGAATTAACTTCCTCCTTCAGTTTTGTAGTTTAACTTTCCCTCTTTTAAATTGAATTTTTTTGGGGAAAGGGTGTTTTCCTTGCTTCTTCCTGCGGTGAAGCAAATCTTGTAAAATATCTCTGGGACTGCGATTGAGAATTTCGCTGCTGTTTAGAGTAGCGATCTCTTCCTCTTGTTCCTTTTTATTGAGAAAGTGTGGGGTTTTTTTTTTCTATATGCGTTGGAGTCTTGTAAAGAGAAAGCCGGATTGATTTGAATGGTCAGTCTTTAGCCACAGCTGATGCACACTGGTAGTTTGTTAGGGGGCTGATTTCTTTCTCACACCCCCCTCCTGTCCCTCAGTTTCCCCCCAGACTCGGCTCAAGGTATTTCACTGCTGGACATTCTATCAAAGTGTAATTTATTCCCTTTTAGCATGTCAGAATAAATTAAAACGACTTGTCAGAACCACTGTCCCAGTCTCTATAATTTGAATGGAATACAGCAAACTTGTCCCTTTGGTGAAACTTGCCCAACTCCATATTTTTTTCCATCCAAACTTCTCCATTCATTCCTGTCTTCGCTGTATTACATCGGTGTTTAAGAACTACCACACGACCCCTGCATTATTAGCATTTTCTTTAAGTGTGTGATGGGGAAGGGTGTTTTAAAATGGGGGAAATCAACTTGTTTATAATTGGAAAAATATATCAATTTGGAAAGGAATATCCTCTGGAATTGAATTGAATTTTGGCAAAATGGGTGAATTTGTAGACATGATTCAAAGGTGTTGCTGTTATCTAGAGGAGCAGTTCCTGTAAAATGATTTATTGTGGGGGGTGGCGGGTAGCTATAGGTGCTTGTGGTGGTGTTTTACCAATATCCAGGATTTATATCTGTAAATATTAAAAATGGCTTTAAATTGCAGTTGTGGAAATTTGTTTGTGCAAATCACATGATCACCAGCAGCTTCTATTGGTGTCTGTCTGTCTGAACTTAATTTTCTTTGTGCATTGAGGTATAAATGTTACTCAAGTGTTCTTACGTGCTCGATTGAGCCTTTTTTTTTTTTTTTTTTTTTTTTTTTGCTGTTGTGTAATAAAATGATCCTCTTGCCCTCATTTCATTCGGTATGGTCTGGGGGGTTAAAGTTTTGTTCCATCTTAAGTCTAAACCAATTGACACTTGCTTTTCGAGGAGCTAAATTGAGTGTTGGTCACTTCAGTGAACTCTGAGCTAAAGTAGTAAACAGTGGCCCTAAAAAATTCCCACGAGCCTAAATTCTCATTGCATTGCGTGTGAGATGTAAGCCGAGCGGGGCCCTCTGTGGCCTCATTCTATGGCAGGATTGGAGGACACTGCAAGCAACTCAGTTTTGCTCTTAGGCATCACATGAAGTTTCATTTATTTTCCCTTAAACACGCTACAAAGTCTGTTCAAATGCATGTCGTGTCCGACCTCTCTGTTGGCCATCACACTTGCCTAATGCAAACTGGAAAACCCAAGTTCCTGTTGTCATTTCAACGGTTCCTGTTTGTTCACCAGAAAATGTGAGGCAATTGTGCAAGTGTTCGCACTTAGGAAATTTACTTGCCTGTATCTTGTTCTGTGACCATTTCACTTTGAATGCTCTGTTGGCCAAACAAAAATGGTCCCAGTGAAATGGGCCAGAAGCCTGAAAATGTCTGAACAGAAAGTCATCAAACAATAGTGGCGCAGAAGAGGACCTGGAACCAAGTTCCACTGAAAAGTTTAGAACCTGTTATTTGGAGTTGACATTTGCAGTTGATTAATTTCTGCACTCTGCATGTGTTTTTACTGAACCCCCCCCCCCCTTTGCTCAACAACATGGGGCCATTTTCTGACACAGTTGTGTGGGATGGGGGATAGTTTGCTTTATATGGAAGGCATTTTTTTGTCCCACCTTGAAATTGGTCAGTTGGGGACGAGGTGGGGCTTGACTGTGTCTGTAAACCAAAGAGTGGTTTATCAGCACAAAAAACTGGTGCAAACTCCATACTTCTACGATTTTAAGGGAATCGTGCTCAGAGCTGAAGAGTGGAGTCAGAATGCCGACTGGAGAGGCCAACCGCAGAGGGCTGCTTACCACATTACAGGCCACAATGTTCAAGGGGAAAAAAACATTAAAATCTAATCTGAATGACTAACAGGGATGCTCCCCAATTAAGAAATGAACTGTAACATTGCTAAATTCCTGGACTTGTGGGTGTGGTTTCTGAATCACTGCACTGGAACTGGATATTCAAATAATCACAGATCACTTCCTGTTTGTTCTACAAGTAGTGCACTTGTGCTTGAGGGTCTGTGGGGTGTGCACAGGTCTTGGAGCAACGCGTTAGGTGCCAAGGCGGCAGTTATTCTATTCATGCCCCCCCTCGTTGTAATCTGGCTTGTCTCATATGGAACATTATTGGATTCAAAAGAGAAATTAAACATTCAGGGTGGAAAAAAATGTCAGTTTTGTAAAGCCTCCTGATGTTTCTAATCTCCCAGTGTTTCATCACCTGCCATCAAAAGGAGAGGTTTCGTAAACCTAACACGATGGGACTCATGACTACTCAAATCTGTCCAGGAAACTTGGTTGGCCTCGATCTTATGTGTGTGCTTCGCCTACCAGTGAAGGAATGTCCTTTGCGAAAGGGTGTGGACTCTTAGGAACTTGAGTAGTTTGGGCTTGGGTGGGAACACCTCTGATACAGTCCAGTAGTTCCCAAAATCAATCCCTAGGACCCACTGTGTGCCAGTTTTTGCTGTAGTTAATTTTTCTTGAATGTACTGTTCATTTTTATAGGAATTATCCTTTATTTTACTGGGGAAGTCCTATTGGGGTTGAAGTGCAGCGGGACGGGACAGAGGCAGTTAGATCAGGGGATGATTAGGTGGAAGGTTGAAAAAGCAATGTTGAGAATTTAGTCATGACACCAGGTAACCCGCCCCACTCGAAGAGTGTCATAGGAACTTAAATGACCACAGTGAGTCAGGATCTCGGTCAGGGTTAGAGTTGGAGATCTCAGGATCTCATTCGACAGACTGCTTTTCATTCAGTACAGTGTCCCCATCACTGCACTGGTGCATTGAATTATTCCACCAGAGGGAAGATCGCAACCCACTGGCCACCAACACCTCTTCCAGCAGCAACTTAGTTTTACCAGGTGCTCTTCTAACCAAGCCCGCACCTACCCAGCTTCAGTCATGCAGCTGGAGCAGACTGAGTGATGGTATGGTAGTGGGATTAGTTACCCAAAAGTTTTATCTGGTCAGAAATGGTGGCGGGGGGGGGGGTTTGCATTGGAGTGGCAAATTGTTGCTGATAACTGATTGATTAATTAGTGAAAATGTGGATGTAGGTTCTCAAAAATAGCCCTTGTTCTTTTTAATGATGAGCGAGGGGGAAATAATCACTTATGCATTGTCATAATTAGGATCCTATTCATTCACCTTTGTCTGGGTCAAGTACCCATTTTGCAAGTGTTTCCAAGAAAGCGCTACTTTACCCGACATGACATGGCTATGATGGGCAGTGGAATAGTCCCACCTGCACAGTACTCCTGTATACTGATAAAATGCCCCGTTGCTGTTTTGAGTCTCTATTCTACCTCAGGTCTGTTGTCTCTTCTCTTTGTCCACTGGTTGCACTTCACCTTCAAATTTGGTTTCCACTCGTTAAATCAGCGTTTCCCAGCCCTGCTCCTGGAGTACCCCTACCCCGCGCACAATACACTGAACAAAAATATAAATGTACGAACCAAAAATGCTGAGTTAAATAGTTAAATATTTTTATTGGTCTTGTTATTGTAATTAAGCTTTGGCAATATGTATTTTAAAATATGTCATGCCAGTAAAGCAAATTGAATTGAATAGACCTATTATGAAATATGCCCACAAATAGTGTTTATTGGTGTACTGAATGATTTGTTTTGCTCAATTCTGACCCACTTCTTATTGACCACTCCCTGTGAGATAATGCACTCACTGGGTTATTCCGCCCCTGAGCTGCATAGAGCATAACATTGAGTCGGTCAGTCAGCGTGACTAATACACAGGCACTCCTTGCACCAGGGTCAATAAAAGACCACTGTAAAATGTGCACTTTTGTCAAGTCATGAGGGAGCGTGCCATTGGCATTCTGAACGCTGGGATATTTGTGACAGCGGTGTCAACACTCTTGAATGTGCATCATTCCACCATCAGGCTCTTGCGAAATAGATTCAGATAGACTGTCAGCACTGAGAATTGTCCACATGCCCAACAACCACGTGACCACACCCGCACAGGATCGGCAAATGCGGCTCCAGCACCTCCGTAATTGGCTCCGACTAGCCACCAGGACAACTGACGGACTACAATAGGTGGCTATCAGCTGAGACTGTCCGAAACCGCCATCAGGCCGATCTCCAAGCCCGCCGGCCGCATCAAGGTCTTGATCTGACCACCGTCAGTCGCCGGTACAGACTCGACTGGGCCAACCATCACCTTCGCTGGACACTTGCACGATGGAGAATGGTGTTATTCAGCAATGAATCGCGATTCCATCTGCACTGCGCTGATGGCAGACAACACGTATGGCGACGTGTGGGTGAGCGTTACGCTGACGCCAATGTTGTGCTTCGGGAGGCTCGTGGTGTACGTGTAATGGTATGCGCAGGCATATGCTATGGACAGCATAACCATCTGCATTTCGTTGAGGGTAACTCGAACAAGCAGCGGTCCTGCAGTGAGATCCTGAGGCCCATTGGTTGTACCATTTGTGCAACTCCATCACGTGACATTCAAGCACGATAATGCCCAGCCACACACTGCCTGGATCTGCTCAGAGTTTCTCGATGAGGAGGATGTCCTTGTTCTTAATTGGCCAGCATATGCACCCGATATGTCGCCAATTGAACGCCTTTGGGATGTTCTGGATTGGCGGGTCAGACAACTTGTTCCAGTTCCAGAAAACATGCGCCTGCTCCGAGTTGCACTGCAGGAGGAATGGGACAACATTCCAAAGGCCGCGATAGACAATCTTGTGAACTCCATGCGCTGGAGGTGTACCGCTTTACATGATGCTGATGGTGGACACACTTGTTACTGAGTGCTGTGAACCCCATGCGCCGGAGGTGTACCGCTTTACGAGATGCCGATGGTGGACACACCCATTACTGAGTGCTGTGAACTCCATGCGCCGGAGCTGTACCGCTTTACGTGATGCCAATGGTGGACACACTCGTTACCGAGTGCTGTGAACTCCATGCGCTGGAGGCGTACCGCTTTACGAGATGCCGATGGTGGACACACTCGTTACTGAGTGCTGTGAACTCCATGCGCCGGAGGTGTACCGCTTTACATGATGCCGATGGTGGACACACTCATTACTGAGTGCTGTGAACTCCATGCGCCGGAGGCGTACCGCTTTACGAGATGCCCATGGTGGACACACTCGTTACCGAGCGCTGTGAACTCTGCCCGCTGAGCCCTGGTGGGTTCAGGCTGTGATAACTCATGAATTGTGTACAGTATATACTTAATATTCAAGCAACAGAAACATTATTAAGGCAAGAATAAAAGAATTGTTTTGTTGAAATATTTCCCAATTGGAAAAAAAATTACTTTTATATGCGTTTTTATTTTTGTTCAGTGCATTTGTCCCCCAGATGTGACACTCCGCTCAGCTCATCAATGCTCTACTGATGAGCTGATCAGCCAGTTTTGGCGTGTTAAGAGAGAGATGCATCCGAAACATGCAGGGCAAGGGTACTCCAAGAGTAGAGTTGGGAACTTAGGAAACATTGCTCAGAATTATGATCTAAATGCAAACAATATTCATCCGTTAAGACCTGCTGAATTAAAACATGACCACAGGCATATTGAGTGAATCAAAACAAGCCCAGGACTACTCGCTTAGGTGTAAGGATTTGTCGATGCAGTGACCTTTTTTTGGACATCCGCAGAAATCATATTAAACTGTGTCGTGAACGGTTGGCCTGCTTGTGTTAAGATGCAGCAGCACACGTAAACATGTGATCATGCGGGCTTTACTACGCCATCCAACCAGTAGGCCAAACAGATTACCTTTGATATTCGTTTGCAGACTTCGTTTCTGAAGAGAGTGAAAGGCATGACTTTGTCGGGTGCAAACTTGCATTTGAACTGGGAACACAGTATGCGGTTTTTCTGTCACAATATCGCTTGCTCGAAAGATTTGAATGAATCTGCAGAATTAGCTGATCTGTTTGAGGGACTCTAGTGACCCACAACGCGCAGTTCTGGCACCATCTTCCAATTGTACTGAAGCCACTGACGTAAAATACCCAATAAAAATCGCCATGTGATCAGAAGCATTTTTATATTAATCACCTAATGGTGCGCCTCCCAGATTGCGGGGCGAGTCACTCGACGTTTTTGTTTTATTTTAGACAATCGCATGTTGGCCTCTTCTTGTACGTGACGCCGTTTGTACTTGAAACAAACACGCAATTATCGCCATAAGCACATTTCCACTCGAGTTAAGCCTACTTTAATTAAACTTACTAATATGAATTTCAGTAACCAACGTATTTAAACACAAACCAAAAGACGAGATGGAAATTATTTCTTAAAGCAGTCGGGCTCGTTTGAACTTACCTGAACCTTTTTCCATTTCTGCGTGCGCGCCCCCATGTGGCGTGATCAGGAGGACACGCGCATTCCGGTCACATTGTTGAAGTAAAGTCGGGTTAGGTAACCGACCTGCTGAATCACATTTCTGAATGTATTTTCTGAAACCGATGAATTCTATTCATGATCACAATGTCAGACTTCCCTGATGTTGACTGTGACTGGTAAGTATTAGCACGAGTGACGATATGATCGTCATGATGTGGAAATGTATTTCCTAGTAATAGAGAAGGCTCATATTTCGAAGAGGCTTGTTTAATGTCGTCATTTAGTGGCAATGGCTCAGCCATGTCACACGCTGTGTTTTCGTAGGCACGTTTCTAAGGGCAATATCCATCATCATTCTCTGTGAACATCGAGAGTGGAATTAAATTGACCATATAAATCTGAGAAGACATTGCTTATGTAACAGATTATTACGTCTTGAAACGTGCGCTTTTTGTTCAATCTTTTCATGTTTGCAAAGCTCCATCTCTAAGTCATTACAAGTACAGGCACAATCCTTATTTTATTCTGCTAATGTGCCATTTTGGTCTTAGATGAATAATTCCTATCACCCCCCTCGAAGGTCAAGGTTATTTATTAATCATATTTATGATGTAAAAAACATAAATGTTAAGACTCTCTGCGGGAATGGTTGGTCAGTGACAAAACAGGAATGATTTAATCGAAATAACACAATGCACAATACAGAATATGATCGGCTTACCAAAGGGGATCAACATTAACAGGACCCTAGTGCACCGGCATTGGCAGGACAGGACTTGCAGACATTAACTGGACATTCAGTCAGGGATAAAATGCACTGACATAGATAGTATCAAAAGAACAGACATTGACAGGACACTGACTGAAAGACCAAAGTGCTCTAATAAGGGCTGGACATTAACTGACGCAGGAAATGCACAGACGCACGCAGACGTGGATGGGACAAAGCATTCATTGACTGGACATGGATGGCACTACTGCATTGGATGGATATAACACTGACAGTGTTGAGTGATTCATGCGGGGGGCAGCTGTAGTTATTGGGATGTAAGGAGGGAGATGAAAACGTACCCAACAGTTTACTTCGACTTTCTTTATTTTTCTATCAATTTGTCACCCAACGTGGAGTGGATGTGTGATTGGGATCAGTTAACGGGCTGGTTTGGTTAATTATGTTAAGCAGTTAATATTTTCAGAATGGCAGGGTTGTTGTGCAAGTGTCGCTGCATCCCCAGACAAGGTCATGAATACTATGGATTTATGTTCTTTCTACCTCCGCTGCCGCTGAATCCGTAGAACTTTCTTGCAATCTAAATGCAGGTCACCATTGTCAATCAATTTTTTATTTATTTGGTAGAGGCGTCAGTAGTAGTAGGGCAGAGCAGTGGCACAGCAAGATGGTTGTGGGTTCGAATCCGGTCTGGGCCCCTTTTTGCGTGGTTTGCATGGGTTTCCTCCAGGTACCCCCATTTCCTCCCACAGTTCAAAGACATGTCTGTGTGTCTAATTGGAGACTAAATTGCCCATTGGTGTGATTGTGTGTGAATGGTTTGTGCGTCCTGTGATGACAGGTTTATTCCTGCCTTTCGCCCACAGTCAGCTGGTATGGATCCCAACTCCCCCGCAGCCCGAGTGAGTATGAGATGGTATAGATAATCGCTGCAACATCTCAATGTCTATCGATTTAGGTTAATTTTCAAAATAATGAAGGGTCTATAGGGCACAGACCCATACATAATGCTCCTTATCTCACTTATTATAATATTTAAGGATTTGGTTTGTATTGGGAGCTGATAGGAAGTCATAATGCACAACAGTTAGTGACCTTGGATTTGACATTTGACCTTGGGTTCAAAGTCTAACAGGAAAATTGCATGTTTCTCACATTGCTTGTAGAGCTTGGGTTTATATGAGGGACTGATGGTAAATCATTGGGCATCAGTGTGCAACTTTGGGTGTGTCCATTAACCTTGGCTTTAAAGGCAGAAAAACACCTATTATGAAGTGATTGGAATGAATATATTTGGCATCATTTTTTGACCTTTGATTTCACCTTTGACCTTGGGTTCTAGTTCAAATAGTAAACGTCCTGTATCTCGCTTAATACACAAGCCCTAAATATTGTCTTGTTCACCCATATTCACACTAGATATATCTGTATCATTCTAAATTACTTCACTCTGGCAACAGGAATGACTGAATTAGCCAGCTGCTGACCTGATCAATGGAGCAAATCAAGTATTAGCCTCATTGACTGTTTAACGAGTAACTTGTGAGGTACATGTACATGTATACATAGGTCATATTACTGCATTTAGAGTTTAGGCTTGTTGCAGACACTAATAGGAATGTATGTATTGTGAATTAGTTTGTGACCTTGGACTTCAGCTTTGACCTTAGCTTCAGGGCCTAACGATCTTTCAGTATTTCTTGGCTGAGTGAGGAATACTAGCACCCCGGAAATCATGTTTTGGTTGTGGGTGACCAAACTGCCTCGTTATTTCAGTGGATGTGAACTGTTTGGGAAGTTTGCCAGTATGCAGAGTTTGTTGTTGTTGGGTTTCTCTATTTCCATTAGGATTCTTTTCTCTGTGATGGTTGAGGAAATGAGGGTTTGATGTCATGGATCGGAGGAAGTTGCCAGGCGAGCAGTGATGGGTGTGGGGGACGCCACAGGTCATAATTTGGGATCGTCTTTGTGTGACTTCTTTCTAGAAAAGACAAGTCAAAGTACAGAGCCAGATGAAGTGTATGTTGTTGTATTGGGTGTTTACTGTGCCTTATAACCAAGTGTGTGAGTACATGAGTACATCCCATTTCATACACTTTTTGCAGAGTAGTGTGTGCCCCGCAGATTGGTACCTTTTAGTGTATGAGCTGTATGTTAGTATTGTAGCCACTGTGAAGGTGTTCCTGCAAATCTGAGCCTAGAAACTGTTATTGGTTGAGGATACTGGGAGTTGGGACATTGGAGGAAATTAGCTTGTATGGTTTGGAAGATATTTTCTTGAAAATCACTCCCATCTTATTAATTTCTGTGGAACCTAAAACAATAATAATTTATTAATAATAATAATAATGCTATAACTTTTACTACACTTGGATGTAGAAAGTTCAGTTTTGGTGAAGAAATGCATTACATGCTGAGAAATTATTGATTTTGTGCAAAGACGAGCACTTAGGCTTGAAAAAACTTGAAAAATGGGTCTAGCCCAGATACAAAAGAGAAGTGAAAGGCCCAGAAACACAAGCTCAGGCAAGTTTGAGAAGCGCAGGTCACGGGTCTTCAGCTCATAGCTGCACTGAATAGTGCCACCGAATGCCAGCATCGGCAGCGGTGAAGAGACCACTTTGGGGTATCGGCCCTATCCGCTGAGTTTCAAGGACAAGGTCTGTTTTGGAAGTGGGAAACGAGAAATGAGAAAGAGCAAAGTGACGCATCAGTGATCAATGTAAGACCACTGAGGCCTCTACGGTACTTAATATGATAGCAGTGGTTTCTCTTGTTCCCTTATGGTACATTAGCACAGTTGCTGTGTGACTCAGCGTTTCGTTACTGCACTGGAATAATGGCTGATGAAAATAGGGATTTTCAATCATACAGTCAGGTCCATTAGTATCCTGGCAGTGAAACCATTTTCATAATTTTGGTTCTTTTTCTTTGGTGGACCTCAATGGATTATAATTTTAACAGTTGAGATGTACTTGAAGTTCAGACTTTCAACTTATATTCAAAAGTTTTTAAATATATATATATTATTAACCCTGTAGGAATTATAACCTTTTTTTGCTATAATATTTTTGGGTAATCTGCAATTAATAAAACTGTCATTTTCTATAATCCGTCGGAAATTCTATGCTGTCAGTGACTGCTTGTCTGGAATTAGTTGACATCAGGTGCTGAGTTTCCTCTCTGTGACGCTCGGCCAGGTTTTCACTGCATCCGTCTCTCTTTAGTTTTTGTTCGTTCTTGGGATGTTTTGCCATCTGTATCGTCTTCAGAAATTGAAATGCAAAACCATCCATGAAACTCGGCGATCGCTGAATATTCCCACAGCATTGTTGCAGCATGAAAATGTTTGATAAAACGTTTCAGCAGCGCTGGGGGGACATTGTGAGTTATCTAGGATGTGTTACCAGTGTAACATAATGATTGGCATAGTGGGAACATACCTTTCTGGCAGAATAAATGCATTCAGTGCCAGCTGCGGAAGTTGGTGCAGATAGGAGCGATTGCAGAGTGTGTAGATCGGAGGATGTGGCTGGTGATGCGATCGTTGGCTTTGGTCTGGTGTTTATTTCCTGTCTTCAGGGCGTACATTCTCTCTCACGAATCAGAACAGGTTTGATCTCCTTTTATAAGCAGAATCGGATTTTGAATGTAGAAACAGCATGAGCAGCTTTTTTTCTATTACCTCTACGATGTGTGAATCACCTCAGGACCATGTCCCTCCAGCTGAAATTGGATCATGTGAGCAGCATCATGTGTGGGAGCAGAATGTTTGCATGTAGAGCCGGGGAGGGAGGGTTTAAAGTGCTGCTGGTGTTGTGACTGGGTATAGAAAGTATGAGTTCTGTCTTTGCATCTCAAACCTCTATCCAACCTCCTCGCCCTTCCCTCGATACACTTTCAAAATTTTGCCATGATGGGGAGAGGAGGTCTGCTGTCAGAACTGAAACCGCTCCATTTCAGCAATGACACTGGTCACAGAAAGATGAACTGGCCCGAGAGGAAGCCTGACGGCCCCCCGCCACATGCGATAATATCGCCAATGATGGTGCAGCCTGCACTATTACTTATTGATCTTCTTCTATGAAAGACAGTTTTGATTATGATGTTTACATTTTAAAAAATGGATCCAGGCTCCCATGCATGGAACCTTTAGGAGAATAACAGTCAGTTCCTCACCCTTTCCTGGAGTGAAAGGTTCTAAAGCAGCATCCACCTCAGTGACCGTGTGCATCTATCAGTTCATTTTACTAGTCATTGACCATCTCCAGAGGTGCACTTGAGTGATCCAAGTAGGCTAATGTTCATGTGTAGACCTTGGGATACGAGCCATAGGATTGCATTAGCATTAGCATTAGCATTTGCATTTGCACAGCCTTCGCGGTTTCCTCCGGTCTAATATAACACTGATTCATGCTCAAATTGAGCTGCTCTTGGGCTACATTCTCAATCTAGCTGCAAACAAAGGGCTCTCCCTGAGTGCTGGGACCGGTACGCAGGCCTTTGATGAAGATATTAGAGGAAGAGGAGAGGATGGAACAGATTGCTGATTCTCATAAGCTGTTCCCACAGGATATGGGGGAGGCCCTGGAAGCCGTTGGAAAGCCAAAATGCTGCACTGCCTCTGGGACTAACGTTACCCCACGATCCTGCCCTAGATTTGCCTGTCTTTGAAGGCATTCCTCAGTTATGGTGCCCAGACAAGATAATGATCAGTCAGCACTGCTTCTTAGCTGATTAGAGAATGTATGAGAATGAGAATGTGTGGATGTGGTGTGGTGAGGAACACTGAGCACGGTGTAACATAATGCCAGGGTGACCTCTGACCTCTGCCACATCCTGCTCTTTCAGTATATACAGTATGTTCTGCGTATGTTTGTGTTAATGAGCTGCTTCTTAGTATCTGCCGAGCTCTCGCTGTGTTCCCAGATACGTAGTAAACACGCATCATTGCTCTGTTGATAGAAAAAAAAAACATTGCACAAAAGTATGGGCAGCAATAAGTGTCACTAGAAACTGAATTTCACACATTTATATTTTTCTTTGAATTGCTCTAAATATCTGAACTTTAATCACATAATTTTTAAATTGGAATATTTAAGTTTAATAAATGCATTAAAAAACTGAATTTGGATTGCATAATTGTCATTGAGTGTATTAATTTTAACAGATGTCTGATGAACTTGAAACTGAATGTGATATGAAATTGAATTCAGTTGCTCTGACTCTTTATTTGATCTTCAGTGAAAAGTCAACTCTGTTCATACTTCTACATTTGATTCTCATTATTCATATTCAGTTCTTGCAGGTAAGTTTCATTTTACTGAGACACATCTGGTTTGTTGAGGAAGAGCAATCGAGTGCAGATTCACAGAACTCCTTTCCACGTACTGTAATGAATATGGGGAAGATTAGCAATTTCATCTCTTTCGCTTCTGATGTAATGTTATGTGATGGCAACAGCCCTTGGATAGGTACAAGCAAAAACAGAAAATGGCTCCCTTTGGCTTTTTTGGCATATTGTTATTCTTTTCAGAGGAGCCGAAGCTCATGCAGTCAGATCTGGACATGCAATGTAGATATGACACCACTGAGAACTCCCAGCATATGAAGCACAAGTGTAAGCAAGTATGAAGGATATAAGTTACGATGTTATGGTGAGTGTCTCCTTGCAAATAGCATTCAACATAGCGAGCAATTTTGTTAATATGCAATATGGCGCATCTCCATGGTGATAATTAGGTCATGACCTCCAACTATTCTTCCCCAAAGATCAATCTTCATGTTTTTAAACTGTGCCGCACATACTCACTATCTATCAGCAGAAAGCCTTGCAAGCATCAATTGATGTGTATGATGTCTTTGTGGTGACAGCAGCGAGCCTCTGGTAGTCTTTACAGATAATATACTAGCAAGCTAAGTTAATTCATCATGATCAATTTATTTTTGCGCTCTCTCATCTTAATAAAAAATTGCGCATGATTGCCAAAGCCATGCTGAACAGTTGGACCAAATAAACAGACTCCCTATCCTTTCTGTCTTTTGAGTGGGTGTTTATTCCAACTTCAAAGGCCCGATGTACGCTTACCTATTGACACAGTTTATATAGTTATAGTTTATATCAATTTATATAAGAATGAAGGCTCATCAATACTTACAATCATGTGTTATTTGCTGCAACTTAAAAGATGTTACGTCGGCTATGTGTAGTTATGGGACCCACTAACCTTATAGCAAAGACATGCCCCTCAGGAGCATCCCAGCGCCAGGATTAGCCAGCTTTTCGAGCACGAGGATTGCAATCCTGGCTCACGAACAGCTGGCCAGTTTTAGCGGCGTTGGGTACCATAATAAGGTGTAGGCTACCACAGTTTCTGGTGATTTTTGTGCATTGCAAAGTATTCCTAAATTTGCTTTATTGGCAGAAGACAGTACAGCAGGAGACTTTGGTCATTAACAGTAAATGGTTCCTACATGGCTGTGTAGTTGTGTTTGAACACATTGCTGCTACAAATTAAAATTTGTTTAAACCAGTGAGATGCCTTGCCTAGCTAGTCTGTAAGCTAGCTGGCTTGCCATAGCCTAGCTAATTAGACTAGACAGACAATTGCTATCACTGAAACTGAGATGAGTGCACTTCCACAAAGTTTCAAAGTGGGTGGCTATAATTATTTTCTTCTTATATACCTCAGTATATTCAAACTATTTAATGACTGAGTTAATGCTACAGTAGTGCAGCTGCTCTAATATTAAACATTGATGTTAAGCTGAGCGTAATGTTGGCCAAAAAGGAGAAAGCGAGTACTTTCATAGTTTCAAAATTATTTTTATTGGATAATATTCTTTGAACAAAACAAAGTTTTGGGTTCCTGCCACTGCAGCTCAGACATCCAAATGCGTAACATGGAATATATATATTGGGAAAGCCCTGAGAATGCCTTTACTCACTCAGGAGCGCAGAAATAATATGACCGCCTTGAGTTAATTTAGCTTGTTAGCTTATTATCAAGAGGACCCCTGGAGGGTCAGGGCTGTCAGGACAAACAAAACACCAAAGACCTCATCTGACTCTGGCGCAGCCGTCTGCCACCATATCATGGGTTCGCCATTTTTTGTAAATCTCAAGATTCGTATGTAGTCGTTACAGTATGTGAGACGTTCTGTGAATCTGCACTCCACTGCTTATCCTCAACAACGTGGATGTGTCTCGGTAAATTGAAACTGAATTTAGAGAACTGAATTTGAATTGCGAGATCTGAATGTGGAAGTATGTAGAGGGTTGAATTTTCAGCGAGGTTAAAGTACATTTTCTGAGTAGCTTCAATTTCATAATATTACATTAAGTTTCAAGTTTATTGGAAATTATTTCCAATTATATAAACTCAATTTCAAATTATGCTATTCAAATTCAGTTCTTTAATGCAATTATTCAAGTTGAGCTATTCAGATTCAAATGGCAGATATGATTCACATTCAGTCTCTAGTGACACGTATTTCTCATGCGAAGGCTCCGGAATCCCTGTGTAAACTCTGGTTAAGGTACACAAGGAACGAGTTCGACCGGAAATGAAATTGGGTGTGGTGGAGCTATGTCATATAAGCCAGTGTTGACATAGGTCGCAAGTGATTACTACAGAAACAAGCCATTCTTACCTGTGGACTGCCTTAGTAGTACGTTCTGTAAGATTGTAGCATTATATGTATTATGATTCTAATTAGTCTCTGTGCACCCCCAAGATGTGTATGATATTAACTTTATCATTCTTTGAACATATTTGAGAGGAAATAGCCCTTTATATAAGATGAGTTTGATTAGCTTCTCTGCACCTTCAGGATCTGCGAGATGTTAACTTACCACACTGCTGATATTTGGGAGGTAATTTCCTTCCATATCATGTGACTCTGATGCGCTTCTCCCACCCCCAGGATGTGCGTGATGTTAGCGTATCACGCTGATTACGTCTTCAAGAGGTAACTGGGCTTCATGTAATATGAGTCTGATTAGCATTTTTACACGCCCCCGATGTGCCTGATGGCGGAGATGATGTGCGTTTTCTCCACCCATTGGCTCGTTTCAAAGCCGGTTCCAACTCATGGCTAAAATCTTGGCATGTTCTGGTACCTGAAACTCAATTATCAACCTCTGCTTGATGGTAAGAAGGCACACTAGTCTTAAAGTGACAGGTAACACCCGTCCCTTTTAGTGTCGTGCTGCTGGTCATCCATATTAGTTTGAGGTTCAGGAGGCAGGTTCAGGAGGCAGAAGTCGTCCTCAGTATTTTAATTCTTGGATTTGCTAGCTGGAATAATTCATCAGCCGGTTGTCAGTGAAATCAATTAGCTGAGTTCACATGGGTGGATTGAACACTTTGGGGAACTTGTGTGTTCTGTCCCCTGGACTGTGCACCTATGAAGCTGCTTGTGTGATGTGAGCAAGCAGATGTGGCAGATGTGTGCTGTCTAATTCAGCAATAATGCAGAGCAGGGCGGGGAGCTTTGAGTCTCAAAGCTGGACCAGACCCAATTAGAGGTGTTTTTGGAGATACTGAATTATCTGTTAAAGGATGGGGTGAGGGGTAGTTTGGCATGAGTCATCTCACCCCCCACCTGCCACCCCCTCACCTGCTGTGTTACTGCATGTCCCTGAACCTCCTCCGTCACGGGGGCAGGCCTGATCCTGTCTGTGCTGCTGCTCCCTCTATCTCTCCCTCTCTCCCTCCCTCTCTCTCCCTCCCTCTCCCTCCCTCTCTCCCTCCCTCTCTCTCCCTCTCCCTCCCTCTCTCTCTCTCCCTCTCCCTCCCCCTCTCCCTCTCTCTCTCCCCCTCTTTCTCTCTCTCTCTCTCTCTCTCCCTCTCTCTCTCTCAAATTCAAATTCAAAAATGCTTTATTGGCATGACAAAGTTTTACATTTGTGTTGCCAAAGCAATCATAAAACGATAACACAATATATAATTATGCAGAATTATTCTTATTAAAATTCTATATATTAAAAAACAAAAAAAAACGTTGTAGTAATAGTAATGACAATAATTTTGCTTCTGTGAAGCAAGATGAGGTGTGTGTGTGTGTGTGTGTGCGTTTGTTTGTCTGCGTGTGTGTGTGTGTGTGTGTGTGCAGCAACCGGTTGGTGTTGGGAAGAATTAGTAAGTAGTGTTGGGGTAGATTATGTGTGTGTTTGTGCGCATGTGTACATTTTGTGTGTGTGTGTGTGTGTGTGTGTGTGTGTGTGTGTGTGTGTGTGTGTGAGTGTGTGTGTGAGTGTGTGTGTGTGTGTGTATGGGGGGGCGTGCACAGCACAGGGTCACTCACTGTTCCGCAGACTGTGACAGAGGGAGACAAATTGTGCTGCTAAGATGCAGCAGTCTTCATTTTCCCCCAATAAGAAGGGCAATTTTTCACTATTACTTGTATTTTTGAATTTGGGGCATTTCTGGATAATTTTGGGGTAGAATTTTTTACGAATTTGTTCGAATTGAGTACATTCTGTCAGAAAGTGTTCCTGTGTTTCTGTTTGGCTGTTTGTGCGTTGTTGGCACAATCTCTGTTCCTCTGGCAGCCATGATTTCTTGTGCCTGCCGGTCTCTACGGCCAGCCGGTGCTCACT
The DNA here is from genome assembly GCA_029721435.1 of Gymnothorax reevesii. Taxonomy (NCBI): domain Eukaryota; kingdom Metazoa; phylum Chordata; class Actinopteri; order Anguilliformes; family Muraenidae; genus Gymnothorax; species Gymnothorax reevesii. Next base: position 1,023,696 of record CM056586.1, read on the forward strand.
GAGTCTGTACTTCGTCAGGGTGGTCCTCAGTTTCTTGTCTCGGACGGGGGTGAGGTAGTCTGCTACTGTGTACTGTCTTTTTAGGGCCAGATAGCATTTCATTTTACTTTGTGATTTGGTTTGTGATTCCCAATAAGATGTATAATTCTGTTTCATTTTAGCTGAAATTTGCTTGATTCTAATGAGATGTGTATTTTTGTTCTGATCCTGAGCTGGTGAGGTGTTAGTGTGTGTTCGTGAACTAAGGCTCAGGATCAGCTGAGTGAGGGGATTGTTTTTTTTGCTCAACTCTTGGTATTGCTGGGCTTTGTATTGATGTGAGTGGGGGTCACTTTGTTTTAAATGTTCCCAAAATTTGATCACCCGTTTTTGTATATTTATAAGTAATGGGTATTGGCCTAATTCTGCCCTGCATGCATTGTTTGTTGTGTGTCTGTTTACTTTTAAAATGTATTTACAGAATTCTGCATGCAGCGTTTCGATTGGATGTTTATCCCATGTGCCGAATTCTTGACTGCAGAGAGGACCCCACACCTCACTGCCGTAAAGAGCGATTGGTTCAATTATTGCTTTGAAGATTTTGAGCCGAATTGTAATTGGGATTTCAACGGGAATTCTTTGCTTTATGGCATAAAAGGCCCTGCGTGCTTTCTCCCTCAATTCATTCACTGCATTTCTGAAGAGATTTCCAGTTGAACTGATTTTTAATCCTAAATAATTGTAAGTATTTGAATGTTCAATGTAATTTGTTCCAATTGTGAATTTGTGTTTTGTTCCCTGAGATCTGGATCTTTTCTGGAATATGATGATTTTGGTTTTACTGAGGTTTACTGCCAGGGCCCAGGTCTGGCAGTACTGCTGTAGCAGATCCAGTCCCTGCTGTAGCCCCTGTTCTGTGGGGGACAGCAGGCCCAGGTCTGACAGTACTGCTGTAGCAGATCCAGCCCCTGCTGTAGCCCCTGTTCTGTGGGGGACAGCAGGCCCAGGTCTGACAGTACTGCTGTAGCAGATCCTGCCCCTGCTGTAGCCCCTGTTCTGTGGGGGACAGCAGGCCCAGGTCTGACAGTACTGCTGTAGCAGATCCAGCCCCTGCTGTAGCCCCTGTTCTGTGGGGGACAGCAGGCCCAGGTCTGACAGTACTGCTGTAGCAGATCCAGCCCCTGCTGTAGCCCCTGTTCTGTGGGGGACAGCAGGCCCAGGTCTGACAGTACTGCTGTAGCAGATCCTGCCCCTGCTGTAGCCCCTGTTCTGTGGGGGACAGCAGGCCCAGGTCTGACAGTACTGCTGTAGCAGATCCAGCCCCTGCTGTAGCCCCTGTTCTGTGGGGGACAGCAGGCCCAGGTCTGACAGTACTGCTGTAGCAGATCCAGCCCCTGCTGTAGCCCCTGTTCTGTGGGGGACAGCAGGCCCAGGTCTGACAGTACTGCTGTAGCAGATCCAGCCCCTGCTGTAGCCCCTGTTCTGTGGGGGACAGCAGGCCCAGGTCTGACAGTACTGCTGTAGCAGATCCAGCCCCTGCTGTAGCCCCTGTTCTGTGGGGGACAGCAGGCCCAGGTCTGACAGTACTGCTGTAGCAGATCCAGCCCCTGCTGTAGCCCCCTGTTCTGTGGGGGACAGCAGGCCCAGGTCTGACAGTACTGCTGTAGCAGATCCTGCCCCTGCTGTAGCCCCCTGTTCTGTGGGGGACAGCAGGCCCAGGTCTGACAGTACTGCTGTAGCAGATCCAGCCCCTGCTGTAGCCCCTGTTCTGTGGGGGACAGCAGGCCCAGGTCTGACAGTACTGCTGTAGCAGATCCAGCCCCTGCTGTAGCCCCTGTTCTGTGGGGGACAGCAGGCCCAGGTCTGACAGTACTGCTGTAGCAGATCCAGCCCCTGCTGTAGCCCCTGTTCTGTGGGGGACAGCAGGCCCAGGTCTGACAGTACTGCTGTAGCAGATCCTGCCCCTGCTGTAGCCCCTGTTCTGTGGGGGACAGCAGGCCCAGGTCTGACAGTACTGCTGTAGCAGATCCAGCCCCTGCTGTAGCCCCTGTTCTGTGGGAGACAGCAGGCCCAGGTCTGACAGTACTGCTGTAGCAGATCCAGCCCCTGCTGTAGCCCCTGTTCTGTGGGAGACAGCAGGCCCAGGTCTGACAGTACTGCTGTAGCAGATCCTGCCCCCGCTGTAGCCCCTGTTCTGTGGGGGACAGCAGGCCCAGGTCTGACAGTACTGCTGTAGCAGATCTAGCCCCTGCTGAGGCCCCTGTTCTGTGGGGGACAGCAGGCCCAGGTCTGACAGTACTGCTGTAGCAGATCTAGCCCCTGCTGAGGCCCCTGTTCTGTGGGGGACAGCAGGCCCAGGTCTGACAGTACTGCTGTAGCAGATCCAGCCCCTGCTGTAGCCCCTGTTCTGTGGGGACAGCAGGCCCAGGTCTGACAGTACTGCTGTAGCAGATCCAGCCCCTGCTGTAGCCCCTGTTCTGTGGGGGACAGCAGGACCAGGTCGTCTGCATAGAGGAGACATTTAATCTCAGTGTTGTGGAGGATGAGACCTGGTACTGTTGATTTTTCTAACGTGTTTGCCAATTTGTTGATATAAATATTGAATGGGGTCGGGCTTAAACTGCAGCCCTGTCTCACCCCACGGTCCTGAGGGAAAAAATTTGTTCTTTTGTTGCCAATTCTGACGCCGCATTTGTTTCCTGTATACATTGATTTAATGAGATCATATGTTTTGCCTCCTACACCACTGTTTATTATTCTGTGGAATAATCCTTGATGCCAAATAGAATCGAAAGCTTTCCTAAAGTCAATAAAGCAAGCAAATATTTTCTTATTGTATTCGGTTACATGTTTTTGAATTAGGGTGTGTAGGGTGTAAATGTGATCAGTTGTACGGTGCTTTGGTAAAAAGCCAATTTGACTTCTACTCAAGACACTGTGCTCGTTAAGGAAGGTTATGAGTCTTGAATTTATAATGCTACAAAAAACCTTCCCCAGATTACTGCTTACACAGATGCCTCGGTAATTGTTTGGGTCAAATTTGTCTCCGTTTTTGAATATTGGTGTTATAAGACCATGATTCCAGATGTCAGGGAAGTAACCTACACTCAGAACCAAATTGAATAATTTCAGGATGGCCAATTGAAATTTAGTGCTTGTGCATTTTAGCATCTCATTTAAAATACCATCAGGTCCTGATGCTTTCCTTGGTTTTAGTGTTTTGATTTTACCTTTAAGCTCCTGTTCAGTGATTGAGGAGTCTAACGGATTTTGGTTATCTTTAATCGCCAATTCAAGTTCTTGTAATTTTTCATTTATTTCATTTTTCTCTGGGCTTGTTCCTAATTCTACTTTTTTGAAAAGAGTTTGAAAGTGATTTGTCCAGATATCTCCATCTTGTATCGCCAATTCATCAAAGTGTGATTTCTTTAGATTTTTCCATCGCTGCCAAAATTGATTTGTCTTTATTGACTCCTCAATTTCTGTCAGTTGCTTTTGGGTATATTGTGCTTTTTTGTTTCTGAGTGTACGTTTGTATAGCCTCAGTGTTTCACAGTAAAGAAGGCGGATATTTGTGTTGTTTGGGTCTCTGTGTTTCTGATTGGATAATTTTCTAAGCTCTTTCCTTATGTTTTGACAGTCCTGGTCAAACCAGCTGTCTTCTTTTTTCAGTTTTGGTTTCATTCTAATATTAATTTTTAGTTTTGATTTCTCTGCTGTTTTTTCAAAGATATTGTTCATGTTTTCAACAGCCAGATTTATGCCGTCTGTACTGTGAACATAGTCAGTGTCCAGGAAGGTATTCAAAAGTTCTTGATGCTTTGATCTTTAATTGCTTTCTGGAATTCTTCTGTGCTATTGTGGGCCCATCTGTGTGAGTTACTGTCTCCAACCGCTCACTGGGCTTTGTGTGAGTGGGGATGTTAGTTTCTGTCTTTTTCAGCATCACAGTGATTTGGCTGTGGTCAGACAGAGGGGTTAGAGGTTTGACAGTGAATGATTTGAGGAGGAAAGGGTCTAAATCAGTTATTATATAATCCACTGTACTATTCCCGAGAGGTGAGCAAAATGTGTATCTTCCTGATGAATCCCCTCGTAACCTACCATTGATGTACAGACCCAGACTTCGGCACAGCTGCAACAGGTCTTTTCCATTTGGGTTGGTGATGTGGTCATAATTGTTTCTGGGGGAACAGGGAAAATTGTTGTTAATCCCCCTCTCTCTCTCCCTCCCTCCCTCTCTCTCTCTCCCTCCCTCTCAATTTTTTTTTCAATTTCAGATGCTTTATTGGCATGACATATAGGCATGTATTGCCAAAGCATTAAATAAACAGTACATACATACATAAAACATGGTAACTTTAGAAACAGCAATAATACAATTACAATAATACAGTTACAATAATACTACAGCAATTAATAACTATATACATATACTAATTACAGTATTTTGAATGATCTAAATAAAGATAAAAATGGAGAAAAATTTAAAATTATAGTAACAACTTCCAGGAGTGTAGAAGTTTTGTTTATAATGGGCTGGTGCTGTCCCTCCGGCTGTGGCAGGTGGCTACATATTGTGCTGCCAGGGTTTGGCAGCATCGTTCTTCTGCCAGAAGGATTTTCATTTTGTGGGAGTCAGGTAGGTTGGGGAAATTTGGTATCAGTCCCGTGAATTTTGGGAAGAAATATTTTCTAATTTGTACGTATTTGTCGCATTTGAGGAGGAAGTGCAGCTCTGTCTCTACTTGCTCTCGGTCGCAGTGAGAGCACAGCCTCTCCTCCCTGGGCAGCCAAGCCTGCCTGCGTCGACCCGTCTCTATCGCCAGGCTGTGGTCACTGAGTCTGTACATCGTCAGTATTTTCCTGTATTTGAAATTTTTCACTGTGGTCAGGTAGTCTGCCACAGTATAGTCTCTTTTTAGGGCCAAATAACACGTTAATTTGCTTTGAAGTTTTGTTTGATTTTCCCAATAGGTGATATAATTTTGTTTATGTTGTGTTATAATTTGGTTTGGTCGAATTGAGTTGGTGTTGATGCTGTCCTGAGGCTGGATGGGGTTAGTGGGGGTTAGTGTTGGTGAACTGAGCCTCAGGACCAGCTGTGTGAGGGGACTCTTCTCTGGGCTCAGCTCTTGGCATCTTAGGGCTTCATAATGATAAGAGTGGGGGTCGCTGTTTTTTAGGTGTTTCCAGAATTTGATGGCTCTTTTTTGTATATTGATGAGTAGAGGATATTGGCCTAATTCTGCCCTGCATGCATTGTTGGGTGTTTTCCTCTGCACGCGGAGGATGTTTCTGCAGAACTCTGCATGCAGGGTTTCAGTTGGATGTTTGTCCCAATGAGCAAAATCTTGCTTTGTAAGCGGACCCCACACTTCACTGCCATACAGTGCAATAGGTTCAATTATGGATTTGAATATTTTGAGCCAGATCCTGATTGGTATATCTAGTTTAATTTGTTTCTTGATGGCGTAGAAAGCCCGACGTGCTTTCTCTTTCAGTTCATTCACAGCCAGGTTGAAGCTCCCTGTTGAGCTTAGCTTTAATCCGAGGTATGTGTAGTTTTTTGTGTTTTCAATGTTTGTGTTCCCTAGTGTGAAGTTGTATCTGGTTTCCTGAGATCTGGATCTTTTCTGGAAAATCATGATTTTTGTCTTTTTCAGATTTACTGCAAGGGCCCAGGTCTTGCAGAACTGATCCAGCAAGTCTAGGTGCTGCTGCAGCCCCTGTGTGGTGGGCGACAGTAGGACCAGGTCATCTGCGTATAACAGAAATTTGATTTCCCTGTCCTGTAGAGTGAGGCCAGGGGCAGCTGATTGTTCCAGAGATTTGGCCAATTCATTAATATAAATGTTAAACAGTGTTGGGCTCAGACTGCAGCCCTGTCTCACTCCTCGCCCCTGGTTGAAGAATTTTGTTTGTTTGTTTCCAATTTTAATCGCACATTTATTTCCTGTATACATTGATTTAATAATATCATATATTTTACCCCCTACACCACTTTCCAGGAGTTTATATAATAATCCATCATGCCAGATTGAATCGAAAGCTTTATGGAAGTCAATAAAGCAGGCAAATATTTTCTTGTTGTTTTGGTGGACATGTTTATTTATTAGGGTGTGTAGGGTGTAGATATGATCGGTTGTGCGGTGTTTTGGTAAAAATCCAATTTGACTTTTACTCAAGACATTGTGCTTGTTAAGGAAGTTCAAAATTCTTGTATTTATTATACTGCATAAAACCTTCCCCAGATTACTGTTCACACAAATGCCTCGGTAGGTGTTGGGGTCAAATTTGTCTCCACTTTTGAAAATGGGGGTAACGAGTCCTTGATTCCAGATTTCAGGAAAGTAGCCGACACTCAGAACCAGATTGAACAGTTTCATAATTGCCATCTTAAATTTATCATCCGTGTGTGTGAGCATCTCATTTAAGATCCCGTCTGGCCCACAGGCTTTTTTGGGCTGCAGTTTCTGTAGGTGCTCTGTCAGCTCTTGTTCTGTAATGGGGGAGTCCAGTGGGTTTTGGTTGTTTTTAATTACTAATTCGAGTTTTGTCAATTTTTTGCAGATTAATTTTTGTTCTTTATTTTCAGTAATTTTTCCATAAAGTTTCTCGTAATGATTTTTCCAGGTATCTCCGTTTTGAATGGCCAATTCTTCATGTTGGGGTTTGGTGAGGGACTTCCAATGATCCCAGAATTTATTACATTTTAGGGGGACTCCTCCATTACACCGAGTTGGTGGGTGATATGCTGTTCTTTTTTGGTTCTGAGTGTGTACTTGTATTCTTTTAAGGTCTCAAAATAACTACGGCGCAGATCCTGGTCATCTGGTTGTCTGTGCTTCTGATTGGATAGCGATCTGAGTTTTTTTCTCATGGTTTTGCAGTCAATGTCAAACCATTTTTCTTGATTGAAGTTTTTCATTTTTGATTTACTTTTTGATGGTGTCAGATTTGAGATGATGGCCAATTTTTTAAAAATGTCATTGATATTGTTGACTGCCAGGTCTGTTCCGTATTTATTGTGAGGGTATGTGGTAACCAGAAAGGTATCTAAGAGTGACTGTATTTCTTGGTGTTTAATTGCCTTCTGGTATAGTTCTCCACTGTTTTGGGCCCATCTGTAGGGTTTGTGAATGTCGTACAGCTTACTGGGCTGTGTGGCTGTGTGGTTAGTTTCTGCCCGTTTAAGATACACAGTAATTTGGCTGTGATCTGACAGAGGGGTTAGTGGCCGGACTGTGAAGGCTCTGAAAGAGAATGGGTCTATATCTGTAACTGCGTAGTCAACAGTGCTGTTGCCAAGAGGTGAGCTGTAGGTGTATCTCCCATAAGAGTCCCCTCTGAACCTACCATTGACGATGTACAGACCCAGTCCTCGGCAGAGCTGCAGGAGTTCTTTCCCATTTCTGTTCACTGATTTATCAAAATTGTTTCTGTGGGAGAAAATGGGAAAGTTTAGGTGGTTATGGCCAAGAATGTGTTTGTCACCATGGATGTTAACAGAGTCTGGTTCTTCTCCGGTCCTGGAGTTCAGATCTCCTATGATCAGCACATTCCCCTGGGCCTGGAAATGGCTGATCTCCTGCTCTAGAACAGAAAAGGTTTCCTCTTTGAAATAGGGAGATTCTGCAGGAGGGATATACTGGGCACATAGGAAGATAATTTTTGCAAATAGTGATTTTTCTTCAATTTTTAGCCAAATATGAAAATCTCCTTTTTTGATAGGTTCTATAGATTTTATTAGATTTGATTTGTACCAGATTAGAATTCCCCCTGAGTCCCTGCCTTGGGTGATTTTGGGTAGTTTCATTGAGGGTACTGCTAGTTCTTTGTAGCCGGAGGGGCAGCCCGTGATTGTGTCTCCTTTACACCATGTTTCCAATAAAATCATGATATCCAATTCTTTTACTTGTTCAAGGAATTCTGGGTTTCTGCTCTTGAGGCCAAAAGCAGAGGAATTTAGACCTTGAATATTCCACATCGAAATACTGAGAGATCTCATTGCATTAGTTATCATTTAACTGTAGTCTTAAAAGTGGTACAAACTCTAAAAACCATAGTCAGAATTAATGTGTTAATGAAAAAGAAGATAATTAAAATAAATAAATAAATGAATGAAAATGATAAAATAAAAAAAATAAAAAATAAAAAATACTATTAATAAGTAGGTAAAATAGTTGGATTTTTTTTTTTTATGTCATTATCATTAGAACTTTAGTGAACTGAAGATTGTGACAGTTTAGGAAATAGTGCTATTTTTACAGCATCTAACACAGACGGGCACATATCAGGTTCAGCATCTTACGAATGTCTGCCAGTTCACTGGAGGCAGGGCTTGCGGAGCTGCAGAGGGCCTGGGCGTAGCTCATTGGTCCTGGCTGTGGGTTCGGCTGCTGGAGCGGGGCGGGGCTGTAAGTTGGGGGTGAGGGGGCAGGCCTGGAATGGCTGTGTCCTGTGGGTTGGGCTCCGGAGTGTGGTTGGGGGATCTTGTGGGGGTTGTACTGTGGGGGCTGCAGTGGTGGGCGGTGCTGTATGGGGGCGCTGCATTCTGACTGTAGTGCGGTGGGCCGGTCCTGATGGGCGTGGCGCTGGTCTCTGTGTGCTGGGGGCTCGTCCACTGCTCCTGCGTGGGGGGGTTTGTCCGAGGGCTGCTCTCCTCAGGTCCTCAGCAAACACAGGAACTGCTGTTTTGTACAGGTGCACATGGTCATAGAGGCTGTCTGTGCTCAGGGTGGGGTGGTGGGCCAGGTGAACATTGGGCCGAAGGGCGCACTCCCGTGAGAGCTCAGCGTTCACCCTCACAATGGTCTGGGGGTG